>JADRCH010000567.1:370067-628747 GCA_019843965.1 Rhynchomys soricoides | reverse complement strand
CAGGAAGAGCCTAGCCAGAAGGATCAACCCAGTCAACAGGAAGAGCCTAGCCAGCAGAAGGAAACAGAAACCATCACTGAGCGATCTGCTGCTGACCTTGAGTTTTCCCGCCTGCGCTTCCGGGAGTTTGTCTACCAGGAGGCAGCTGGACCTCACCAGACTTTGGCCAGGCTTCATGAGCTATGCCACCAGTGGCTGAGGCCCGACGCCTGCTCCAAAGAGCAGATCCTGGAGCTGCTTGTGCTGGAGCAGTTCCTGGGCATCTTGCCAGACAGGGTCCGTCCCTGGGTGGTAGCCCAGTATCCTGAGAATTGCAAGAAAGCTGCCTCCCTGGTGGAGGGTATCTCTGACATCCTGGAGGAGCCAGGTGAGGCTGCCACCCCAGAAGAAAGCATGCCTTAGAGGAGACGGGCAGGAGGTCCTGGAAGGATTGGAATCTGCAACATAAAGTTCAGACCCCAGCCGTGGTTTTCCTGAGAGTGTAGTCACCCCATGTGTTAAGGGGCACAGAAACAACCATCCCTGAGCTGGTAAGGGAGCACCTCAGTCACCAGGGATCCAAGCCCCCATCTCTGTGCCCAGTGGCATTTCCGTCAGGCTTGCTTTAACAACTAGGACACTGCCTTAGGTTCCTGCCCTCACATTTTGCTTTCCAGATGTTAGGAAGGAGGAGAAATGGAGGGCAATCAAAGGCAGGTACCTGGCTCTTAAAAACTATGTAAATATTCTGGGTGGACTGGTAGCTGGAGGTTTTCTCCATGTCTAAGTGTGGAGCCTGAGAGAGGGGTGGTGATGGTCTCTGGGAGCCTAGGGGCTTGGGTCATACCTTGGGTCCATATCTGGCCCATTGTGGATTTGCTGTGCCCCAACCTATTGGAATCACTATTGCCTTGATTGTACACAGGAATGATGTTGTGTTCCCCGGGTGGGTCATCATCGTCATTCAGCGAGGGAGACTATGAGAGGTGTCCTGAGCCCCTGCTGTTACCATGTGGGTTGCTAAGTCCCAACAGAAACTTAAGACCTAGGAACATCCTGGTACGCCGTGATACTTGTAAGTAGCCGCGATCGTCTTGCTTTGGCTGGCCTTCACTGAGGAGGCACATGGAGTCTGTCTGGGGAAGGGATGGTATGGTTGGTGGAGGCAGCATGAGAGCCAGGAGAAAGTTGGCAGCAAGGTATAGATGTCTGAACTGTAGTCGGGACTATTTCTGTAGATTCTTGTGTATGTTGGATATGCATTTTTTTCACAATTTGCCCCCCCTACATGGTGATCAACCAAGCAGTAATTTTATTGTGGATATTATTCAGTGCCAGCATAGGATACTTCCCATTAACAGCATGACTCTCTGAGTCAAAACCTCACTCTCTACTGCCAAAATATTTTTTGCTCCTTATCCTATCCTAGAGTGTCTTAAGGTTTTACTGCTGTGAACAGACACCATGACCAAGGCAACAATATTTAGTGTTGAGGCTGAGCTACAGGCTCAGAGGTTCAGTCCATTATCATCAAGGTGGGAACAGTCCAGGCAGGCATGGTGCAGGAGGAGCTGAGAGTTCTACATCTTCATCTTAAGTTCTGCTAGGAGAAGACTGGCTTCTAGGGAGCTGGGATGAGGGTCTTAAAGCCCACACCCATAATGACACCCTTCCTCCAGCAAGGCCACACCTCCTAATCGTACCACTCCCTGGGCCACGCATATTCAAACCATTACATAGAGCATGTCCTTCCATGTCTTTCTGTACATCACATATGTGTACAGGAGGTCTATGGGACCATGGTGTACTTTTGCCCTCTCACTTATTATTCAAATAGGACAGCTGTGGTCAAAGTTTTGGTTCCTTAGCTGCTCAGCATTCTGTACACCGTCTTTCTATTTTGCTTTTTAAAATGGTCTACAGTATTCTAGCCTTACCCTGGCACTCTAGCTTGTGTGGCTTGGTTTTCTAACAACCAGTGGCCAGAGGGCACATACACTTTAACATTCCTGTGATTATTTAAAACCTTTGTGATACACTCCAAGCCAGCATGGGAGGTGCCCACTTGCTCTGTTTGTTGTTTAACGTTTCTACCAATCTAGTTGGCATTGATGAGCTTGAGTGTCTGTATGGTTTTTGATTTTTGTGTCCACCCTGATCTGTCAATTGCAGACAAATGGAGTGTTTGTTGAGCTTTGGAACCTGTGTGTGCAGGAGGGGTTTTTCCTGCATCTGTCTCGGGGCCTGTGTGGGAGGGTGTGGGATGCACCTATTTCGGAGTTCCATAGGCCAGTGAGAACTTGTTTCCTCAGCCCCCCTTCTTCCAGCCTGGCCTACTCTGGAATCTGTGCACTTGGACCAGGAGCATACAGAGGGAGAAAAGTGTGAAGAGGGCAGCTCTGCCACAGCCGAGCTGAAGGTCGGTAAGGGGCCACTCTTGGCCCTGGGGGCTGGTCTTGTCTAGCGGCTCACATGGCCTTTCCCTTTTGACTGTTGACTTCTCTCAATATTAACACTCTGGCACAGCAAAGGATTATGGGCCCAATGTCTATAGTGCTGTGGCTGAGAAAGCTACCCTCGAGGAAACTCAGGGGTAGAACCTGAGAAAGGGTGCTGCCTCAGTGCAGTTTAGGATGGGTCAGAGCTGCTGCTCTAGAATTCATTATCATTCCACAGGAGCCTCTACAGTCGGAATGGGGCCACCCGGATTCCACAGAGGAAAACCTGACAACTTACAGCAAGCTGCTCCTGTGGGGTGAGACCCACCTCCCACTGGCTCACATTTCACCCTGCATCCTCTTCCAGAACTGTTGGCCTGGAGGATTCTGACCCTGTTCCAGGAACTGTAGTTGGGACACCAAGGGTGATTTAAGTGTTTGAAGCTGAATATGTTTTAAGTGTCTTTGAATTCCAATTTGTTTGCCAAGTTCTCTACCTATCCTGGGTCTACACTTTTGAGTTCTATCTGGGGCTTTCTGTTTGTAGCCCTAGCCTATGAGAACTACAAAATCTGGATTTGGAAAGGCCTTCTGAGTTCAAGTCTCTAGCACTCTCACCTTGTTTGTACAGAGCTGGGCCTCAGGAATGGTTTTTCATTGAAGTTCTTACCCTGGAATCTTTAATTGTAGGGATGCTCATATCTAGACCCTGAGGCTATTTATTTATTTATTTAGATTCTAAGTCTGTATTTTACTTTTATTGGTACTGGGGATTGCCTCAGTCTTCAACTTTGCTCCACTCTACACATTCCCCATTTTCTATCTGCTCCGTAGCTGGCTTCTAGCCTCACATAAGATCTTCCTCTGTGCCTCTGCTGCCTTATTTAGAAACCTTAGCTTTCCAGGGGTTCTGACCAGTGGGCAGCTTCGATGGTGGTGGTCGGCACAGGAATTGTCCTGATGCAAAGAAGGTAGTTGCAGTCTGTGTCCCAGAGACCCAATAGGACGTGAAGCCTCTTAGCTTTTTCTGTCTGTTCCTCCTTTACTCTTTTTTTACTCTAAACCTCAGGGTGTCAGTTTTCCCATGCTGGTCCATCTTCCATGCTGGAGACAGAGGAGCCTTGTGCGGTGGAAGAACTGCCAGGGGGCAGCCTCCCAGGTAAGGTTGGGTTACATGGTGATGTGTGTAAAAGGGTACACTTCTCTTTTAAGGCCCTTCACGCTTTTATTAGCCTCAGCAAAGACTCCAGCTTTGACTTTAATCATTTTCCTATCCACTGTGCAGGGGAAAAATGCCGGCTCATTATTTCTTGCAGCATAATGAACTCCTATAAAGCATGTCACCCAAAAGACATAAATGATCTGTCAATTGACTAAGCTCAACTCTCTAGCCCTTCTACTCAGTTTTGGTGGTTTTGAGGGCCACACAGAGAGCCATATTCTTCAGGGGCCTATCTAGGGCACAGATGCCCTAGTTGTCTCCCTACATGCTGCCCAATGACACTGGCTCAGGGCAGCTGAGGTGAGGCTGTGGACCTCAGTTTTTTCTGATTGCCTCTCTAAAGGGCTGGCTTTGGCTTTCTCGCAGATGCCTCTGGGTTTCATGGGGGAGAATCCTAGAGGGTAAAAGCACGTACCACACCTGTGCATGTTTTGTGTGCATGCTACTGTAGTGACTCATTGAGCATTATGGGTAGAACTAGATAGCTTGCCAAGACTCATTTGGTTCTTATCAGTGATAGACATGTCCCGGGAACCATCTCATAGTTCTTTGCTTTCTCCATTGCCAAGTCACTTCTGTCAGAAAGATGGCTTGGAAGGAGGCTCCTCCTTACCATTTGAATTTATGAGCAGAATTACATGGCCATCTTAACCTACAAAATACTCTGGGAGTGATGGTTAGCATTGAGCTCAGCAGACATTCTGGATGTCAGAGAAGGAAGGGCAGGTAGATTGGGAGAGGGAAGAACAGATAATGGGTCTTGTGAGGCTCATGGTACTGCACTTGGCTACTGTGTGATGTCTGAGTTGTAAAGAGGGTTAGGCTGTGCATGCCAAGAGCTCTTAGCTGATGCCCCTTCCCCTGTGCTCAGTCCTTTGGGCCTCACAATTTATTATATTTTTCTTGATTTCTGCTCAAGTCAGTTTATGCCTCGGAGTCTGGGAAATAGGAGTGCTCACATTTTGACTTTGTTTCAGACAGCACCAGGCAGCAGGAAAGCAAAGGAAATGTGTGTGAGGAAGTCTCCTTGGGGAAGACACTGATGGGGAGTCTTTCAGGGGATGTTCCTGTTAGTGCCTCAGTAAATACTGCCCCAGAGGAGGAACAGCAACCTCAGAAGGCGCTGGATGCTGAGGATGAGGATTCAAGCCCTTCCAGTCCCCAGAGGCAGTCAGCTATCCAGCAGTCAGCCCAGGACAAGGATAGGCCACATCAAGGCACTGGGACAAAGAGGCCCCATCCAGATGACGAGGATGAAGAGGACCCTGAGTGTCTTTCCAGTACCAGCAGCTACCAGCTGCCATTTGATGCAGGGAAGGTGCTTCATGTGGATGGTCATGATTCTGGGCAGGACCCAGGAACTTCTGCTGGGGGATGTTCTGCAGCTGATGAGTTTGATGCATCTCAAGGGAAGCCCTACACATGCAGTGAATGTGGTGAGGCCTTTGCATGGATCTCGACCCTTATGGAGCATCATAAGAGTCATGGCAGTGAGACATGTTGTGTGAGCCAGGGCTGCTAGGAACCCTTCCAGTTCAGCTTGGTTGTGGTCAAGTACCACAAGAGTTACGTATAAAAAAACCCAAACAAACCCACACCCAGAGCCCTTCTCTGCCAGAAGCAAAACTCACTGGTGGGAGGATTGGCAGCTTCTAATGTGTGGGTGGTTTTCCTTATGCAACCTGAGGTATAAGGCTAAGCAACTCTGCTATGACTCTCCCATGACATGCCAGTTGTAGCATGAGTGACCATAAGGCTCATGTGTGGGAGTGGATTCTTGTGGTCTTTCTACAGGCACACCTGTGCTTATTTTCTGGATGCTAACATGCTGAAAACAACTGGAAAGTGGCAGGGCCCTCATCTTAGAAACACACTTTGGTCTGATGTTATATCCTGTAAACCATCAGATGTGAGGGAAGACTCCATGTCTGCAGTATTTTAATGCCACTCATACTCTGGTCATTTGACATTGTACAAAGTGTTGAGTTGCCTTAAAGTATGTGATCTATTGGCACTTTCTTAAGCCCTCACCTCAGTTGCTTCTCCTTGAGCTCCCTGTTTGTTCACACACAATTCTTGCCATCCGGCATTTTCTTAAGTATGTGATGTCAGGTTTACTTCTGAATCCTTAAGAGTAAAAACTGCTCTTAGTTCAAGTCATGTCTTCATATTTGGAGTGGCTTGCAAAGATCACAAAATATGCTGATTTTAGACTGGGTTTCAGCCCATTAGTGAATTGTGAGGTCCAGTCAGTGGGTGGCCACTGGTATTACAAAACAATGGAGTTGAATAAAAGTAGGTCAGAATGTATCATGTAATAAAGGCAAGTACTGCTTTGTGAAACTTCTCAGCTGAGTATCTGAGAGCTGGCTACCGCATTAAACGTGTTTGCTAAGGGGTACCAGCATACAGGTTGAAGAAACAGTCTGTATCTGAGCTGAGAGAACCAAATGTGGCCTACATAGGTCATCTTGTGGTTTTGCTTTTAACTTCAGATTACAACATTGTTTCTCTTGCCTGACCATAAGCGTTACTGCCCTGCAGATACAGAAAGGGCCTCTTTTTCTGTCAGTGTTTAAGCAGGCAATTTGTGTAACCCCCAAATCAGAGGCTTACCGTAATAAAGTATTTATTTCTTCATTCATATTATATAGCTCATTGTTTTGTGATTGTGCAGCTGCTTCCTTGAGTGTTGGTGATAGGACATTTTTCTCCCTACAGTGAGTGAGTCTGAGATCCAGACACCATCCCTACTGTAGCTTTCTTTCTGTGGGATTCTTGGAACACGTGGAAAAGCCTATTCCCCTTTACCTGGGAGAAGGCACAAATCACTTCCATTCATAAAGCCTCAGAGCAGTGGTTCTCAACTTGGGGGGGTCCACATATCAGATGCATGTCAGATATCTACATTATGATTCATAACAGCAAAATTACAGTTATGAAGTAGCCATGAGAATTGTATGATTGGGGGGGGGAGGGCTTGCCATAACATGAGGTGTATTAAAGGGTTACAGCATTAGGAAGGTTGAAAACCACTGCCTTAGAAAACTGATCAGATGGCCTCATCACCTGTAAGAGTCCTGGTACTGCATATTTAGGTACTCCTCTCTGGTGATCTAAGTTTTCCTCTGGTGAAAACAAGTCTAAATGTGTTTTTCTAACTTACTACAAGTAGTGACCTGTCACCCTATTTTCCCCCATTGCTCTAGATTTTCCTGTGCTACATCCTGGTACTCCGCCTCCAGGTTCTTTCCTGTAAATGAACCAGTGGGAGATCTGTCTTTCCTATTCTAAAGTTGAGCTTCCAGGAAAGGCACAAAACAGTATAAAGGATATTGGTGCACTCCTTACTCAGACCTGCTGTGACTAACATTTTACCCAGTGTACCACTGCTTTGCATGTGTGCCCACTTGCTCATTTGTCCTGAGGGTGTGCAATGCCCATGTGACCCCTATTGTGATATCTGATTTGCTCAGCTGTTTGGAGTGTTCAGGCAATATGTGGGGAAATACTTTGTGATAAGGTAAGTATCCTACTCTTTTAATTACTTACTTACTTAATTAATTTTATTCCTTGCAAGCTGATACAACCTCTCTGGAAATCAGTTTGGCGGACCCTCAGAAAAATGAACATAATACTACCTGAGGACCCAGCTATTCCACTCCTGGGCATATACCCAGAAGATGCTCCAACATGTAATAAAGACACATGTTCCACTATGTTCATAGCAGCCATATTTATAATAGCCAGAAACTGGAAACAACTCAGATGTCCCTCAACAGAGGAATGGATACAGAAAATGTGGTACATTTACACAACGGAATAGTACTCAGCTATTAAAAACAATGACTTCATGAAATTCGCAGGCAAATGGATGGAACTTGAAAATATCATCCTGAGTGAGGTAACGCAGTCACAAAAGAATGAACATGGTATGTACTCACTGTTAAGTGGTTATTAGCCCAAAAGTTCAGAATACCCAAGAGTCACTTCACAGCAACCGTAGGGCTGAGTTTGAGGTCCCAGATGGAGGAGTTGGAGAAGGGACTGAAGGAGTTGAGGGAGTTGGCAGTCCCATGGAGGGAGCAACAGTGTCCACTGGCCTGACCTCCCGATGGTCCCGGAGACTGGATCACCAACCAAAGAATACACATGGAGGAACCCATGGTGCTGGCCACATATGCGGCAGAGGAGGGTCTTGTTAGACATCAGGGGGAGCAGAGGCCCTTGAGCCTGAGGGTGTTAGATCCCCCAGTATAGGAGAAAGCCAAGGAGGGAAGATGAGGGTGGGTGGGAGAATACCCCCATAGAGGCAGGGGGAAGGAATAGGGAGGTTCCAAAGGGGAGATCTGGAAAGGGGGAAGCATTTGAAATGTAAATAAAGTATCAAAAAAATTAATTTTATTCTCCCACCCCCCGCCCTCTCCATTTCCATCCCTGCAGTTCTTTCAGACAGGAACAATTATGGGTCAGAGTTTTGACTGGGATGGCAGCCTCCTCCCTCATTTGGAGGTAGGCTTTATAAGTTCCCTCTCCCTACTTTTTATCTAGGGTCCCTCCCTTTGAGTCCTGAGAGTCTCACCTCCCAGGTCTCTGGTGCATTCTGGAGGGTCCCCACAACCTCCTACCTCCCGAGGTTGCCTGTTTTTATTCTTTCTTCTGGCCCTCAGGGCTGCAGTCCTTTTCCCTCAGTACCAGATCAGGTACCCCTCTTCCCCCTCCCTGTCCACTTTCCCTCCCAGGTCCCTCCCTCCCTTCCTCCCCACTTGTGATTGCTTTCTTCTCCCTCCCAAGTGAGACAGAGGTGTCCTCATTTGGGCCCTTCAGCTTGTTGACCTTTTTGAGTTCTGTGGACTATATCTTGGGTATTCTGTACTTTTTTTTTTTTTTTTTTTGTGCTAATATCCACTTATTAGAGAGTACATACCATGCATGTCCTTTTGGGTCTGAGTTACCTCACTCGGGATGATATTTTCAAGTTCCACCCATTTGCCTGCAAAACTCAGGATGTCCTTGTTCTTAATAGCTGAGTAGTATTCCATTGTATAAATGAACCACATTTTCTGTATCCATTCTTCTGTCATGTGACATTTGGGTTGTTTCCAGCTTCTGGCTATCACAAATAAGGCCACTATGAACATAGTGGAAGATGTGCCCCTGTGGCCTGGTGGGGCATTTTTTGGGTATATTCCTAAGAGTGGTATTGCTGGGTCTTCAGATCCATTTCCAATTTTCTGAGGAACCTCCAGACTGATTTCCAGAGTGGTCACACCAGTTTGCAATCCCACCAGCAATGGAGGAATGTTCTTTTTCCACATCCTCGCCAACATGTGTTGTCACCTGAAGTTTTGATCTTAGCCATTCTGATTGGTGTAAGATGGAATATCAGGGTTGTTTTGATTTGCATGTCTCTGATCACCAAGGACTTTGAATATTTCTTTAGGTGCTTCTCAGCCATTTGACATTCCTCTGTTGTGAATTCTTGGTTTAGTTCTATATCCCACTTTTTTGATTGAGTTGTTTTTGTTTTTTTTGGTGATTAGCTTCTTGAATTCTTTATATATTTTAGATATTAGTCCTCTATGGGATATGGGGTTAGTGAAGATTTTTTTCCCAATCTGTAGGTTGCTGATTTGTTTTATTGACTGTGTCCTTTGCCTTACAGACGCTTTCTGATTTCATGAGGTCCCATTTATCAATTCTTGATCTTAGAGCATGAGCCATTGGAGTTCTGTTTAGGAAATTTCCCCCTGTGCCAATGAGTTCAAGGCTCTTTCCCACTTTCTCTTCTATTAGATTCAGTGTATCTGGTTTTATGTTGAGGTCCTTGATACACTTGGACTTGAGCTTTGTGCAAGGTGACAAATGTTGGTCTATTTTCATTTTTCTACATGCAGACAGCCAGTTAGACCAGCACCATTTATTGAAGATACTGTTTTTTCCATTGTATATTTTTGGATTCTTTGTCAAAGATCAAGTCCATAAGTGTATGGTTTTACTTCTGGGTCTTCAATTCTATTCCACTGATCAACGTGTCTCTGTACCAATATCATGCAGTTTTTATCACTATTGCTCTGTAGTAAAGCTTGAGGTCAGTGATAGTGACTCCCCCAGCCGTTCTTTTATTGTTAAGAATTGTTTTCGCTATTTTGGTTTTTTTTTTGCCTTTCCAGATGAATTTGAGAATTGCTCTTTCCATGTCTTTGAAGAATTTTGTTGGGATTTTGATGGGGATTGCATTGAATCTGTAGATTGCCTTTGGTAGGGTGGCCATTTTTACTGTATTAATTCTGCAATCCATGAGCATGGGAGATCTTTCCATCTTCTGAGATCTTCTTTGATTTCTTCCTTGAGGAAGTTGAGTTTATTGTCATACAGGTACTTGTTTGGTTAGAGTCACACCAAGATATTTTATATTATTTGTGGGTATTGTGGAGGATGTTGTTTCCCTATTTTCTTTCTCAGCCTGTGACTTTCTTTATCATTTGTATAAAGGAAGGCTACTGATTTATTTGAGTTAATTTTATATTCGGCCACTTTGCTGAAGTTGTTTATCAGCTGGAGAAGTTCTCTGGTGGAGTTTTGGGGTCCCTTATGTATACTATCATATCATCTGCAAATAGTGATACATTTATTTCTTTTTTGCCAATTTGTATCCTCTTGATGTCTTTTTGTTGTCTTATTGTTCTAGCTAGCACTTCGAGTACTATATTGAATAGATAATGGGAGAGTGGGCATCCTTGTCTTGTTTCCAATTTCAGTGGGATTGCTTCAAGTATGTTTCCATTTAATTTGATATTGGCTGTTGGTTTGCTGTAAATTGCTTTTATTATGTTTAGGTATGGGTCTTGAATTCCTGATCTCTTCAATACTTTTAACATGAAGGGGTGTTGTATTTTGTCAAATGCCTTTTCTGCATCTAAGAAGATGATCATGTTTTCTTTCCTTTGAATTTGTTTATATAGTGGATTACGTTAATGGATTTTCATATATTGAACCAACTTTGCATCCTTGGGATGAAGCCTACTTGATCGTGGTGAATGATGGTTTTGATGTGTTCTTGGATTCTGTTTGCAATAATTTTATTGAGTATTTTTGCATCAATATTCATAAGCAAGATTTGTCTGAAGTCTCTTTTTTGGTTGGTTTAGGCATCAGAGTAATTGTGACTTCATAGAATGAGTTAGGTAGTGTTCCTTCTGTTTCTATTTTATGGAATAGTTTGAGGAATATTGGCATCAGGTCTTCTTTGAAGGTCTGGTAGTATTCTGCATTAAATCTGTCTGGCCCTGGGCTTTTTTTGGTTGGGAGGTTTTTAATGACTTCTATTTCCTTGTGCTATATGTGGCTGTTTAGATAGTTTACCTGCTCTTGATTAACTTTGGTATATGGTATCTATCTAGAAAACCATCCATTTCATCTAGATTTTCCAGTTTTGTTGAGTATAGGCTTTTGTAGTAGGATCTGATGATTTTTTTTTTTTTTTAATTTCCTCCATTTCTGTTGTTATGTCTCCCTTTTCATTTCTGATTTTGTTAATTTGGATACTGCCTCTGGGCCCTTTAGTTAGTTTGGCTAGGGGTTTATCTATCTTGTTGATTCTCTCAAAGAGCCAGCTTTTGGTTTTGTTGATTCTTTGTATTGTTTTCTTGGTTGATTTGACCCTGAGTTTGACTATTTCCTGCAGTTTACTCCTCTTGGGTGGGTTTGCTTCTTTTTGTTTTAGAGCTCTCAGGTGTGCTTTTAAGTTGTTAGTGTAAGATCTCTTCAGTTTCTTTACCAGGGCACTTAGTGCTATGAATTTTCCTCTTAGTACTGCTTTCATTGTGTCCCATAAGTTTGGGTATGATGTGTCAACATTTTCATTAAATTCCAGGAAGTCTTTAATTTCTTTATTTCTTTGACCAAATTATCATTGAGTAGAGAGTTGTTCAGTTTCCATGTGTATGTGGGCTTTCTGTTTTTGCTGTTATTGAAGACCAGCCTTAGGCCATAGCGATCTGGTAAAATGCATGGGATTATTTCAACCTTCTTGTATCGATAGATGGTTGTTTTGTGACCAAGCATACAGTCTATTTTGGAGAAGGTACGATGAGGTGCTGAGAAGAAGGTGCATTCTTTTGTTTTATGGTGAAATGTTCTGTTAAATCCCTTTTGTTCATAACCTCTCTTTGTTTCACTGTGTTTCTGTTTAGTTTCTGTTTCAGTGACCTGTCCATTGGTGAGAGTGGGGTGTTGAAGTCTCCCACTATTATTATATGGGGTTCAATGTATGTTTTGAGCTTTAGTATAAAGTTTCTTTTATGAATGTGGGTGCTCTTGCATTTGAGGCATAGATGTTCAGAATTGAGACTTTCTCTTGGTGGATTTTCCCCTTGATGAATATCAAGTGTCCTTCTTCATCACACTTGTTTTGGTTGAGAGTCTATTTCATTGGATGTTAGGATGGCAACTCTAGCTTGTTTCCTGGGACCATTTGCTTGGAACACCTTTTTCTATCCTTTTACTCTGAGATAGTGTCTGTCTTTGTTATTGAGGTGTGTTTCTTGTATGCAGCAAAATGCTGGATCTTGTTTGTGTCTTTAGTCTGTTAGCTTGTGTCTTTTTATAGGTGAGTTGAATCCATTAATATTGAGAGATATTAAAGAGAAATGACTGTTTGTTGGTAGGTGGCTTTATGTGCTTGTGGTTATCTCCTTTTGGCTTTGTTGTGAGATGCTTAACATCTTGCCCTTTATTTGGTTCCGGTATCTTCCTTGTGTTGGAGTTTTCCTTCTAGGATCCTCTGTAGGGCTGGATTGGTAGATAGACACTGTTTGAATTTGGTTTTGTCCTGGAATATTTTGGTTTCTCCATCTGTACTGGCCAGTTTGTGTCAACTTTCCCTCCATGTTTATCAGTTGTTCCCAGCATTCTACAAGCACATGGTCCTTTTGTAACTTGTCTTTGTTACTAGGATTTCTCAAGTAGTATGTATCTTTCAACTAGATTTATGTCCAAGAGCCCTTTAAGTCACTTAAACTGATCTTTCCTATATATCTATTTGTAGCTACCCAAGGAAGTAGGGAAGGGCTGAGTCATGAAACAAAGGAAGTCAGGAGAGCTGAACAGAGGACCAGCTATTGAATTGCTGTGTCTGGTATGGTAGCTACATGTGTCCAGTTAGCTTCTGAAATGTAGTTCCAAAGAACTGATCTGCTACAAGTGATCAGCACATTAGATTTCAAGGCTAGCCTATACACATTGAACAGTTAAAACTTTTGTGTGCTAGAATTGTAGCATGGAGCATAGAAGGGTAAATAATAAACTAATTGCACCTGCTTCTTGAGAAGTTTTTTGTTGCTGTGTGAGTTTGAGTTTTTGGTTTGTTATTTTTTGTGTAGTTGTTTTTTTTTTTTTTTTTTTGTTTTGAGGCAGGGTCTTAAAGCTAAGCCTTGCATCAAACTTGCAAAATAACTATGGATGACCTTTAATTCCTTATCCTCCTGTCTCAGCCTTCCAAGTGCTAGGATTATAGGCCACCAACTAGGCTAGTTTTAATATTTAAATAATTTTGTATTTTTGAGCCTGAGATTCTTCCTATATAGCCTATACTGGCCTTGAGTTTGTGGTTCTTCTGTCTGCTTTCACAGTGCTGGGATTATAGGTGTTTATCAAATGCCAGCCTTTGAGACTGTGTGTGTGTGTGTGTGTGTGTAGTTACACTTAAAACAACATAAGTTAGCATTTAAAATAGTGGGTTCCATCACATCTTCATTCACATGTATCACACATATGTAGCTCTTTTTTTTCCTTTTTTCCTATTTTGGGGATCAAGTTGGACCTTGTACAAGCTAGGGAAGCACCAATACATACCACTGAGCAACATTTTTAGCCTTCTCATTTTTTGAGATAGGGTTTCACTATATAACCCAAGGTGGCCTTGAACTTGGCAGTACTCATGTCTGAACTTCCCTAATGCTGGGACTACTGGTATGAGCCACCACATCCTACTTTTAAAACTATACAATTCCCAAAAGGTATCCCACAAGCATACCAAAGATCAGTGTTGGAAGACTAAACATGTCCCACTCAAAGAGAAACTTCAGAATAGTTAGAAATTTATATTCCAGCACTGTGATTAAAATAAAATCATCTGGTATAAATACTACTGATAGTCAAGGACCAAACCCAGCCAATATTCTTTTAAACAAATATGACAAGTCACCAATTACAGTTTCTGGCTTTAGAAAACCATTTTTGGATTTGGGGTTCAATAAAATATTGTGGGCTTTCATGTTAGAAAAACAAAAGTATTGAAGTTAAATATTAAAACAAGAGCTTTCAAGTGGAATATAAAAACAAAAGTTTACTACATGCAGTGATGTACTCCCAGCAATTAGAAGACAAAAGTAGGAGCATCAAGAATTCAAGGTCGGCCTAGGCTACACAGTCAAGTTCAAGGTTAGCCTGGGCTACATGAGGTCCTGTCTCAAAAAGAAGTGCCAAAATAATAACAAAAACAAAAGGTTACTGGACATTGAGATAAAAAAAATCAATGAAAATTTACTTTAGAAAAGGATTAGTTTGTTCATTTCCCAAAAAAACAAATTTTAGAGAACATGGGGTTCCAATATGAAGCACAATTGTTCATAAGATGGTAGCGTAACAACTGAATAAATCTTCCTTTTTTTTTGTAAAACACCAACACCTGCATTTCTAATACCCATGTGTCCTGCAATAATATTTGAGAACAGAGTGAAGTCATCTAAGAATCTGTGAGGCTCCACAGTAAGTAACTAGTTCTAAATCTGAAATATTCTTATGCAAAACCTTTAAATCCTATTGCACATTCATTTATTATAAAATTATTAAGATAGTCTAAAGGGGTTGGGATTTGACGAGCTTAGTGGTAGAGAGCTTGTCTAGCAAGCTCAAGGCCCAGGTTTGGTCCATGCTCCCCCCTCCCCAACCTCAACTTAAAAAAAAGATACCTAGTTTATTTTGGACTATGGACTGAAGTCTGTGGCACTGACTGTTACTTAAAAAAATCAGCTGTGGGCTGAGACAGTAAGTATTCACAGAAATTCCATGAAGATGCCATTTGTTTTGGAAACTTTCTAGGATTATCCCTGCCAAATTTAACTATTCTTTAGCACCACTTCAAGAATGTGATGTGCAGTACAAATTCTGACTTCATTTAGTTCTTTTACATTTTTTACCACTTGAACAGCTCTGATTTGGACTATGGTGATTGCTTGACTGCAAATGAAGACAAAGCTATCAGCAGACCCATGCTTGCTCACTTTCATCTTTGTAGATGCTAGAATACATTAATGAGCATTCAAGTTGATGGACCTCAGTGTTGATGGTGTCCACATTTACTTACTGTTTGGATCCAGGAACAACTTTGAGCTTGATGGTCCCTGTCATTTCCGAGACCTCTGAGGAGAGTGTATTATACAAATGCCTATGTATACTTAGCTCTCATGAGAATGGTAATGGTGATTCTAGTACTGGATGGGCTGGCTTAAGGCTTCCCCATGTGGAACAGGTCTACCTAGTATGAGTTCTCTGGTGTTTGGTAAGAGAAGGGCTGTGTGTGAAGGCTTTGCCACAGTGTCTACACTCATATGGCTTCTCTTTTGTGTGGATCCTCTGGTGCTGAGTAAGATGGGTGCTCTGCCTAAAAGCCTTGCCACAATCCTGATACAGATAGGGCTTTCCCCCAGTGTGTGTCCTTTCATGCTGGCTGAGTGATGAGTGAAGGATTTCCCACACTCACTGCACCCATAAGGTTTTTCCTTGGTATGAATTTTCTGGTGTTCTATGAGAAGGAAATTCTGGCTGAAGGTTCTAGCACACTCACTATATTCACTGGGCTTCTCTCCTGTGTGAATTTTCTGATGCTAAATGAGGGGAGCAAGATGGCCAAAAGCTCTGCCACATTCATTATATTCATAGAACTTTTCCTCAGTATTAATCTGCTGCTGTTTTGTTAGAGATGAGCTATGGCTGAAGGCCTTGCCATTGCCATAGTCACTGCACTCAGAGGGCTTCTCTCTTGTGTGTCTGCTTATGCTGGCTGGGAGAGGTATTATGACTGAAAGATTTCCCATACTCATTGCATCCATAGGGCTTCTCTCCAGTATGAATCTTCCAGTGCTCAGTCAGAAGTGTGCTCTGACTGAAGGCCTTCCCCCACTGCCTGCATTCATAGGGCTTTTCTCCTATGTGGGTTCTGTGATTCTGAACCAATGGTATAATGTGAGGGTGGGAGGGGGAGAGGCTTTCCTATACTCATACATCCACAGGGCTTCTTGCCAGTGTTGATTCTATGGTGTTTGGTTACGGATGAGCTATGGATGAAGGTCTTGCTATAGTCCAGTGTGGATTCATAGGTTCTCAGTGAGGTGGATACCTTGCTGGAAGGCCCTCACACATTCATTATATTCACAGGTTTTGCACCTGTGTGAGTCCACTCATGCTGGTTGAAGGAGGATCTGAAGCCGAAGGATTTCCCACATTAGCTACACTCATATGGCTTCTTACCTGTGCGAGTTCTCTGGCATCGGATCAATGGGGGCAATCTGGTTGAAAGTCTTTCCATACTAAGAACATTTATAAGGTTTCTCACCAGTGTGGATTCTCTTGTAATTGGTTATTGCTGAACTGTTTCGGAAACATCTTCCACATTCATGTCATCTGTAAGGTCTTTCTCTTGCGTGAATTTGGTGATGTTCTATGAGTGTTGAACAGTGACTAAAAGCTTCTCCATATTCCTGGAATGGTCAGAGTTCCCTTTTCCATTAGGTATGATTGATCATTTGAGTCTAGCTTCTCCCTCCTTCCATGTGTTCCCCACATGTGGTGAATCTCACTTTTCAAAAGTCATTGGTTGAGCTGAGAGATCAGTGCCCACACTCAAGTTTTTCCCAACCCTATTCTCCTCTTTCTTCCACATGGATATTTTCACAGGAATGTAAATCACTTGCCCACTTACTTCTTAGACCTGCATTCTATGGACCTACACTGATCTTATCCCTGAAGGGCCATATACTACCCCCAGTTTTCCTGTCAGAAGAAATACTATTTGATAATTCTCCAGAGATGCTTTATTTTGGATCTGAAAATCTGTTTTCTTGTCTGATTTCTAAATCTGAAAAACAAAGCAAAACACCACCACCACCACCACCACCACCACCACCAAGAAATAGAAATGTTCCTTAAAACCCTTTCCAAAAGTTTGTGTGGCATATAGATTGTGTGTGTGTGTGTGTGTGTGTGTGTGTGTGTGTGTGTGTGTGTAAAACAGATGATTTTGAAAAGTTTAGGGCACAAACTTAAAAAAAAAAGCTTTTTATAGGGGTTAGAGGTATGGCTCAGTAGTTAAAAACACTTGTTCTTGTGGAGAATGTAGGTTTAATTTCTAGCACCCACATGTTGGCCTACAACCAACTATAACTAGAGTTTCAAGGAATCCAGTGTCCTCTTCTGACCAGGTACCAGGTATGCACATGGAACAGAGACATACATGCAAGCAAAACACTCATATATATAAATAAAAATTAAATTTATATATTTATATAGGTTTTATCCAGAATGGTGCACATAATTATCTTCAGAGTACACAGTAAACAGAAGCAGTAGGATTGAAAATATTAAAGTCTTTTGGGTGGTGGCAGCACACACCTTTATTCTCAGCACTTGGGAGGCAGAGGTAGGCGAATGGGTTCAAAGTCAGCCTGCTCTACACAGCAAGTTCCAGGACAGCCAGGGCTACAAGAGAAACCCTATCTTTAAAAACCAAAAAGGAATGGAACCCTCAGGACATAGGGACTGAAGAGCAGCCTGGGACAGGAGCCTTCCAGTTTACGTCTATGGCCTGTGTCACATGGCTCCATATCCAAGTATCTCAGGGAAATAGCTAGCCTCCCAGGAGAACAGACAATCCTGTGTGTGGGGGGAATGTAAGGCCAGTACGATGCTCAGAGGGACCCGCCCGGAACCCTTAGGACACAGGGATTGAGGAGTAGCCTTTCAGTTTCCTTCTGTGGCCAGGGACATGATCCTGTGACACAGGGCTCCATACTCAAATAGTGCCAGGAGAGAGCTGGTATCCCAGGAGTGCCAACACACCTTTGAGCACATGCAAGACTACCACTTCTGTCCAAATTCCTCAATCAAGAGGGACCCTAGCAGAGCCACCAGGACACAGGAACCAAGGAACAGCTGGGGATAGGTTCCTTCTGGTTTCTGTCTGCACCCCAGAGCTGACCCTGTGCCACAGCTCTCCAAACACAAATTCCTCTCAGCGAGAGCTGGTCTCCAAGGAGTACAGACACAGAGGCTTGCAGGAGGGACAAGCCACAGTCAGAGAGAGCAAGACCAGCTAACACCAAAGATAACCAGTGGCAAAAGGCAAGGGCAAGAACATAAAGAACAGAAACCAAGGCAACTTGGCATCATTAGAACCCAGTTCTCCCACCACAGTGAGCCCTGGATACACCAACACACCAGAAAAGCAAGACTCAGATTTAAAATAACATCTCATGATGATGATAGAAGACTTTAAGAAGGAAATAAATAACTCCCTTAAAGAAATACAAGAGAACACAGGTAAACAGCTAGAAGCCCTTAAAGAGGAAACACAAAAATCTCTTAAAGAATTACAGGAAAACAACCAAACAGGCAAAGGAAATGAACAAAAATATCCAGGATCTAAAAATGGAAAGAGAAACAATAAAGAAATCACAAAGGGAGACAACCCTGGAGATAGAAAACCTAGGAAAGAGATCAGGAGTCATAGATGCAAGCATCACTAACAGAATAAAAGAGATAGAAGAGAGAAACTCAGGTGCAGAATATACCATAAAAAACATTGACACAACAGTCAAAGAAAATGCAAAATGAAAAAAGCTCCAAACCCAAACATCCAGGAGATCCACGACACAATGAGAAGACCAAACCTAAGAATAATAGGTATAGAAGAGAGTGAAGATTCCCAACTCAAAGGACCAGTAAATATCTTCAACAAAATTATAGAAGAAAACTTCCCTAACCTAAAGAAAGAGATGCCCATAAACATAGAAGAAGCCTACAGAACTCCAAATAGATTGGACCAGGAAAGAAATTCCTACTGTCACATAATAGTCAAAACACCAAATGCACAAAACAAGGAAAGAATATTAAAAGCAGTAAGGGAAGAAGGTCAAGTAACATATAAAGGCAGACCTATCAGAATTACACCAGACTTCTCACCAGAGACTATGAAAGCTAGAAGATCCTGGGCAGATCTCATACAGACCCTAAGAGAACACAAGTGCCAGCACAGGCTGCTATACCCAGCAAAACTCTCAATTATCATAGATGGTGAAACCAAGATATTCTATGACAAAACCAGATTTGCACAATATCTTTTCACAAACCCAGTCCTACAAATGATAATAGATGGAAAACACCATCACAAGGAGGGAAACTACACCCTGAAAAAGCAAGAAAGTAATCTTTCAACAAACCCAGAAGAAGATAGCCACACAAACAT
Organism: Rhynchomys soricoides; assembly: GCA_019843965.1. Lineage (NCBI taxonomy): Eukaryota > Metazoa > Chordata > Mammalia > Rodentia > Muridae > Rhynchomys > Rhynchomys soricoides. The sequence goes on along the minus strand of JADRCH010000567.1, from coordinate 609,585 downwards.
AAAAATAACATCGAAAATAACAGGAAGGAACAATCACTATTCCTTAATATCTCTTAATATCAATGAACTCAATTCCCCAATAAAAAGACATAGATAGCCGGGCAATGGTGACACATGCCTTTAATCCCAGCACTTGGGAGGCAGAGGCAGGCAGATTTCTGAGTTTGAGGCCAGCCTGGTCTACAGAGTGAGTTCCAGGACAGCCAGGGCTTTACAGAGAAACCCTGTTTCGAAAAACCAAAAACCAAACCAAACCAAAACAAAAACAAAAAACAAAAAACAAAAACAAAACCAAAAACCAAAACCCAAAAACCAAACCAAACCAAACAAAACAACCCCCCCAAAAAAACCCCCCCAAAAATAAAAAAACATAGACTAACAGACTGAATCCATAAACAGGACCCACCATTTTGCTGCATAGAGGAAATGCACCTCTGTGTTAAAGACAAACACTATCTCAGAGTGAAGGTCTGGAAAACAATTTTCCAGGCAAATGGTTCCAAGAAACAGGCTGGAGTAGCCATTCTAATATCAGTTAAAATCGACTTTCAACCAAAATCATCAAAAAAGATAAAGAAGGACACTTCATACTCATCAAAGGAAAAATCTACCAAGAAGAACTCTCAATTCTGGACATCTATGCCCCGAATGCAAGGGCTCCCACATTCATAAAAGAAACTTTACTAAAGCTCAAAGCACATATTGCACTTCACACAATAATAGTAGAAGACTTCAACACCCCACTATCATCAATGGACAGATCTTGGAAACACAAACTTAACAGAGACACAGTAAAACTAACAGAAGTTATGGACCAAGTGGATTTAACAGCTATCTATAGAACATTTCATCCTAAATCAAAAGAATATACCTTCTTCTCAGCACCTCATGGTACCTTCTCTAAAATTGACCATATAATCAGTCACAAAACAAACCTCAACAGATATAAGAAGATTGAAATAATCCCATGCCTCCTATCAGATCACTATGGATTAAGGCTGGTCTTCAATAGCAACAAAAACTACAGAAAGCCCACATACACTTGGAAGCTGAACAATGCTCTACTCAGTAATAACTTGGTCAAGGTTGCAGGGATGGTTGAAAACCTGGAAATCCATCAATGTAATCCACTACATAAACAAACTCAAAGAAAAAAAAAACCACATGATCATTTCATTAGATCCTGAAAAAGCATTTGACAAAATTCAACATCCCTTCATGATAAACGTCTTGGAAAGATCAGGAATTCAAGGCCCATACTGAAACAGAGTGATATACAGCAAACCAGTAGCTAACATTAAACTAAATGGAGAGAAACTCGAAGCAATCCCATGAAAATCAGGGACTAGACAAGGCTGCCCTCTCTCTCCTATCTATTCAATACAGTACTTGAAGTTCTAGCTCGAGCAATTAGACGACAAAAGGAGGTCAAAGGGATACAAATTGGAATGGAAGAAATCAAAATACCACTATTTGCAGATGATATGATCAAATTCTTAAGTGACCCGAAAAACTCCACCAGAGATCTGCTACAGCTGATAAACACCTCCAGCAAAGTGGCCGGATACAAAATTAACTCAAATCAGTAGCCTTCCTATACTCGAAGGATAAACAGGCTGAGAAAGAAATTGGGGAAATGACACCCTTCACAATAGTCACAAGCAATATAAAGTATCTTGGTGTGACTCTAACCAAATAAAGAAGAAAGAAATTGAAGAAGACCTCAGAAGATGATGAGATCTCCCATGTTTATGGATTGGCAGGATTAATATAGTAAAAATGGCCATCCTGCTGAAAGCAATCTACAGATTCAATGCAACCCCCATCAAAATTCCAACTCAATTCTTCATAGACTTAGAAAGATCAATTCTCAAATTCATTTGGAATAACAAAAAACCCAGGATAACAAAAACTATTCTCAACAATAGAAGAACTTCTGGGGTAATCAGCCTCCCTGACCTCAAGCTGTACTACAGAAGAGTAGTGATAAAAACTGCATGGTATTGGTACAGTGACAGGCAGGTAGATCAATGGAATAGAATTGTAGACCCAGAAATGAACCCACACACTTATGGTCACTTGATCTTTGACAAAGGAGCTAAAGCCATACAGTGGAAAAAAGACAGCATTTCAACAAATAGTGCTGGTTCAACTGGCAGTCAACGTGTAGCAGAATGCAAATAGATCCATTCCTATCTCCCTGTTCAGAGCTCAAGTCCAAGTAGATCAGGGACCTTCACATAAAACCAGATACACTAAATCTAATAGAAGAGAAAGTGGGGAAAAGTCTCGAACACATGGGCACAGCAGAAAAGTTCCTGAACAGAACACCAATGGCTTATGCTCTAAGATCAAGAATTGACAAATGAGACCTCAAAATTTCAAAGCTTCTGTAAGGCAAAGGACACTGTCAATAGGACAAAATGGCAACCAACAGATTGGGAAAAGATCTTTACCCATTCTATGTCTGATAGAGGGCTAATATCCAACATATACAAAGAACTCAAGAAATTAAACTCCAGAGAACCAAATAACCGTATCAAAAAAGGGAACAGAGCTAAACAGAGAATTCTGAACTGAGGAAACTCGAAGGGCTGAGAAGCACCTAAAGAAATGTTCAACATCCTTAGTCATCAGGGAAATGTAAATCAAAACAACCCTGAGATTCCACCTCACACCCAATCAGAATGGTGAAGATCAAAAACTCAGGTGACAGCAGATGCTGTCCAGGATGTGGAAAAAGAGGAACATTCCTCCATTGCTGGTGGGATTGCAAGCTGTTACAACCACTCTGGAAATCAGTTTGGCGGATCCTCTGAAAAAAGAACATAATACTACCTGAGGACCCAACTATTCCTGGGCATATACCCAGAAGATGATCCAACATGTAATATAGACACAGGCTCCACTATGTTCATAGCCATATTTATAATAGCCAGAAGCTGGAAACAACCCAGATGTCCCTCAACAAAGGAATGGATACAGAAAATGTGGTACATTTACACAATGGAATACTACTCAGCTATTAAAAACAATGACTTCATGAAATTCTTAGGCAAATGGATGGAACTTGAAAATATCATCCCGAGTGAGGTAAGTCAGTCACAAAAGAACAAACACGGTGAATATCATGTATTCACTGATATGTGGATATTAGCCGAAAAGTTCGGAATACCCAAGATTCAATTTGTAGCAACTGTTGGACTGAGCATGGGGTCCCAGATGGAGGAATTGGAGAAGAGACTGAAGGAGTTGAAGGAATTTGCAGCCACATGGGGAGGGAGCAACAGTGTCAACTGGCCAGTCACCTTGTGCTCCTGGAGACTGCACCACCAACCAAAGAATACACATGGAGGGACCCATGGTGTTGGCCACATATTTGGCAGCGGACAGCCTTGTTGGCCATCAGTGCGAAGAGTGGCTCTTGGTTCTGAGGGTGTTAGATGTCCCAGTATAGGGGAATGCCATAGAAAGAAGATGGGAGTGGGTGGGTGGGGTAATACCCTCATAGAGACATGGGGAGTGGGTATGGGATAGGGGGTTTCTAAAGGGAAGGCCTGGAAAGGGGAACACCTTTGAAATGTAGATCAATTATCAAAAAAAGAATAACAATAACAACAACAACAAAAACCAAAGAGGGGGGAGGGGGAAGGAGAGGGAGAAGAAGAAGTAAAGGGAGAGGGAATAGGAAGGGGAGAGAGAGAGGAAGAGGGAGGGTGAAGGGGGGAAGGAGAAGGAAAAGAACAGGAAGAGGTAGATGTAGACATAGAAGTAGGCGTTGAGGGAGAGGAAGAGGGAGAGGGAGAGGGAGTGGAAGTGAGGTAGGGAGAGAATGAGAATGATTAAAAGTCTTAGGCTACGCTGGAGTGCATACAAAGATATCTCAAACAACAATAACAGTAAAAATTTACCTTTTTTTTAAATAAAAAAAAACCAAACAAACAGGACCCATGTAGGGCAGGGATTCTGTCCATCTGAGCAACAGTAACACTCACAGTCATAGTAAGTGCTAGGCAGTCGTACTATATGACCATGGCAGTATTGTTACTTTTCTTGAAAACTGATAAAGGTCCACTGTTAAGACAGACTGAGACTACTCATTATCTTAGCACTTAGCACTTAGAATCTATATTTTTAATTTCTGTTTTTTTGGATTGTGTGATTTTCTTCCTGACTAAACATTAATTCTGCAAAGATGGCAACTCAGTTTTACTCATATCAAGATGGATGTATGTGGGTTAAGATACAGCTCAGTGATAGGGGCTTACCTAGGATGTGTGTGGCCCAGAACCAATGTTAGTAGGTTCACAACTACATTTATTCTAGATCCAGAGGATTTGACACCTTGTTCTGGCCTTAGACAGTACCTGCATACTCGATGTATATTCAAACAGATACACATTTGTAAATACAAGTGAAACACAAAACAGATTTTTTTTGCAAGAGCAGAAAGTGCTTTTATCCACTGAGCCATCTCTTGAGCCCCTCCTTTGCCTTCTCTGCCATATGATGCTGAAGCAAGGTGCAATGATGACTAAGCCCTCAGAAGACACTGGATCTGTTGGCACTTTGCTCTTGGAATTCCCAGCCTTCAGAAGCAAGAGGAATACACTTCTATTGTTTTTATAAGTAACTCACTTCTTTTGTTACCACAGCCCAAACAGACTTAAGGTGGTAGTGGGTATCAGGGCACCTGAGAACACAAAAGAACGACCCGATTCTGCCCCGAGATTTTCAAACCACTGGGCTGATATGTCCCACTCACTGTGTGTTTCTCTGCTTCTGCTATTTTCAGGTCAGGTCTGTGGCTTATTAAAATTTATTCTATTTGACATTTCCTAGAGTTAGATAGTTGTGTTCCTGAAGCCCAAGATACAGTCCAAGTGTTTGCTTATACATGTAAGCCCTATACCCATTTTAACCTCCAGAGAGCCAGAGTCCACAATGTGAGCGCAACATCAAGGATAGGGAGACAGTCTTCTAACAGAAAGTAACAGCCCAAACATCTGCAGCATCACACTGTGTTATAGGATCCACTAGAAGATTTCAGTTGCCTCAACTTCTCCTGGCTCTTGAAATATACCAGCTCTCGAAAGGTCACTTGTTCATGAAACTACATGGATTTCAGATAAGAAATTATTTATGTCCTTAGCTGAGCCAGTCAAGACTCATTTTTGTTGGGGCAGCTGGTTATAGGAACATTAAATGGACTCGAAGGGTTCTCTCCAGTTAAGGAGGTGACAGTCACATTTTCCTATGGAATCTAGGGGGCCTTGTGGAATATGTAAATAGGGGACAATGTCTTCAGCTGTAAGATTGTTTTCAACAATTCAGATGAAGAGACATATTTTTTTTTTTGAAATCAGCAAAATTTTAATGTCCACAGTTTCGAATTCAAAGCACTATAAGAAAAAGAAGAAGCTATCAAAGGTACATTATATACTATATATACACTATATATATAATATATAGTATATATATATATATATATAAATTTTTCTTCTTTTTATTTTTTAACTAAAAACTTTCATTCATTCATGCATTCAGTGTGTGTGTGTTTGTGTGTGTGTATGTGTGTGTGTGTAAGTCAGAAGACAACTTTTATAAATCAGTTCTTCTTCTACCACGTGAGTTTTGGGGATTGAATACAATTGCCAGGATTGGTTGCAAGCACATTTGTCCATCAAACCATCCTGCTGGCCCTAGTTAGCTCTTGTGCAGTATACAAATCTGTGTTTTGGTATATAGTTGGCTCATGAGCAATATGGGTTTGAACAGTGTTCATTAAATAACACAACGATAATAGCCTTTAAAAATAATTGATGCACATATATAAATCTATAATAAAAACAAAATTAGGTGGCCATGGGGTCACTTTACTGCAATCCTAGCATTAGGGTGGCCAATTAGGAGGATCATGAGTTCAAGGCTAGCATGAGCTACCTTGTGAGACTGTTTAAAAAAATTTAATTTTGCCACATCATTTTTGGGTGTCTTTTTTTTATCTTGTATGTGTGTTGTGCATATGCTTGTATATGAGAATTCTCCTGTGGGGATATACATGTGCGGGTGTGTCAGCAGGTGTGTGTGCAGGGAGAACCAACATTGATGTCAGGAGTCATTCTGTGTTGCTTCCTGGATTGCTTGTCCTTTCTATTCATCAAAATGGCTCTTTCAATCAAACCCAGAGTTCACTGATGTTTCAAGTCTTACCTAGCCAGCTCTCTCTGGGGAATCTCTAGCCTCTTCATTCTGAGGCTGCACTTACATACGGACGGACCACCATACCCACCCAGCATTTACTTGGGATCTGAACTCAGATCCTCATGCTTACACGGCAATCACTCTGCCTGTGGAGACACCTCTCCTTCACATCCTTACTAATACTCATTTTTAGTTAAAAAGAGGAAACTATCTTAGTGGGTCCAAGCAGGTGTCTTTCTGTTGTGTAGCTTTTCCCTCTGAATTAAAGCAGCTCCTCCAGGAGTAGGGGGAAGGCTCATAAACCCCAGAAAGCTAATTTTTTTGAAACAGTGTTTCTCTGTGTAGCCTGGGCTGTTCTGGAACACACTCTGTAGACCAGGATGGCCTTCAATTCAGAGATCCACCTGCCTTTGTCTCCAAAGTGCTGGGATCAAAGGTGAACACCAACACTGCCCTGTCCAGAAAGCTAATTTAAAAATTCCAGGAAGTTTTGCTCTTGTGACACGAGAAGTTCTGAAAGTTATAAGATTCATAAGGCTCCTCCACAAGCTGGCTTGGCTATTGCTGGTTATGGCTACTTTAGACGAGCCCTAGATCAGATAGGAGGATTTAGTATGCAGAAAATGACTCGCTAAAATTTAGGCCTTGTGTGTAACAATCAATAAAAATCTCTTTGGCAAGACTGCTAAGGGGTTCAGTCCAGAGAGGCCATCCCTCCCTGATGTGTGCAAAGCCTTATTTCATCCTCCAGTGTCTCTATTTCCTCAACCATCTTGCATAACTAAAAACACCAACAGTAAACAGAGTCAGTAAATGCACTATTTCCAAAATATACTTGAATGTCTTTAATCTGTCTGTGCTCTGTGTGTGGCAAGAAGATATATGTTCCAATCTCCCCAGGAAGAGTCTCATGGTACTACCTCGATCATGGTTTTAAATGTAAATGACCTTGATGATAGGAGATTGTTAAACACACTTCTAGCATAGAGAGCTGCTGAACTTGTTCCATGCAGAGGAGCTGCTCACTTCTAAGCTTCCCCTTGTGGCTTGTACCCAACCTCCCTGACCACAGAGACATACCACCCCTCAAGGACTGAAGATGCTCCATCCTGCCCAAGACCCTCTGCTTGGTTGCTTAGGGAAGAAAGACTAGCCAGGGCCTCCTGAAGCTTCAGGGGCATTCTCATTTCCAGATGCTGCCAATGAGGCTCAAGGGGGTCATAGGCTATCTGCTTCTTGTACCCACCTGTGGCTTTTCTCCAAAACAGTGCCCTGAGCACCCTGGCCACAGCTGCTCTTGTTCCTGCAAGAGCCTGCAAGTTCCCCAGGAGAAAGTCAGGCCCACTGTCACCCTTTCTATAGTTGGCAGATGTGACCTTGGATAAGGAGAGGTTAGGAAACCTCAGGAGAAGGGGATCTAACTTTTAATGACTCTGGGATTTAGTGGCCACTCATCTCCATCAACTCATGATCAATATTCTCCACATAGCCTGGAAGCCTAGAGTTCCCAGTGTGGTCTTAGCCTCAGGCCCTTGATCAAGGGCAATCTCCAAGATAAAAGCCTCCTTTAATGCTAGCCACTGCCCCATGTGGGGCTGTCCTGTCATTGGCTGTTTGGCTCCCTAGCAGGCATGTTGCTGTGTACTCTCCTTCCTGTTCTCTTTGGCTGTCCTTCTGGCTCTGTCCGTTCTGGACCAAGAGCCTGGCTGTTGCCAAGGCAGAGACCTCACTTTGACCGTCCTGGAGATGTAATGGTGGGGGGCAGTTTCTCCATCTTTCGCTTCTCCAATGGTACCCTGTCTAATTTCACTGCCCCACCAGCTGGGTTTCAGACTTCTAGGTAAGTGCTGGATGAGGAGTAGGGGTCTCTGAAAGCCAGAAGCAGCTTTACAAGGTTGTGTGAAGCCTGGGATAAGGGTTGATTCTCAGAATCCCAGCTACATGGCCATGACCTTTCTCTGTGTAAATGCAGTAGCTCTGCTGCTCTTTTTTTATATCGCCTCTCTCTCTCTTTCTTTATTTGTGCCAGATCATGATCTAGGGTGCTCTTGTATTGGCTAAAATGTATGTGCTCCACAGGTCATGTGTGGATTTGTGATCCTTTTATATCCTTGCTTCTTAAAATAGGGTCCAGGTTGGCATGTTTGTTGAATTAATAAATGTGCAATTAATAGATTTTTTTAGCAGTCATCAGCCCCTGTGGTTACTCTGTACTGAATTCCTTTTGCTTGTTATTTTTTTCTAAGAGTCTCATGTTGCCTCCAATTTACTAGCTTTTCAAAGACAACATTGAGTTTCTGCCTCCACTTCCCGAGTCCTGGGATTGTAGGAGCTTACTACCACACTTAGTTCATGAGGATCTAACTCCATGAACTGAACCATATCTACAACCATTTTGTGTCCATTTTTGTCCCAGCCTTTCCAACATTTGTTTACACAGCAGTTTCCAACACAGCCTGTTTTGGTTCTTCTTAGTTTTTTTTTAAATGTTTATATTTAGCTTTTTAAAAAAATTGCAGCAATGGCTGAGTGTGGGTTATCTGACTGTACTCCTAGGATTCATGAAACTATGGCAAGAGGATTGTTAGTTTCAGGCAAGATTGGGGTACATAATGATACCTGAGAAAAAAACAGTTGATAAGAGCATTTTCTAAAGTAACTACCACCATTCTGTATTCAACTGCAAATGCAAGAAACTTTGATTTCTGCATCTTCACATTTAACATCACTTTAAATAATTTTTTGGTGTGTGTGTGTGTGTGCCTGTGTGTGTGACTGTATCTCACTTTGTGCTATTACTACTTTGGAGTTCCTGTGTAGCACAGACTAATTGTTCAGGCAACTGTAGTTTTTGTGAGATCATACCTAGAGTATCTGAGTCATATCTTGAAGGCAGCATTTCATAGCTCTTCCCCATATCTTCTGGCATTTATTTTCATCAATTCTGAAATAGATGATAGTTAATAATAATTGTAACCAGCCATAGTATTCAATAGATTTCTTTTCCTTGTTTCCTTTAGACTGGGTCTCTCTGTATAGGCCTGGCTTCCTGGCACCAGCTATGTAGACCATGCTCTGGTCTCTGACCCATAGATACACTTACCTCTTCTTCCTGAGTGGTGGGATTAAACAAGCATGCTACTAAACCCAGCTCATGTGATCTTCAAATATCCCTCTTGTCTTCTGAAAATCTCCCCTTTGATTCCTGTCTCTGCCTTCCCCCTGGTTCTGCTTTTGACCCTTCTTGAATGTTCTGTGAACATCTCTGTACAAGTATTTGAGGAGATGTACATTTTTACTCAGATCACTTGAGTCACACTGTTTATTCTTGTTCCATTATGTCCCATAATGAGTGATACATGTGGGCTTCTCTTTCCCTCAGTGTTTCCATGTGGGGCTACCGGGTGGCCCAGAGTCTTGTCTTTGCCATTGAGGAGATTAATAGGAGTGCTCACTTGTTGCCCAATTTGACACTTGGCTTCTCCATTCGAAACTCTGGGGACTCAGTGCATGGAGCCCTCTATGAGACAATGGGCTTTCTCACAGGACAGGAGGAGCCCATTCCCAACTACAGATGCCAGCATGGTTCTCCTCAGGCTGCCTTGGTTGGGGACACTCGGTCATCCCTGTCTGTCTCCATGGCCAGACTTCTGGGGCTGTACAAGTTTCCCCAGGTGAGTTGCTCAAAGCCTTATTCTTTAGTGAATGTGGTGCAATCCCTTAATGATTGTAATGGTCACAGTAATGAGCCCTTCTATTGAGGAGCCAGGTTCCTGAGATATTCTCCGTGTCCAACATGGTTCTCTCCTCCATGTATAGATAGTTTAGTGAGGAACATTACACCCCTGCATTGACAAAAAACTAAGGAAATAGCTTTTTTATTATTTAAAAAATACCTTATTAGATTTATTTATTTTTATTTGTATGAGTATTTTGCATGTATGTGTATGTACCACATGGGTACCTGGTGGCCACGGAAATCATGAGAGCATTGGATTCCTTAGAACTGGAGTTACATATGACTTTTAGCTGTCACAGTGGTGCTGTGATCCGAACCCAGGTTTTCTGAAAGAACAGCAAGTAGTGTTAACCACTTACCTGTCTCTTCAACACTTTGTTTATTAATTAATTAATAATTATTGTTATTATATATAGAGAAACACACAGAGAGAGAGAGACAGAGAGAGAGAGAGAGAGACAGAGAGAGAGACAGAGAGACAGGGAGAGAGAGAGAGAGAGAGAGAGAGAGAGAGAGAGAGAGAGAGATTGTGTATGTGTACTCCACACCAGTGCCATTGTGCTTTTTTGGGAGGCCATTAGACATTTGGGAGTCAGTTTTTTCTTATACTATATTGGTTCTAGAAATTAAACTGAGCTTTGAAGTAGTAGTGTAATTGTTTCTGCCTGGATGGAAAGATATTTGGGGACTCAGAAGCCCAGGAACCACACAGCTCTGAAGGGAGAAGGCATCCCAAGGTAGGGGTTTCTGAGACACAGGAGCCCAGGAACAACTTTTGAGGTGGGACAGTGTCCCAAGGGAAGGGCATCATGTGATATAGGAGCCCAAGAACCTCCAGGAGACCCCAGAGCCCACACAGCTCTGAGAGGAATCCTCCTCAGCAGAGGTGTTATAGCTCCTAGGGTAGGTTCCTCTGGGGGAGCTGAGGAGCGGAGGAGCGGAGGAGCGGAGGAGCCGAGGAGCCGAGGAGCCTCAGCTCCACTCTACTTTAATTCTTCCCTTCTCGTCATTGTTTCTTGTCTTCTTCCAGTGAGAGAGTCACACTAGGCAGCATAGTTCATAAAAGAGATCTGTTAGAGGGTTCAAGGAGAGGAGGCATAAATTCAGGAGTGGCTGCCTCTGCTCCCAGGTGTAGATGGCAGGAAATTAAACAAAGGGCAGGGGTTGTACAGAATTTCTTAGGGGGCAGAGCTTTTTAGGGCAGAAATTTCCAGATTGAGGATTGGAGGGATTTCAATTCCTGAGCTTGGGGAGCCTCAGGGATTGGTGGGTTTTCCTGTTCAGTGGTTGGTGGGTTTTTGTGGGAAGCTCAGGGACTCGGGGGTTTTCCTGCTCAGGGATTGGTGTAATTTTTTCACCCTCATTCCTGCCATCTTGACAACTTTTGTGGTGGCATCTTTCTTTTTTTTAATTTTTAAAAAATTTTTATTGGTTATTTTATTTATTGACATTTTTAATGTTGTCCCCCTTCCCAGTTTTCCCTCCACAAACCCCCTATCCCATCCTTCCTCTGCTCCCCCACCCACCCACTCCTCTTTCACTGTCCTAGCATCCCCTTATGCTGGAGCATCGAGCCTCCACAGGACCAACTCCCACTGATACCAGATAAGGCAATCCATTGCTACATATGCAGCTGGAGCCATGGGTCCCTCCATGTGTTCTCTTTGGTTGGTGGTTTAGTCCCTGGGAACTCTGAGGGGTCCGGTTGGTTGATATTGTTGTTTCTCCTATGGGCTTGTAATCCCCTTCAGCTCCTTCAGTCCTTCCCCTAACTCTTCCATTGGGATCCCCATGCTCAGTCCGATGGTTGACTTCAAGCATCCACATGTGTATTGGTCAGGAGCAAGCAGAACCTCTCAGGGGACAGCTATAGCAGGTTCCTGTCAGCAAGCACTTCTTGTCATCAGCAATAGTGTCTGGGTTTGGTGTCTGCAGATGGGATGGATCCCTAGGTGGTGTGGTCTCTGGATGGCCTTTCCTTCAGTCTCTGCTCCAATCTTTGTCCCTTCATTTTCCTTTAGACAGGAATAATTCTGGGTTAAAATTTTTGAGATGGGTGGGTGACCCCATTCCCAACTGAGGCCATGTCTATCCACTGGATATGGTCTTTACAGGTTCTATCTCCCCTTTATTGGGTATTTCAGATAATTTCATCCCTGTTGGGTCCTTGGAGCCTCTTGTTTCCCTGGCATCTGAGACTTTTTAGTGGCTACCCCCATGTTCCCATCCCCCGCTGCTACACACCTCCGTTCAATTTCCTGACCCTCTGTACTTCTCCCCTGTCTCCTCCCATACCTGATCTTGCCCCCCCTTTTCCTCCCCTCCTATCTCCCTCCCAGATTCCTCTCTCCCTCTACCTCCCATGATTATTTTGTTCCCCCTTTAAAGTAGGACTGAAGCATCCACACTTTGGCCTTCCTTCTTGAGCTTTATAGGGTCTGTGAGTTGGAGAAGGTATCATGAGGTGCTAAGAAGGTATATTCTTTTCTTTTAGGGTGAAATGTTCTGTAGATACCTGTTAAATCCATTTTGTTCATAACTTCTGTTAGTTTCACTGTGTCTGTTTAGTTTATATTTCTATGATCTGTCCATTGGTAAAAATGGGGTGTTGAAGTTTCCAACTACTATTGTGTAAGGCTCAATGTGTGCTTTGAGCTTTAGTAATGTTTCTTTTACTAATGTGGATGCTCTTGCTTTTGGGCATAGATGTTCAGAATTGAGAGTTCATCATGGTGGATTTTTCCTTTGATGAATTTGTGTATCCTTCCCCATCTCTTTTGATAACTTTTGGTTGAAAGGCTATTTAATTGGCTATTAGAATGGCTACTCCAGCTTCTTTCTTGGGACAATTTGCTTGGAAATTTTTTTCCAACCTTTTATTCTGAGGTAGTGTCTGAGTTATGTTTGTGACTGAGTTGTGTTTCCTGTGTGCAGCAAGATGCTGGGTCCTGTTTACATATTCAGTCTGTTAGCCTATGTCTTTTTATTGGGGAACTGAGTCCATTGATGTTGAGAAATATTTAGGACCAATAATTGTTGCTTCCTGTTATTTTTGTTGTTAGAGGTGGAATTGTGTTTGTGTGGTTCTCTTCTTTTGGGTTTGGCATGAGATGATTAATTTCTTGCTTTTTCTTGGGTGTAGTTTCCCTCCTTGTGTTGGAGTTTTCCTTCTATTATCCTTTGTAGGACTGGATTTGTGGAAAGATATTGTCTAAATTTGGTTTTGTCATGGAATATCTTGGTTTCTCCATCTATGTTAATTGAGAGTTTTGCTGGGTATAGTAGCCTGGGCTGGCATTTTTGTTCTCTTAGGGTCTGTATGACATCTGCCCATGATTTTCTGGCTTTTAGAATCTCTGTTGAGAAAGAAGTCTGGTGCAATTCTGGTGGGTCTGCCTTTATATGTTACTTGACCTTTTTCCCTTACTGCTTTTAATATTCTTTCTTTGTTCTGTGCATTTGGTGTTTTGATTATTATGTGATGGGAGGAATTTCTTTTCTGGTCCAATCTATTTGGTGTTCTGTAGGCTTCTTTTATGTTTATGTGTGTCTCTTTCCTTAGCTTAAGGAAGTTTTCTTCTATAATTTTGTTGAAGATGTTTACTGGCCCTTTAAGTTGAGAATCTTTGCTCTCTTTTATACCTATTATTCTTAGGTTTGGTCTTTTCATTGTGTCCTGGATGTTTTGGGTTAGGGACTTTTTTCATTTTTCATTTTCTTTGACTGTTGTGTTATTGTTTTCTATGGTATTGTCTACACCTGAGATTCTCTCTTCTATCTCTTGTATTCTGTTGGTGATGCTTGCATCTATGACTCCTGTTCTCTTTCCTAGGTTTTCCATCTCCAGGGTTGTCTCCCTTTGTTATTTCTTTATTGTTTCTATTTCTATTTTTTAGATCCTGGATGGTTTTGTTCAATTCCTTCGTCTGTTTGATTGTGTTTTCCTGTATTTCTTTAAGGGATTTATGTGTTCTTCAAAGGCTTCTACCTGTTTACCTATGTTCTCCTGTAATTATTTTCTTTCTTTTGAAAAATAATTGTTTATTTATTTATTTTATGTATATGAGCACACTGTAGCTATCTTCAGACACATCATGAGATATTGGATCCCATTGAAGATGGTTGAGAGCCACCATGTGGTTGCTGGGAATTGAAATCTGGAAGTTCTCTTAACCACTAAGCCATCTCTTCAGCTCCTCTCCTATATTTCTTTAAGGGAGTTATGTATGTCCTTCTTAAAGTCTTCTTTTATCATCATGAGATGGGATTTTAAGTCAGAATCCCGCTTTTCAGGTGTGTTGGCGTAGCCTGGGCTTGCTATGGTGGGAGAACTGGGTTCTGATGATGCCAATTAGCATTGATTTCTGTTGCTTATGTTCTTGCACTTGCTTCTTGCAGCTGATTATCTCTGGTGTTAGCTGGCCTTGTTGTCTCTGACTGGAGCCTGTTCCTCCTGTGAGCCTTTGAGCCTCGGTGTGTCAGCACTCCTGGTGCCAAGCTGTCTCTGGGTGTGATTGGGTTGGGGAGGGCTGTAGCACAGGATTGCTCCTGTGCACAGATGTGAACCAGAAAGATTGTGTTCCTGGCTGGGCGGAGGTTCCTTTGTCCCCAGGGCCCCGGGTGGGTCCCAGTTAGGCCAGATATTGGGGCGGTAGTGGTGGACTCACCTGTGTGCCTGGGTGTGTCAGAACGCCTGGGGGTCAAGCTGTCTCTGGGTGTGATTGAGGTGTGGAGGGCTGTAGCAAGGGTCCAATCCCCCTGTGGTAGCATCTTATGTCCATAGGCTGGAGCAGGAAGGAGGAGGGGACTGTCACTTTGATGACTCTTACAGTGCTCCCCTTTACCTAAGGAGCTGTCTTTGTAGCTTACATAGTAACCCCCCCCCCAAAACAAACAACCCAACCCAACCCAAACCAAACCAAAAACAACCCTTATCAGTAAGCTGGTCTAGGTATAGGAACTAGAGCTGAGGTTTGAGTCTAGGCACTTGAATTCATGCCACTAGCTTCCTTATGCCCCACGGATGTTTCCAGAAACCTAGTCATCACTGTCATTCCCATAAGGGTGTCTATATTTCACAATCATCTCTTCAGTTCATAGTTTTAACAGGGGGCTTGAGGATAATTTTATCCATTTAAGCTTTAAAATTCAGTGGTTTTTTAATCTTAGAATGATTTCTAAGGTGACTTGAGAACATTCTCATCTTCCTGCAAAGAGACATCTTCTTCAAGCCAGTTGGCTTCCTCATCCCATCATTCCTACCCTGAGACAACTTCGAATCTATTTTCTGTCTCTGTGGATCTGAGTTTTCTGGTCATTTCATATGAATAGACTCACAATATATGTTGATATCTGGACTGGCTTCTTTCATTGAGCCCACTTTTAATGTTTATCCGTGTTGTAGCATGTGCCAACATTTTACTCCTTAGCAGCAATTATTGTTAAGTGATACAGCTCTGAGGAGAATGTTGTTCTGGCAGTCAAGAGCCAAGGAATACCACAAAGTCACAGTGCATAACAAACTACATACAGGAGATTTACTGGGAGGGAAGAACCTAGAAGGGTGGTTGCCTCTGCTCAGATGAGAAACAGAAGAGAACTGAGCAGAAGACACAGTTTATATATTGTTTCTTGGAGACAGAATTTTCCAGGGTGGAGCTTTCCAGGGTGGCAATTACTGGGTTTTCAAGTCCAGAGCTGGGAATGAGCTCACAGTTGGTGAGATTTCAAGTCCTGGGTTTGGGCTTTTCACTCTGAAGGGCAGGGGCTGGGTCCATCTGTTAGAGTGTTGTGTGTTGCTGCTGCAGATCCTCAGGGGAGGGTCCAAGCAACTCATGTGCCTTGAGGGCTTACAATTATAGCCCTTTGTCCCAGAGGCCATGAAACTGACATACATGTGGTGTGGGCGATACTACTTCTCACCAGGACAGAGCTTCAGAGATCTGATCCCTTCACAAAGCTCCCAGTCACTTACAATGGGATTTATAAAAATGCCACCTCTATGAATCCATTAAAGGATTAACCCTTTGAGTAAGTAGGTCAGAGCCCTCTGGATCCAATCACTTTCCAGAAGCCTATCTGCTGGAAACCAAGTTCCCAACATGTTAACCTGGCAGCATCTCAGATTCAAACCACAATAATCATTGCAAGGGCTACATGTGGCTAGGGTACTAGCCTACCTCATATGAACCCTGAGTCTGATCATTAGTGCTCTCATAGTGTAGCAGTCAGGAGGTGGAGACAGGAAGATCCAATGTACACTGCTTTCCTCAGCTATATAGTAGATGGAGGCCAGCCTGGTCTAATTGAGATACTCCCCAATAGCTGTACACACACACACACACACACACATACACACAAACACACACACACACACACACACACACACACTCACTCATGCTTTATGTTAACATAAGCATTTGTATAGAGATTCTGATTTAAATCCATTTGTTTTTAACTAAGGTTTATAAATTTGAGTAAATTCCAGTCTCTTTGAATGTCTCACATTCAAAGTTTTTTTCCTTCCTGTAGAGGCTTTTCCCTTTCCTTTGAAATTGAGACCATGTCTTTCTCAGATTTGTATAGAAGATCATATCTATAAACACTTGAGGGTAGGTTCTTACTAAAGCATTTTTGAGGAGTCTGTAACTAGTTTTTCAGACAGAGTCTTACTTTGAAGCCTCATCTAGTCTAGAACTCACTATGTAGATCAGGTTGGCCTCAGAATTGCAGCAATATTCTCCTGCCGCAGCCTCCCAAGTGCTGCATTACAGGTGTATTTCACCATGTCATTCAAGGCATGTTTATTTCTTCTATCTTTTGCAATTCTTTCTCTCTCTCTCTCCCTCTCTCTCTCTATATCTATATCTATATCTATATCTATATCTATATCTATATCTATATATATCTGAATGCACGAGTGAATGTGTGTATTTTGTGTATGTGTCCATGTGCTGGTGGCTTCCTTCATCACTCCCCACATATCACTTGAGTCAAGATATCTTCCTGAATATAAGACCCATGTTTTCTTGGATGCACTGGAAGATAGGAAGCTCCTCCCAGCCTTCTGTGTGTATCCCTCTTAGAGCAGAGGTTATTGCCACAAAAGGGATGCCCAACCAGTTCTCTGAGTACTAGGATCTGAGCTACTAGCCTCATGATTTTGCAGCAAGTGCTTTTAGACATCATGATATCTTTAGATCTCCTCAAATTTATGCATATTTAAATGAGTACAACTTCATTTTCTCCTCCGTACATGATGACATACCCCAAACCAAACTTTATTCGTTTTTTTGCAGGTGTGTGTGTGTGAGTATGTGTGTATGTGTGTGTGTGTGTGTGTGTGTGTGTATGTTCATGCAGCATCTCTCTGTGTAGCCCAAGCTGCCCTTGAGCTCTTGATCCTCTTTCCTTAGATTCCCGAGTGCTATGCATTACCATGCCTAGAACAGAAACTTGATATATTGAACATTTTAAAAGAACTTCTTGCTTTCCAACTTTATGGCTGCAAGATAAGTTTCAGTTAAATTTGAATTTCAGGGACTGGAGAGAGCTCAGGTTGAAGAGCACTGGCTATTCCAGCAGAGGGCATAAGTTCAATTCACAACACCCACATGGTGGCTCATATTCACATGGAACCCCATTTCCAGCAATATGACTCCCTCTTCTGTCCTCCAAGGACAATAGACACACATCTGGTACACAGTCTTACATACAGGCAAAACACTCATCCATGGATAATAATAACAATTTTTAAATTAATGTATTTTATGTATATGAGTACACTGTAGCTGTCTTCAGACACACCAGAAGAGGACATCACATTCTGTTGCAGATGGTTGCGAGCCACCATGTGGTTGCTGGGAATTGAATTCAGGACCTCTGGAAGAGCAGTCAGAGTTCTTACCAGGTGAACCATCTCTCCAGCCTAATAATAAAAATTTTAGTTTCAGAGAAACAATGAATTGTTTTTACTTTGAGTTTGTCCCAATATTTCAATTAACATATAGTTTGTTTTTAATTAGTAATGTGTGCTTCATGGGACAAACTTGTTCATAGAAATGATCATTGTTTATATGCAGTCCAAACATAACTGAATATCATGCGATCTAATCAGCCTTATGACAACCCACTTGTCATATATCCAAGAACTTTCTGTTTTGAGGACATATTGCCATCTCTTCCTCGACAGGTTGACAAATCAGACTCATATTTCTCTCAAACCTGGAAAATCACACAATGGGGATCTGACAAAAGCTCATAATTTAATGGTTCATAGCAGGGGCAGCAAGATGACTTACCGGGTAAAGTTGCTTACTTCCAAGCTGGATGGCTTGAGTTTGAGTCTTTGGAACCCACCTGAGAAAAGAAAACCAGCCTTCACAATGTGCCTTCCCACCTGTACACATGCATCATCATAGACAGACAGGCAGACAGACACATGCAAATGTTCTAAAGAAAAACGTAACTCTTGTGTGCAAAGCAGAGTCAGACCAAACCAAGCTGAGATGCAGGAAGAAAATATGAGGGGGCAGGGAAGATGGATGCTGAGAAGGATGAATAAAGTTAGGATTCTGGGCTTCCTTGTAGAAGCCACAGGGCAGGCTGGGATATCAGTGAACGAGGGGCACAGCTGCTTGGTAGAACCAGCACAATTCCCAAAGCATAATGCTCAAGTCCTTTCATGAAAATCTTTATGTTTTAGATTATATACACTTATGTGCATGCATATATGTCTGTGAGTCTATGCAACAGGTGAGGGAGAAAGCCAGGAGCAGGTGTCAGATTTCCTGGAGCTGGAGTTACAGGCAGTTGTGAGCCACATGATGTGTGTGTTAGGAATTGAACTTGGGTCTTCTACAAGAAGAACAAGGTCTTGAACTGCTAAGCTATCTCTCCAGCCCCATCCTTCTGACATTCAAACCAGACCTAATGAGTCCTATATCTCATTTACTCTCATATTGCCTGGCTCTTCGTTGACAGGTCAGTTACTCATCTACGCTACCTAGCCTGAGTGACAAAATCCAGTTTCCATCCTTCATTCGAACCTTGACTAGTGACCTTACATCCTCCCATGCAGTTACCCAGCTGATAATACACTTTCAGTGGTCCTGGGTGATCATTCTGGCCCATGATGATGACTTTGGACAGCAGGCCAGTTCTCTGGCCAGTCAAGTGCTAACCCCAGCTGGAGTTTGCATTGAGTTTCACCTCCATGTCCCTTCCCATCAGTCCTTAGGGAAGATTGAAGAGACTGTCCAGAAGATGCAGAAATGCTCAGCCAAAGTTGTTCTGGTTTTTCTAAGCAATGCTAATTTTCAGCTTATCTTGTATGGCTTACTGGCTGCCTCTGTCTCAGGACAGGTGTGGGTGAGTAAAGGCACTCTGCACATGGCACTTGCTCTGACCATTCCAGGCATTTCCCAGGTGTTGCAAGGCACATTTGGTCTTCTGTATCACAGCAGCAGGGCTATTGGCTTCCCTGAGTTCCTTGCTCACCTGCGCCCCAGCCAGACCCCAGAAGACATGTTTATAAAGAAGTTCTGGGAGTTCACCTTTGATTGTACATGGCCCTACCAGAACAGCACAGTGACAGAGGGTGTCCAGTTCTGCTCAGGGAATGAGAGTCTGAAAAACAAGCCACATCCATTCCCAGAAGTGAGCAAAACTGATGCTGCTTATACAGCTGTCTACAGCGTCGCCCATGCCCTGCATGATATGATAGCCTGTGAGCACCAGGATGGGAAAAGTACAAACTCCCAGGACTTCCAGCCCTGGCAGGTAAGAGATGTGTGTGGAGTGGATGATTCAGGGATGGTCAGAGAGCAGGACATTGGTTTGTACAAAGGTATTAGAGGTGTAGCAGATTGTTTTCTTTAGCAAGGATTTGTTATCCTTGCAACTGAGAGGCATCTTAGCATTGGACAAGAGGTCCATACTGTGTGTGTGACCTCAGATGTGTCCAGTCCCTGTGAGGTAGCTTGACTTACAAATCAGGATGCCTCATAAAATTAATATTTCATGCAACAGTGAATAGATTTTTTGCATCTCAATTTGGAGCTCTTCTTAACAATAGATAATTTTTAGTATAGGCATGCTGCAAATCAGAATTTCAAATCCATATCAAGTATTATTTATGTAGTTTTCGTTAACTGGTTATATGGTGCATGTATGTAGGTGTGCTGGCTTATGTGGGGTGGGATACGTACACATGTCTACATACATGTGGGAATGTCTGAGGATGATATGAGAAATTACCCTTCCATCACTCTTCTACCTCATTCTTTGGGGCATGGTCTCTCACTCAAACCCCGAACTTGTTGATATGGCTTGTTATGGTAGACAACTTACTTCGGGTATTTCCTGTCTCTACCCTCTGAGACTGTAATTACAGAGGGACTGACACATCCCCCTGACATGTAGGAGGGTTTGGGTATTTGTAGACCTACTCACAATGTTGTGTGGCCAGTGCATTAATCACTGAGCTGACTCCCATGTCCTTACCTCATTTTCTATTTATTAGTATTATTTGATAATTTCATATATTTACATAATGCTATTTGTTCATATTGGCTCTAGCCCATCTCTCTATGAATATGTATGTATGTATTTGTACACCCATCTGTCTGTCTGTATCTTCTGCAGCATACTCAGTATAGACACATTAAGGTTGGTGGCCTAGGAGGGGTTTGTTTTAATTTCCTTCATTCAGGTGACCTGAGTCTCTACTGTGTGCCTGGTGAAGATGTATATAGTTTTCAACCAGGTAGACAATTGTTGGCATTTTGGCTGAGTGTAACTGATTAGAAATTACATGAGGCTTGGCTTAGTGCTCCATGCCTGTCATCCTAGCACACACACTGGAGGCAAGAAAATTGGGTTCATACCCAACCTTGACTATATGGCCAGATGTAGTCACAAAATGAACATATATGAGTGTGATGATTACTGTGTGTGTAATCTATGAAGATGAATGAATGAAGAGCAAGTCAATGGTCAAAGAAGGCCTGGGAAGTTCTCTCTGTTAGGAATTATCTGAGTTCCAAAAGAAATCTCACCATGAGAAGAAGTGATAGCACCGCAGATGGCAGAGACAGCATGTGTCAACACCCTAGAATTGAGACAAATAAGAAGAGCCCTATAAGTAAGACCAAAGGAATGTGGCAGACTGGTCAGAATGATTGGGAGGCCTAGGTGTGCTGGGGCCAGTCTGTGGAAGCCTTGTTAGAGTGTGGAGTCTAAAGAGTATGATGAGAAGTTTTAGACAGTAGTGTACAGCCAAATGAGACCCTGGAGCCAGCATCACATTGTGAAATTTTGGGTTTAATTTTAAGGTTGTTGAGATGGCTCCGTGGGTAAAGGTACTTGGCTCCAAGCATAAGTTCGATTCCTGAGTCCTACATGGCAGCAAGAGAGAATATTCCTGAGAGTTGTTCTCTAAAATCCCCAATGTGTATGACACACACACACACACACACACACACACACACACACAGAGTGATATACACATAGTAACAGGAACACACACAGATACATACACAGTGTATTAGGTTTAAAATTTGTCTGGATTAATTATGGAATAATTATCAATTATTACTTTAGAAAAGCTAGAATATTTTTTGTGAATCTCTGAAAACATCACAGGTCTTTGTGTTCCTTATTTCTAATGGGGCCAGTTTTTGGTTGAATTGGGTCTGTAGTACCACAGAGGCCATTTGGACAAGACCCTGGACAGTCCCCGGGCAGTCTTCAATGCTTCCTTTCCTTCCTCAGCTGCTTCATGTCCTCAGAAAGGTGCACTTCAAGACTCCGGATGGAAGTGAGATTATATTTGATGCCAATGGAGATTTGGTGACAAAATTTGACATTTTTCAAGGGCGAAAAACCCCAGGTGGTGTATTTCACTTGGTCCATGTAGGCTTGATAGATCCTCAAGCCTCTTCAGGGAAGAAAATGATGGTCCAATTGAAGGAGGATCTCCAAGTAAGTTCCCTGAATACAGAGATAATTGTTGTCCTAGTGTGTTAAAGCTTGGGGAAACTCCATGTCCAAGGTTAATCATGTCTACTTGTGCATGAAGTAGATGTGGCTCTGGATTGGGTAAGTGAATTATAACTGACTATGCTTTTTAGCTTACAAGAGACCTTTATCTGAGTAATACTCACCAGTAAAAATGTACATATCAGAGCTGGGGTTGGAGAGATGTCTCAGTGGGTAAAAGTATTTGCTCTGCAAGCACAAGGTCTAGGCTTTGGATCTCCAGAACACTTCTTTACGGTAACTGGGCAGTGTGGCTCCCCTATAATTTCATTCCTGGAAGGTGAATGAGATTCTCAAAGCAAGTTAATCCATAAGCCTAGCCATGTCAGTTATCCCTGGGTTTTACTTTGAGCCTCAATGTGCATAGTGGAAATGCAAAGGACGTTGATTCCCAACAGTAACTTTGGGCTTCCACATGCACGCATACATACATGCACATGATCCCACATGGATGTAAAAGCACACATACACATATTAACATCATAACCCTTGTGTAAAATGGGGGGGGGGGAGAAGAACATACTAGACTCCCAAAATAGAATTAGAATTTGCACCTGGTGGTGTTTTGAGAATATTGTTATTTTCTGGATTCAAGGTCTGCTCTGTGAAGAGGAAGATAGTGACCCAGTAAGCCAACACCTTCCCATGGGCCACATAGGAAGGAAACTCAGCAGACACTCTCAGGTTACTTGCTGGGATAGATTTCCCCATCCTGATAAATACCTGAGAAACAGTATAAAGAGAGGAAAGGTTTTTATTCATTCATGGTGTGTGAGGTCCAAGGTCAGATGGATCCATTGCTTTGTGTGTGTGTGGTTGAGGCAATATGTCTTGGCAGCAGGCATGTATGCTGAAAGAGGTTTCCCAATTCATGGGGCCCAGTGAGTGGGAGGTGAGTCTATATATAGCTAGTTAAACATGTTACATCTTACCAGTGTATGGTCCCCAAGACTCATTTCCTCCAGTTAGACCTACATCCTATTTCCACTCTACAACAGTTCATCAGATTATGAATTCACGGAGGAATCAAACCACTGATTAGGTAAAATGCATCAAGATCCAATGATTCTTCACAACCCACCATCTGGCAACCTTCGGTCCAACACACAAAACTTTGGGAGACGTTTGATGTTCAAGTGTCAATGTTTACTAAGAAAATTATCATCTGTTTTGAGATAGGCATGTCTATGTGTGCAGTGTGGTGCATAGAAATGCCTCAGCTTCCTGTCCTATGCCACTAGACAAAGCTCTGTTCTCTGTAACTTTGTCTAACTTAGATCTGGTGACATCTTCAGTTTCCTTAAGGTTTCCACATGAGAATGAGGTTCCCATTCTTGGATTTGTCAAGCACAAAAGATACTTGGTAAATATTCAGAGGATTCTTTTGAAGGACTTTTTAATGGGCTTGATTTGAGGAGTATATTTTGCTTCCTTGTGTTGGAACAGAGATCTCAGGATTCTACACTTCCAACTTGATAATCCTTGCATGGAGATGGAGGTGTGCAAAGAAAAGCTGAATCAGCTTTTGTAGGTCCCCTACATATTAGAGAACCACTCAGTGTACTGTGAAAGTGTGTGTGTGTGTGTGTGTGTGTGTGTGTGTGTATGTGAAGGGAGTGGGTACCTACAAATTTTCTCTTTTGGAAGCTTTAGTATTAGAGTTTAAGCAAAAACAACAGGGCAGTCAAACTGTAAATATCAACAGGATCACAGAGGAGGAGGATGGGAAAGCAGACAACCATGTTTTCTGAGTTATGCGTGGAGGCCAGCAAGCAGCCACAGTGCTACAGGGAGCATCAGAGAAAGAGAATGTTGAGAGTACCAAAGGAAGGATGCCCAGGCTATTGGCTGTATCCAAAAGAAAGAAAAAAGTATAAAGAAGAACACAATGATGGTTTTCTGAGTATTACAATTATTTTCACTGTTTATTCCGCTGTGAGGGTCCTTTGTTTGCATGCATATTTGTGTATTATGGGTCCTTTGGAACTTGAGTTACAGTGTGAGGTGCTGTGTGGTTGCTGGGAATTGATCTCTGCTTCTCTGGAGCAGCAGTATGTACTCCTGACAGCCGAGCCATCACTCTAACCCCTTACCTTCAATTTTTGATGTCGGAGCTATATAGAGATTGGACAGCATATCACACTATTTAGCTAGGTTTTTGAAGCATTTAGCTAAGGAAACTGGTATTTAGCTCTTCCTCTATTACACACAATGGTACCGCTACAATCTGGCATCACTTTGGACAGAAATGTTTACCTAGTGGGCTGAGAGAAAACCGTTCTGTTCTGCTTCCTCACAGTGAGGTCAAGCACCTGTATCCCTGGAGAGTCAGTGGTGACACTGTGATCACTGTTACTAGGTGCCTACCTCTGCCTGCAGTGAAAGCTGCCTTCCAGGGTTCAGCCAAGTGTCCAGACTGGGAGCCCCCCACTGCTGTTTTGATTGCAGTCCATGCCCCGAGGGACAGTTTGCAGACCAAAAAGGTAAGGGCATATGAACCTGAAATCTGAGGGACCCACAGGGCACTGCGAGCCTCCTGTATTTCTCCATTGTCTTAGTTACTTATTTTTTTTAATGCTGTGAAGAGACACCATGACCAAGGCAGCTTCTAAAAGAAAAAGATTGAATTGGTGGCTTACTTAGAGTTTCAGAGTCCATGACCATAATGACAGGAAACGTGGTGGCAGCCAGGCAGCATTGGCATTAGAGCAGTAGATGAGAGCTTATATTCTGATCCAGAGGCAGCAGGCAGGTAGTTGTGTAGTGAGTGGGCATGGTGTGGAACTTTGAATGCTCCAAGACCACAGTCAGAAACACACCTCCTATAAGAAGGCTATACTTCTCAATCCATCTCCTATAGTCTATCGACTAGGAACTAAACATTTAAATATATGAGCTATCGTGACAATTCTCATCCACTGAGATGAAAAGCACCACACCCATCTATTGAGATGTTACATGGTCTCTACTTTCCTGTGGACTTTTGGTAGGAATACCATTGAGAATGCTTCTCTTATAATTGTTTTTAGGTAAGTGCTTTATTGAGACAGACAAGTGCATGCACCATAATTGCACAGCCTAATGAATTATGCACTAGCAAATACTGTGTACCCTTTGGCCCCTGATCAAGAAACATGGCATCACAGGGTGGTAGTGATACAGGCCTTTAATCCCAGCATTGAGAGTCAGAGGCTAGCCCATCTTTATAAGTGAGTTTGAAAGTAGCCTGGTCTAGCCAGACAGTGGTGGTGCACGCCTTTAATCCCAGCACTTGGGAGGCAGAGGCAGGCGGATTTCTGAGTTCGAGGCCAGCTTGGTCTACAGAGTGAGTTCCAGGACAGCCAGGGCTACACAGAGAAACCCTGTCTTGAAAAAAAAAAAAAAGAAAAAAGAAAAAAGAAAGTAGCCTGGTCTACAGAGTGAGTCCCAGAACAGCTAAGGCTAAACAGAAAAATGGAAAAAACAAAAAATGAAAAAAGGAACATAGCATAAGCTATTTCTACAAGCTTCTACTTGTCTCATAAAAACATCCTGACTTTTATGTGGACTGATGAATTTCACTTGCATTTTAAATCTCTTATAAGTGGGACTGAATGGTGGATGTTCTGCAACTTTCTCTTTTCCCTGTATTAGTTGGGTTCATCCCAGAGGTTGAATGGCAACAGACCACCACATTTTGGGCTGTTTTTCTACAGAACTTACTACTTTACATGCTGAAAGCTGGAAATACAAAGCCAAGTTGCCATCAGAGTTTGTTTTGTCTCGTGTGTGTGTGTGTGTGTGTGTGTGTGTGTGTGTGTCCTTGTCTTGGTTTGTTGTTTAGCTTTGAGACAAAGTTTTACTAGGCAGCCTTGGAGGGCATGTATCTCAACTTTTTGACCAGGCTGACCATGAACTGAAAGTTTCCTTCCTTAGTTTCTTAAGTGCTAAGATTAAATCATGTGCAGCCACATCCTGCTCCAACTCCCCCCTCTCACTAGAATAGCAATCTTGTTGGAACTAGAGTCTACCCTTGTGACCACATTTAATTTTGTTTACATCATCTCCAGTTTATGCACTCAGAAGTACTGAGAAATCCCATTTTGAGATGCTGAGGGACAAGACTTCAATAAATAAATTTTGGGGGCTGAATTCAGTCTAAAACATTTGCTAATATGTCCATTTATTGATACAACTAGAGAAAAAAAATGAAACATTAAAAAACTCACATAATTGAAGTGGATTGTGACTGTTGAGTATAGTCAACTATGTGATCTCTAGGTTTAGTGAGAGATCCTGTCTTAACAGCTAAGGTGGAGAGGGTCTAGAAAGATGGCTTAGCAGTTAGAAGCACCCACATGGTGGCTCACAACCATGTGTAACTCCAGTTTCAGGGGATCTGATACCATCTTCTGACTTCTGCAGGTACCATGGATTCACATGATGTCCATCAATATGTATGGACAAAACACTCAACAACTAAACTAAATAGTTTAAAAAAAAAAAAGTTGTCGAGCCTCATGAAATGGGTTCAAGCACTTGCTGTCAGCTTTGACAACCTGAGTTCAACACCTGAGACCCAAATGGGAGAATGAGAGGTCCAAATTTCTGAAAGTTGTTTTGACCTTCAGGTACACACTATGGCATGTCTAAACCTACACACATACATACACACACCAAAATGTATAAGTAAGTTTGATAAGAAACATAAACTTTGGGAAATGATGTGAAATAACATCTTGTGATAATCTATGATTTCCACATGCATGTGCATCTAACACACATACACACAAACATGCACATACACAAACTCATATAAGTTAAGAAGAGTGGGGCAGTGTTATAATCACAGCACTTATGAGGATTAGGAAGGAGGCTAAGGAATTCTAGGTAAGATAACACTCAGCTACTTCAAAAAGCGCCTGAGTTACAGAAGACATTGATTCAACACAGAAACAAAACCCTCACATAAACCAGACATAGAGTGTGCATTTTTCTTTGTGCCTTTACCTCTAATATTATCCATTCCAGCCCTGGTCATCAGCAATAATTCATAAATACATTACCTGATGGAGAGGCTTTAAGAGAAGTTAATGCTTGGGACACCTTCCTTCAGAGCTAGTGTAGTTCCTACAGGGTTAAAGAAATGGTGTTACTGTGTCTCCCACAGACATGAAGAGATGTCTTCTGTGCCCCAAGGAGCAGTACTCGAGCCACACCAGAGACCATTGCCTGCCCAAGACAGAGATCTTCCTGGCCTTTGAGGAACCACTGGGATTTATATTGGCTTTGATGGCACTCTTGCTAGCTGGTCTGGCTTTCCTGGTTCTCGGAGTGTTTCTGAAGCATCGAGACACACCTGTGGTCAGGGCCAACAACAGAACTCTCAGCTACTTCCTCCTGATCTCTCTTTCCCTGTGTGCCCTGTGTGCCTTGCTCTTCCTTGGGAGACCCACTGTCATCACCTGCCTCCTCCGTCAGACCACTTTTGCTGTGGTGTTCACGGTGGCTGTCTCCTCTGTTTTTGCCAAGACTCTAACAGTGGTCCTGGCTTTCAGAGTCACCAGGCCAGGGAACAGGATCCAGGTATGCTTGAGCCCTGGTGCTTCTACCTTGGTGGTCCTCATTGCTTCCTTAATACAGGTTGTTCTTTGTGGAGTGTGGTTGGCCACCTCCCCACCATTCCCAGACAGGGATATGGTCTCAGAGCCCAAGCACATTGTCATCCATTGCCAAGAGGGTTCTGGTACCATCTTCTTCTGTGTTCTGGGCTACTTGGGTTTCCTAGCAGGAGGTACCTTCTCTGTGGCTTTTCTAGCCAGAGGCCTTCCAGATGTCTTTAATGAGACCAAGTTCCTCACCTTCAGCATGCTGCTCTTCTGTAGTGTCTGGACAGCCTTCCTGCCCCTGTACCACAGTGCCCGGGGAAAGTCCACTGTGGCTGTAGAGATCTTCTCCATCCTAGCCTCCACTTCTGGGCTTCTGGGTGGCATCTTCATCCCCAAGTGCTACATCATCTTGCTGAAACCTGAGAAGAACAATCCTGCCTCAATAAGGCAAGGCCACCATGCACAGTAGGACAGGCATTGTTAGATGCTCCATAGAAGGTGTTAGTCCTCAGGGGTGTCACCAGGAGCAAGTGCTTGATTTTGACTCATTGTTTCTTTGTGGATCAAGACATATTTAAAAGACAGATCAAGCTTCAAGTGAGATAATTAGGACAAAACACAAATGACTGTTAGGTTTAGAGTGGACATATAGATGGTCACTGACTATTCTGTCCATATGTATTGCTGAAAGTCATCACAGTTAAGAAACTTGAAAAGGGGAGCTCAGAAGATAGCACAGTGGGTAAGCATCCTTGCCAGTGAGCATGGCAACTTAAGTGTGATACCCAGGACCCACATGATGGACGTAGTGAAGTGACATCACTACTTTGTGTTTTGACCTCTGCCTGATAACCAGAGAACATTGGTTACATCCATATACATAAAGTATCAGTGCAAATGTTGGAAAAGTATCATGAGGTGATGATGATGATGATGATGATGATGATGATGATGATGATGATGATGTCAAGGGTTGCTGAGCATGTGTGCAACTGACAGGCAGATTGTTGATCTGTCTTCTTTTGAGAGGAGCAGTACTGGGAATTCAAACTTTCACTGACAGTTCCTTCAGAGACTCACCATGTAATTGATCAATATTACTCTTAGATATATACTCAAGAAATATAAATTATGTCTGTAAAAACAGTAAATGAATCTTCAGAGAAGCATTATTTATATGCTAAAAATTGAAACAATCTAAATGTTTATCAGATGATGAATGTTTGGTATGGCTTATTCAATGACTAGGGCATTGTAAATAAGAAATAAACATAAGAATTAGTACAATGTTTAGTACATAGTTAAGCATTCATAATTTTATAGTGAGTTAAGGAAGCCAATCAAAATAATATATTTTAATATTATATTTAATGAAATATTCCAAAGAAACAAACCCATAGTGACACATATTAGACTAGTGGTTCCTTGGGCTTTGTTGAGTGGAGATTGGTAAGGGTGCAGTATTTCTCTCTGGGGTGATGAAGTTCTAAAAGTTGACTTTGTGGGACTGGAGAGATAGCTCAGTGTTCCAAAGTACTTCTACTCCTTTAGAGGACCCCAGTTTGGTTGCAAGGACCCATGTCAGGTAGCTCACACCCACCTGTAGTTCCAGCTCCAGGGATCCAACAGCTCTGGCCTCTGTGTTCACATGCACTCCTGTGCTCATGCTGCCAACCACACTTAATAAAAAATAAAAAAAACATATTTACTAATGGTTATAAGATAACGCAAATATATATAAGACTGGTAAATTGTCATCACTTTTTACTTATTTATTTGGGACTTGTCATGACATCCAGGCTGGCTTCAAATGTGTAGCAATTGTTTTGCTTTAATCTCCCAAGTGCTGGTACTTTAGGTTTGCCCCCACACCTGGAAAACTGCATAATGTAAATGGATGAATTGTACACTATGTGATTTATATCTCAGTAAAGCTAGTAGTAAAACGAATTATCATTAATTACAGAGTGTGACCTTTCATAATAGTCTGATATATAAGAAAAGGTCAAACTATTGATGATGTTAAATAGCTATAGGCCTAAATATCTGTGAACTGGAGTTATTACTAATATATTTTATATTTTTATTTTATATCTAATGGTTGATAGATTGGTGTGTTTGTGTGTGCCCCTTTTGTGTTTGCATCCATTTTTTTGGATATGCAAGTCCAACAGCATATATGTGGAGGTTGGAGGGTAAGTGGCAGGAGTGAGTTCTCCCTTCCATTCAGTGGGACTTGTGGATTTAATTGAGGTCATCAGGGTCAGCAGCTGGTGTCTTTCTTTGCTAAGGTGCTGAGCTATCTTTTTGACTCTATTTTAAACTTGAAAAATGGGATTATGGTTATGTTAGAAAATTATATATATCATTTGGAATAACAGCATTTGCAGTTTTTCTTTTTACATAAAAATTATGTAATGTGTATATATGAAGTGTGTGTGTGTGTGTGTGTGTAAGCATTCAAGTGCACGCACATGTGCTTTCACATGAGTGAGCATGGCATGGCTAACGTGGGAAGTGAGAGGACAATTTTGTAGAGTTGCTTCTCTTTTTCTACCTATAGATGAGTATTGCAATCAAATACAGGTCATCTGGTTTTTATACCAAGTGACTTTTCCAGCTGAACCATCTTGTCAGTCTTGGGATTTGTTTTCAAAACCAGAAAAAATGCTCTGTAGCCAGGGAGGATTGGTCATGGCTTCACAGTGCATTTATTGTTTTCTGAAGTTATTTCATGTAGGTCCAAATTCTCCACAATAAAATGTTTCTGAAATGTCCTTAAAGAACTGCAAAGACCACAAAACGTGGATTGGTGGAGTTACCTAGTACAAAAATCTGGCGGGGTGGGGTAACACAGTTGGTATAGTGTATGAAATTTGTGCTAAACATATTTCACATCTGCTACTCAGATTTGCTTCTTGTATTCTCCTGTGGCTTTTCTCCAAAACAGTGCCCTGAGCACCCTATCCACAGCTGGACTTGCAAGTTCCCCAGGAGAGAGTCAGGCCCATTGTCATCTTTCCTGTAATTGGTAGATGATGCCCAGAGCTGTGACCTTGGATAAAGAGAGGCTAGGAAGCCTCAGGAGAAGGGGATATAACTTTTAATGGCTCTGGGATTTAGTGGCCACTTACCTCTATGAATGCATGTTCATATTCTCCCCACAGTCTGCAAGCCTAGAGTTCCCAGGGTGGTCTTAGCCTCAGGCCCTTGATCAAGGGCAATCTCCAAGATAAAAGCCTCCTTAAATGCTAGCCACTGCCCCATATGGGACTGTCCTGTCATTGATTATCTGATCTCTAGCAGGCATGTGGCTGTGTGTTTTCCTTTTTGCTCTCTTTGGCTGTCCCTCTGGCTCTGCCTTTTCTGGACCAAGAGCCTGGCTGTTGCCAAGGCAGAGACCTCACTTTGACCGTCCTGGAGATGTAATGGTTGGGGGAAGCTTCTCAATCTTTCACTTCTCTGATGGTACCCTCTCTGATTTCACTGCCCCACCAGCTGGGCTGCAGGCTTCAAGGTAGGTATTGCATGTAGAGTAAGTGTCTATAAAAGCCAGAAGCAGTTTTACAAGGCTGTTTGAAGCCTTGGATAAGAGTTGATTCTCAGAATCCCATCTAGATGGCCATGACCTTTCTCTGTGTAAATGCAGTAGCTCTGCTGCTCTCCATTTACATCAACTCTCTCCATCTTTCTTTCTTATTTGTACCAGACTGAAATCTAGGGGGATCATCTACTGGCTGAAATGTATGAGCTCCACATGTCAGGTGTGGATTATGATCCTTTTATATCCTTGTTTCTTAAAGTAGGGTCCAAGTAGACATTTTTGTTAAATAAGTAATTGTGTAATTAATAGATTTCTTGTAAGTCATCAGCCTCCCATGGTTCTTCTATATTGTATTTCTTTTGTTTGCTATTTTTTTCTAAGAGTCTCATGTTGTCCCTAGTTCACTAGAAAGTGAAGGATGATGTTGAATTTCTGATTATCCTGCCTCCACCTCCTGAGTCCTAGGGTTATAGGGCATACTACCACACTTAGTTAATGAGGATCTAACTACATGAACTGAGACATATCCACAACCATTTCGTGTCCATTTTTGTCCCAGCCTTTCCAACATACTGTTGCACAGAGTAGTTGTCTACATAGCCTTTGTTGTTACTATTCTTTGTTGCATGTTTATATTTACCTTTTTAAAAAATTACAATGGTTTAGTATGGGATACATGACTTTATTCCTAGGACTCATGAAACTGAAGTGGGAGTGTTAGTTTCAGGCAATAGTGAGGTACATAATGAGATCTGTGACAAAAGCAGTTGAAAAGAATGTTTTCTAAAAAAACAAAACAAAACAAAACAAAACAAAACAAAACAAAAACCATCATTCTGTATTCAACCACAAATGCCAGTGACTTTCTTTTCTGCATTTTCACATTTAACATCACTTTAAATGACTCTGTGTGTGTGTGTGTGTGTGTGTGTGTGTGTGTGTGTGTGAGTCTGTACCACACTTTGTGCTATAACTAGTCTGGAACTCCTTGAGAAGTTCAGGCTAGCTTCAAATAGGATTATAGACAAATAGGATTAGAATCCTTTCCTTCCTTCCTTCCTTCCTTCCTTCCTTCCTTCCTTCCTTCCTTCTTTCCCTCTCTCTCTCCTTCCTTGCCTCCCTCCTTCCCTCTTTTCCTTCCTTCTTTCTTCTTTTTGTTCTTGTTCTTCTTCCTCCTCCTCCTCTTAATCCTTCCTTCCTCCTCCTCTTCTTCTGTTTCTTCTTTGTAAACAGTCTTGCTATGACTGTGTAGATGAGGATATTGTAGAAGTCTCTTGCAGCCTACACCTGAGTGCTGGAATCACAAGTGTGTGCCATCATACTTGTCTACCATGTTATTTCTTAGGCTAATGAGTAATAATTGTATGTATGTATTGGGTATAATGCAATATTTTTAAAATGTATAGTATAGAGTGATTAATCAAACTCACCAACAAATTCTTCATTTACACACTCAATTTTTGGAGATGTGAACATTTAAAGTCTAATGTGACAGTTGTGACAGGAGTATGAGGAGTTAAGGTCTTAGAGGCTGGAGAAATGCCTGAGTTGGTGAAGTGTCTGCTCTGTGAGCTTGAAGCCAGAGATTGGATCCCCAGAACACATATGAAAGCTTAGTATGTTAAACATCTGTAACCCTGGTTAGGAACAGGGAGACAATAGGATTCCTAAAGATTGCTAGCCAGCAGCCTAGCTGAATGGATGATGGTTTAGTGAGTCTCAAAATGTAAGGTGGAGAGGAGAAGGCTTGTGGAGTAAAATGCTTGGCATTCAAGCCTGATAGGTGACCTGAATGATCTCCTCCTGGAACCCACATAAAGGTGGAGGAAGAGTACTGACTCAGAACCTTGTTTCCTGACCTCCATGTGTTGTGGCATTTGTGGGTCTATAAATATATGTGTGCACAGAATAATGTTTTTAAAGGATGAAGAAGCAATTGAGAAAGATATCCTGCTATTGCATCAGCCTATACCCTCAGAGGGAAATATACCCATACACACTACAAACACTATAACACACACACACACACAGTGAGCATAGTTGAAGAATACATTAGTAGGCAACATTTGGCTTATATATTCATACATACATAAAAGAAGTTCATAGTCAACCTATGATATGTAGTGAGTGTGAGGTCAGATTGAGTTATATGGAAACTCAAAGGAAAAAAATCTACTTTCAACAATAACAATTTAAAACATTTAATTAAAATGTAACATCAGTTGGATGTGGTGGAACTCATATTTAATCCCAGCACTCAAGAGGAAGGGGTAGGCAGATCTCTGTGAGTTCCAGGCAATCAGGACTACACAGAGAGACCCTGTGCAAACACCTCATTATCTATCTATCTATCTATCTATCTATCTATCTATCTATCTATCTACCTATGTATCTATCTTTTTCTCTTTCCTTAAACACCTTCTATATGCACTCTCACTTTTAAATTCATGACCTTTTATTCTTAAATCATTATTATTGTTGCATAGGCACATGCGAATAAATATATAAATAAATATATGCATGTGATCTGTTAAGTAATTTTGGTGTTGGTTATATGTATATGTTTTAATATTTTATTAGATTCACTCGATTTATTAGATTTTATATGTTTATATAGTACATTTAGTATATTCTCATTCCCCAGCCCCTCTTACTTTCCTTCCACACCTGCATTACATCCTCCACCCTGGAGTTCCCTTTCCCACATTCCTGACTTTTTGTTTTGTACCCATTGATTTGAACTGGGGCTATCTCGTGTGGCTGTGGGTTTGGAATGTCCATTGGAGCCTGATGGGTTTATGTGTTAGTTACAGGACTGAAGAAAATGACAGTCTTTAACCCAAAATACATCAGTTGCCAGTAGTTAAACAAGGAAAAGTAAGTGCAAGCAAAGAAATTGCCGGTGAATGATTGGCTGTTGTCAGGCTCACATATATGCAGTGCTGGAGTCATGTCCTGAAGGCAGCATTTCACTTCTTGTCCCCATATCTTCTGGCTCCTAATGCCAGCAATTCTGAAGTAGATGTTAGTTACCATAATTTAACCAATAATACTATTTAATAGATTTATTTTTCTTGTTTCCTTGAGACAGGGTCTGTCTGTGTAGGTCTAGCTTGCTAGGACTAGTTATGCAGATCATGCTCTGGTCTCTGATTCATGGAGATCCACCTCCCTCTTCCTCCTGAGTGGTATGACCACTGACACAGCTCATGCCATAGATCTTCAAATACCCGTCCTGTCTTCTGAAATTCTCCCTTTGATTACTGTCTCTGCCTTCCCTCTGGTTCCCCTTTGACTCCTCTGGAATGTCCTCCTGGGTACATCTCTATACAAGTGTTTGTGGAGATGTGCATTTTTACTCAGATCACTTGAACCACAGTGTTCATTCTTGTTCCATTTACTGCATAATGGGTGATACATGTGGGCTTCTCTTTCCCTCAGTGTTTC
The DNA here is from genome assembly GCA_019843965.1 of Rhynchomys soricoides. Taxonomy (NCBI): domain Eukaryota; kingdom Metazoa; phylum Chordata; class Mammalia; order Rodentia; family Muridae; genus Rhynchomys; species Rhynchomys soricoides. Next base: position 575,024 of record JADRCH010000567.1, on the reverse strand, counting down.
CATGTGGGGCTACCGGGTGGCCCAGAGTCTTGTCTTTGCCATTGAGGAGATTAATAGGAGTGCTCACTTGTTGCCCAATTTGACACTTGGCTTCTCCATTCGAAACTCTGGGGACTCAGTGCATGGAGCCCTCTATGAGACAATGGGCTTTCTCACAGGACAGGAGGAGCCCATTCCCAACTACAGATGCCAGCATGGTTCTCCTCAGGCTGCCTTGGTTGGGGACACACGATCATCCTTGTCTGTCTCCATGGCCAGACTTCTGGGGCTGTACAAGTTTCCCCAGGTGAGTTGCTCAAAGCCTTATTCTTTAGTGAATGTGAATGTGATGATAGTGATTTTGATGGTGATGGTCACAGTAGTGAGCAACTCTACTGAGGAGTCAGGCTCCCTGAATAGTCTCCATATCCAACATTGTTCTCTCCTCCATGTATAGATAGTTTAGAAATAATTAACATCTCCTTGCATTGAAAAGAAAAGTCAGAAAATTTGTTTATTATTTTGCACATATATAGCATTAGACTCTCTAGAACTGTTGTTACATATGGTTTTTATGTGTCCTGAGGGTGCTGGAAACTAAATTGGGTCCTCTGAAAGAGGACCAAGTAGTGTTAACCACTCAGCCATCTTTCCATCACCTTATTAATCAATCCACCAATTAATTATTCTTATTTGAGAGGAAGAGCAACTGTGTCTGTGTTAGCGTGCATGTGTGTGTGTACATGAACCTTTTCATATCTGTGGAGGCCAGAAGATACTTACTTCATCATTTCCTACCTATCCCTTCAATCAAGATCTCTTCCTGAACCTATAGCCCATGAGTTTTTGGCTAGGCTGGAAAGTTGGAAGCTTCACACAGCTTCCTGTGTGCACACCTCTTGGAGCTGAGGATACTGGCATGAAAGGGATCCCCAACTTGTTCTATGAGTACCAGGATCTGAGCTCCTATCCTCATGATTTTGCAGCAAGTGCTTTTAGCCATCTTGGTATCTTCCCATCCCTAAAAATTATGCATATTTAATTTAGTAGAAACTTCATTTTTCTTTTCTGTATATTATCACACTCTCAAAAACAAACTTTGTTTCTGTTTTTTTGCAGATGTGTATTGTGTGTGTGTGTTTGTGTGTATGTTTATGAAGCATCTCTCTGTGTAACTTAGGTTGCCCTTGAACTCTTGATCCTTTTTCCTCTGATGTCTGAGTCCTGAGCACTATTATGCTCAGAACTGAAACTTGATATATTGAATTTTTAAAAAGAACTTCTTGTATTTCAACTTGTAGGGCTGCAAGTTAAATCTTAGTTAAATTTGAATTTCATGGCTGGAAATATGGCTAAGAGGTGAAAAGCACTGGATGTTCTTTTAGAAAAATTTCAAATCCCATGATGGTTCATTTGAATCTGTAACTCTATTTCCAGACTGTGACTCCCTCCTCTGTCCTGCAAAGATAGCAGACACACATGTGGTGCATACAGGCAAAATACTCATTCATAGATAATAATAAAAAATTGAGTTTCTGAGAATCAATGAACTGTTTTCAGTCTAAGTTTGTCCCAATATTTGTAATAAAATATAATTTGTTTTTAACTAGTAATGCGTGTTTCATGGGACAAACTTAGAAATGATCATTGCTTATCTGTAATCCAAATGTAACAGAATAGCTTCTGTTTTATTGCACAGCCTGGCAAGACCATCTGCATGAGTTTGAGCAAGCCTTTTCTGTCCACATGAAGCAACCAGATGCTAGGGCCTTTGTCTTAAGACAGTATAAACTTTATACATTTTGTAGTGGAAGAAGGTTTTCACTCATCTGCTGAGGCTGACTAGCCACATTTGGTGCCTCTCAAAACCAAATAGACCAGACTGGATCAGACTGGATTGGAATGAACCACACCAGACCACACCAGACCAGACCAACCCACCACAGACACAGAACCCACTTGTCACATATCCAAGTACTCTCTGTTTTGAGAACATATTAACCCCTCCTCCTCAACAAATTGATAAGTCAGATTCCCATTTATCTTAAATCTGGAAAACCTCACAATGGTGAGCCCATAATTCATTTGTTCTTATCAGGTGCAGCAAGATGGCTCATTGGGTAAAGGTACTTGCTAGCAAGCTTGATGACTTAAGGTTGAGCCCCCAGAACACACCAGGGAGAAGAAGAAAAACAACTCCACAATTTGCCTTCTATGTCTACACATGCATCATCATAGAGAGGCAGATGGACATAGACACACACAGACACACACAGACACACACAGACACACAGACACACACACATACACACACACACACACACACACAAATTTTCTAAAGAGCATCCTAAAAGCTGTGTGCAAATAAGAGAATCAGACCAAGCCTAGCTGAGGTGCCAGAAACAAATATAGGAGTAGGCAGTGGGAAGGACAGATGCTGATTATAGAACAAGTAAAGATATGGTTCTGGGCTTCTTTTGAGATGCCACAGGGCTGTCTGTGATGATCGGCTAGTGAAGGGCATACAACTGCTTGGTAGAGTCAGCACTTTCCCCAAAGCATTATTGTAGGGATGGTTCTGATGCTGTCTTGCTCCACAATTGTTTCTTGATCTGTCAGTAAAGAATTCATGGGCTGAAAAAAGCCTGTGAGAGGAGATAAGAGGAGCAACACTGCTCAGCCGAACTCCGCCCAGAATCCTTGGGACACAAGGACTGAGGAACAGCCTGGGGAAGGAGCCTTCTGGTTTCCATCTGTGGCGGGAGACCTCTGCCTGGGCCACCAGGGCTCCATAGCCAAAAAGCGCTGGGAGAAAGCTAGCTGCCCAGGATTGTGGAATAGCCCATGAGTGGGGATAAGAGGAGCAATACTGCTCAGTGGGACTCACCTGGAATCCTTGGAACACAGGAACTGACGAACAGCCAGGAGAAGGAGCCTTCCTGTTTCCATCTGGGGCTGGAGATCTCTGCCTGGGCCACCAGGGCTCTATAGCCAAATACTGCCGGGGAGAAAGCTAGACTCCCAGGAGTGTGGGCAAGCCTGTCTGCTCAGAGGGACCCACCTGGAATACCCAGGACACAGGGACTGAGAAGTGGTCTTCTGGTTTCTTTCGGTGGCTGGGGAGTGGATCCTGTGACACAGGGCTCCATACTCAAATAGTGCCAGGAGAGAGCTGGTATGCCAAGAGTGCTGACACACCTTCAAGAACAGGCAAGATCACCACTTCTGTCAAATTCACTGGATCAAGAGGGACCCTTGAAGTGACATCAGGACAAGGGAGCCAAGGGACAGCTGGGGACAAGATCCTTCTGGTTTCTGACTTCACCCCAGAGCTGATTCTGTACCACAGCACTCCAAACCCAAATTCCTCTCAGAGAGAACTGGTCTTCAAGGAGTATTGACACCTAGGCTTGCAGGAAGGACAAGCCACAGTCAGAGAGAATAAGACCAGTTAACACCAGAGATAACCAGATGCCAAAAGGCAAGGGCAAGAACATAAGGAACAGAAACCAAGGCTACCTGGCATCATCAGAACCCAGCTCTCCCACCACAGCAAGTCCTGGATACCCCAACACACCAGAAAAGCAAGACTCAGACTTAAAATCACATCTCATGATGACGATAGAAAATTTTAAGAAGGAAATAAATAACTCCCTTAAAGAAATACAAGAGAACACAGGTAAACAACTAGAAGCCCTTAAAGAGGAAACACAAAAAACCCTTAAAGAATTACAGGAAAAAACAGTCAAACAGGTGGAATTACAGGAAAACACAATCAAACAGATGAAGGAAATGAACAAAACCATCTAGGAACTAAAAATAGAAATAGAAACAATAAAGAAATCATAAAGAGAGACAACCCTGGAGTTAGAAAACCTAGGAAACAAATCAGGAGTCATAGATGCAAGTATCACCACCAGAATACAAGAGATAGAAGAAGGAATATTAGGAGTGGAAGATACCATAGAAAACATGGACACAACAGTCAAAGAAAACACAAAATGCAAAAAGCTCCTAACCCAAAACATCCAGGATATCCAGGATACAATGAGAAGACAGAACCTGAGGATAACAGGTATAGAAGGGAGTGAAGATTCTGAACTTAAAGGATCAGTAAATATCTTCAACAAAACTATAGAGGAAAACTTCCCTAGCCTAAAGAAATAGATGAACATAAATATCCAAGAAGCCTACAGAAGTCCAAATAGATTAGACCAGAAAAGAAATTCCTCCCGTCACATTATAGTTAAAACACCAAAACACAAAATAAGGAAAGAATATTAAAAACAGTAAGGGGAAAACGACAAGTAACATATAAAGGCAGACCTATCAGAATTACACAAGACTTTTCACCAGAGACTATGAAAGCTAGAAGATCCTGGGCAGATGTCATACAGACTCTAAGAGAATACAAATGCCAGCCCAGACTGCTATACCCAGCAAAACTCTCAATAATTATAGATGTGAAACCAAAATTTTTTATGACAAATCCAAATTTGCACAGTATGTTTCCACAAACTCAGCCCTACAAAGAATAATAGATGGAAAACGCCAACTCAAGGAGGGAAACTACACCCTAGAAAAAGCAAGAAAGTAATCTTTCAACAAACTTAAAAGAAGATAACCACACAAACATAAAAATAACATCGAAAATAACATGAAGCAGCAATCACTATACCCTAATATCTCCTAATATCAATGGACTCAATTCCCTGATAAAAAGACATAGATTGACAGACTGGGTCCATAAACAGGACCCAGCATTTTGCTGCATCCAGGAAAATGCACCGCAGTGTTAAAGACGAACACTACCTCAGAGTAAATGGCTCGAAAACAATTTTCCAGGGAAATGGTCCCAAGAAATAGGCTGGAGTGGCCATTCTAATATTGGATAAAATCGACTTTCAACCAAAAGTCATCAAAAAAGTTAATAAAGGACACTTCATACACATCAAAGGAAAAATCTATCAAGAAGAACTCTCAATTCTGAACATCTATGCCCTGAATGCAAGGGCACCAACATTCATAAAAGAAACTTTACTAAAGTTCAAAAGTATACATTGCAGCTCACACAATAAGAGTGGGAGACTTCAACACCCCACTATCACCAATGGACAGATCTTGGAAACCCAAAATAAACAGAGACACAGTGAAACTAACAGATGTTATGAACCAAGTGGATTTAACAGATATCTATAGAACATTTCATCCTAAATCAAAAGAATATACCTTCTTCTTTGAAGGTACCTTCATGGTACCTTCTCCAAAATTGATCATATAATTGGTCGCAAAATAAACCTCAACAGATATAAGAAGATTGAAATAATCTTATGCCTCCTATCAGATCACTATGGACTAAGGCTCGTCTTCAATGTCAACAACAATAACAGAAAGCCCACATACACACGGAAGCTGAACAATGCTCTAATCAATGATAACTTGATCAAGGAAGAAATAACGAAATGAAAGACTTCCTGGTATTTAATGAAAATTCAACATACCCCAACCTATGGGACAAAATGAAAGCAGTGTTAAGAGAAAAACTCATAGCTGTAAGTGCCTCCAAAAAGAAACTGGAGAGAGCATATACTAGCAGCTTAACAGCACACCTAAAAGCTCTAGAACAAAAAGAAGCTAATATACCCAAGAGGAGTAGAAGGCAGGAAATAATCAAATTAAGGACTGAAATCAACCAGTAGAAACTAAAAGAAATATACAAAGAATCAACAAAACCAAGAGCTGGTTGTTTGAGAAAATCAACAAGATAGATAAACCCTTAGACAGACTAACCAGAGGGCTCAGAAACAGTGTCGAAATTAACAAAATTAGAAATGAAAAGGGAGACATAACAGCAGATCCAGAAGAAATTAAAAAAGTCATCAGATCCTACTATAAAAGCCTATACTCAACAAAATTGGAAAATCTGAAGAAATTGGACAAGTTTCTAGACAGACACCAAATACCAAAGTTAAGTCAGGATCAGATAAGTCATCTAAACAGTCCCATAACCCTTAAAGAAATAGAAGCAGTCATTAAAAGTCTCCCAACCAAAAAAAGCCCAGGACCAGATGGGTTTAGTTCAGAATTCTATCAGACCCTCAAAGAAGACCTAATCCCAATACTCTTGAATTTATTCCACAAAATAGAAACAGAAGGAACACTACCCAATTCATTCTATGAGGCCACAGTTACACTGATACCAAAACCTCATAAAGACCCAACAATAAAAGAAAACTTCAAACCAATTTCCGTTATGAATATCGATGTAAAAATACTCAATAAAATTCTGGTAAACCGAATCCATGAATACATAAAAAAGATCATTCACCATGATCAAGTAGGCTTCATCCCAGGGATGCAGGGATAGTTCAATACCCCGAAATCCATCAATGTAATCCACTACATAAACAAACTCAAAGAAATAAAACCACAGGGTCATTTCATTAGATGCTGAAAAATCATTGGACAAAATTTAATACCCCTTCATGATAAAAGTCTTGGAAAGATCAGGAATTCAAGGAGCATATCTAAACATAGTAAAATCGATATACAGCAAACCAGTGGCCAACATCAAACTAAATGGAGGAAAAATTGAAGCAATCCCATGAAAATCAGGGACAAGGCAACACTGTCCACTCTCTCTGTATTTATTCAATACAGTACTTGAAGTTCTAGCTAGATCAATTAGACAACAAAAGGAGGTCAAAGGGATACAAATTGGAAAGGAAAAAAAATCAAAATATCATTATTTGTAGATGATATGATGGTATACTTAAGTGACCAGAAAAACTCCACCAGAGAACTGCTACAGTTGATAAACAACTTCAGCAAAGTGGCCAGATACAAAATTAACTCAAGAAAATCAGTAGCCTTCCTATACTTGAAAGACAAACGGGCTGACAATGAAATTAGGGAAATGACACCCTTCACAATTGTCACAAACAATATAAAGTATCTGGTGTGACTCTAACCAAACAAGTGAAAGATCTGTATGACAGGAACTTCACGTCTCTGAGGAAAGAATTCGAAGAAGACCTCAGAAGATGGAAAGATCTCCCATGCTCACGGATTGGCAGGATTAATATAGTTAAAATGGCTATCCTGCAAAAGCAATCTACAGATTCAACACAGTTCCCATCAAAATTTCAACTCAATTCTTCATAGACTTAGAGCAATTCTCAAATTTATATGGAATAACAAAAAACCCAGGATAGCAAAAACTATTCTCAACAATAAAATGACTTCTGTGGGAATCCTCATCCCTGACCTCAAGCTGTACTACAGAGCAGTAGTGATAAAAACTGCATGGTGGCATATGCCTTTAATCCCAGCACTTGGGAGGCAAAGGCAGGTCGATTTCTGAGTTCAAGGCCAGGCTGGTCTACAGAGTGAATTCCAGGACAGCCAGGCTACACAGAGAAACTCTGTCTCAAAAAACCAAAACCAAAACAAACAAAACAAAACAACACAAAACAAAAATAAAACTAAAAACCCAAAAGACCAAACAAAACAAAAAAACCACAACTGCATGGTATTGGTACAGTGACAGGCAGGTAGATCAATGGAATAGAATTGAAGACCCAGAAATGAACTCACACACTTATGGTCACTTGATCTTTGACAAAGGAGCTAAAACCATCCGGTGGAAAAAAGCCAACATTTTCAATAAATAGTGTTGGTTCAACTGGTGGTCTATATGCAGAAGAATATAAATTGATCCATTCCTATCTCTCTGTACAAAGCTCAAGTCCAAGTGGATCAAGGACCTCCACATAAAACTAGATAACACTGAATCTAATAGAAGAGAAAGTGGGGAAAAGTCTTGAACCATGGGCACAGGGGAAAGGTTTCTGAACAGAACACAATGGCTTATGCTCTAAGATCAAGAATTGACAAATGGGACCTCATGAAATTACAAAGCTTCTGAAAGGCAAAGGACACTGTCAATAGGACAAAATGACCACTAACAGATTTGGAAAAGCTCTTTACCAATCCTATGTCCAATAGAGGGCTACTATCCAATATATACAAAGAACTCAAGAAGTTAGACTCCAGAGATCTGAATAACCCTATCAAAAATTGGGGAACAGAGCTAAACAGAGAATTCTCAACTGAGGAAACTCAAAGGGCTGAGAATCACCTAATGAAATGTTCAACATTCCTTAGTCATCAGGGAAATGCAAATCAAAACAACCCTGAGATTCCACCTCACACCAGTCAGAATGGCTAAGATCAAAAACTCAGGGGACAGCCGATGCTCTGTGGATGTGGAGAATGAGGAGCGCTTCTCCATTGCTGGTGGAATTGCAATCTGATACAACCTCTCTGGAAATCAGTTTGGTGGACCCTCAGAAAAATGAACATAATACTACCTGAAGACCCAGCTATTCTACTCCTGGGCATATACCCAGAAGATGCTCCAACATGTAATATAGACACATGCTCCACTATGTTCATAGCAGCCATGTTTATAATAGCCACAAGCCTTAAACAACCCAGATGTCCCTCAACAGAGGAATGGATACAGAAAATGTGGTACATTTACACAATGGAATACTACTAGCTATTAAAAACAGTGACTGCATGAAATTCACAGGGAAATGGATGGAACTTGAAAAAATCATCCTTAGCGAGATAACTCAGTCACAAAAGAATATACAGGGTTTGTACTCACTTATAAGTGATTATTAGCCCAAAAGTTCGGAATACCCAAGATTCAGTTCACAGCAACCATTCGGTTGAGTGTGAGGTCCCAGATGGAGGAGTTGGAGAAGGGACTGAAGGAGCTGAGGGAGTTGGCAGCCCCATGAAGGGAGCAACAGTGACCACTGGTCTGACCTCCAGATGTTCCCGGAGACTGGATCACCAACCAAAGAATACACATGGGGGGACCCATGGTCCTGGCCACATATGTGGCAGAGGAGGGTCTTGTTAGCCATCAGAGGGAGGAGAGGCCCTTGGGCCTGAGGGAGTTAGATGCCCCAGTATAGGGGAGTACTGAGGAGGGAAGATGAGAGTGGGTGGGTCTGTGGGGAAAAACCCCCTTAGCGGCAGGGGGATGGGGAGGGATATGGGGCTTCCAAAGGGGAGATCTGGAAAAGGGGAAACATTTGTAATGTAAATAAAGTATTAAAAAAAATGAAGTCATGGGCCAATTGCTGGGTGGAAGGAATAGGCAGGACTTCCAGGTCCCTGGAGGAAAAGAGGCAGATGCAAGGGAAGAGGGTTTGCCATGCTTTGGAGAGAGAAGAAACAAGCAGCCATATGAGGTCTCGGGATGAGTGGGATCTGTGAGCGCTCCTACAAGTGTGTAGTCAGGGATGTTTAGCAGGGACTAGGTGAATGTTAGCAGCTGAAGTTTAGGGCAGGTAGGAGCTGTGGAGATAAGAATATTGTTAAGGGGCCACTTTTCCAGTCGGGGATAGAATCGTTCAGCAATTGTGACCAAAGGAAAGTTTGAAAGGAACAACTGGCTCTCTCTCTGTCCCCCCCCCCCCCGTGTGTGTGTGTGTTTTATCCGTGGATTCAAGGGAAGCTGGGTTGAGGCTGGTATTGTGACCTGTTCCTGGAGCTAGGTGGGGTAGCTAATGCTAACACAACACATTATTTTCATTTCCTTTCATGAAAATTGCTATGTTTTAGATTATATTATACATTTATGTGTATGTTTGTATGAATCTATGCAACAGGTGTGGGACAAAGCCAGGAGCAAGTGTCAGAATTCCTGAAGCTGAGTTACAAACAGTTGTGAGCCACCTGATGTGGGTGTTGGGAATCTAACTGGAGTCCTTTACAAGTTGAACAAGGGCTAGAACTGCTGAGATATCTCTTCAGCCTCATCCTTCCGACATTCATTACAGTCCATTAACTTGCTCCCAAGTCCTAGATCTCATCTACTCTCATATTGCCTGGATCTTCCTTGACAGGTCAGTTACTCATCTTCACTACCCAGCCTGAGTGACAAGATCCAGTTTCCATCCTTCATTCGGACCTTGGCTAGTGATATCACATCCTCCAATGCTGTTACTCGGTTGATAATTCACTTTCAGTGGTCCTGGGTGATCATTCTGGCCCAAGATGACGACTTTGGGCAGCAGGCCAGCTCTCTGGCTACTCAGCAGCTGAGTCCAGCTGGTGTGTGCATTGAGTTTCACCTCCATGTCCCTTCCTATCAGTCCTTGGAGAAGATTGAAGAGACTGTCCAGAAGATGCAAAAATGTACAGCCAGAGTTGTTTTGGTTTTCTTAAGCAATTCAAATTTTCAGCTCATCTTGTATGGCTTACTGGCTGTCCACATCTCAGGACAGGTGTGGGTCAGCAAGGACACTTTGCACATGGCACTCGCCCTAACTATTCCAGGCATTTCCCAGGTGTTGCAAGGCACATTTGGTCTTCTGAATCATAGCAGCAGGGCTATTGGCTTCCCTGAGTTCCTTGCTCACCTGCGCCCCAGCCAGACCCCAGAAGACATGTTTGTAAAGAAGTTCTGGGAGTTTACCTTTGATTGTATATGGCCCTACCAGAACAGCACAGTGACAGAGGGTGTCCAGTTCTGCTCAGGGAATGAGAGTCTGAAAAGCAAGCCACATCCATTCCCAGAAGTGAGCAAAACTGATGCTGCTTACACAGCTGTCTACAGCATTGCCCATGCCCTGCATGATATGATAGCCTGTGAGCACCAGGAGAGGAAGAGTACAAACACCCAGGACTTCCAACCCTGGCAGGTAAGAGAGACGTGTGGATTGGATGATTCAGGGATGGTTGGGGAACAGGCATAATGGTTTTTACTAAGCTATAGAAGTATAGAGGACTATATGCTTCAGCTAGGATATACCATATATTTATTGAGGGCTACCATAGAAGCTGCATTGGACAAGGAATTCATGCTTATGTGTGTGATCTCAGTTGAATCCAGTCCCAGTGGGGTTGTTTCTGTACAAATACAAGATGCCTAGTACATTTAATTTTCATATAATGGTAAATATTTTAGTGTCCCAAATTTGAGGTTAGATATACAGTGGATGCTTTTAGTACAGGCATGTTGAAAGTCAGAATTTCAAAGGGATATCAAATGCCTACACACACACACACACACACACACACACACACACGTATGTGTATATGTACACGTGTGCACACGTGTGTGGTGGGCGTATGTATGTAGGCATGCAGGCACATGGTGGAGGTGTGCACATATGTGTGTACATATCTCTGAGAATGTCTGAGGATGATGTGAGAAATTACCCTTCAATCACTCTTCTACTTTATTCTTTGGGGCATGGTCTCTCATTCAAACCCAGACCTTGCTTATATGGCTTGTCATGGTAGACAAATTACTCTGGGTATCTCCTTTCTCCACCCCATGAAGCTGTAGTTACAGAGGGACTGCTACATCCACCTGACATTTAGGAGGGTTCTGGATATTTGAAGTCCTATCCTCAAGCTTGTGTGGTAATAACTTTAATGACTGAGACAACTCTCATGTCCTTACCTCACTTTCTATGTATATTATTATTTTAAAATTTCATACATTTATATCACAGTTTTTAATTTTCTCTCAGGATCTATCTTTCTTTCTATCTATCTATCTATGTATCTATCTATCTATCTATCTATCATCTATATTTTCTAGTCTGCTTATGGTAGAATAGGCCCAGATATGCAAGATGACCCTTGGAAGACACATTGCTCATTGATGAAGTAAAGTGAGTGTGGTAGCTAAGAAGAGCTATGTTTTTCATAATCTTAAGTGATATTATCTGACTCTCTGTGTGCTTGGTGAAAGATACACATAGTTTTGAACCAGAAGAACAGTGATAGTTGTTGACTCTTTGGCCGAGATGGACAGATTAGAAATTACATGCAGCCAGGTTCGATGACCCATGCCTGTCATCTTAGTACACAGGAGATTGAGGCAAGAGAATCAAGTTTCATGCCAACCTAGACCACACAGCAATATACTGCTATAAAATACTATATAAGAGTGTGGTGATAACTGTGTGTGTAATCTAGGATGAAGATGTAAAGTAAATGAAGGAGCGCTAAGCAAGTGAAAGGCTGAGTAAGGCATGAGAAGTTCTGTCTATCAGGAAATACCTGAGGTCCAAACCAAGGATAAGAAATCTCACTATGGGAAGAAGTGATAGGATTACAGATGGTAGGGACAGCATGTGCTAACACCCTAGCATGGAGACAAATAAGATGAACCACATGTGTGAGACTGAAGGAATGGAACAGACTGGTCAGAGTGATTGGGAGACCTAGGTGGTCTGGGACCAGTCTGTGGAAGCCTTGCTAGGGTTTGGAGTCTAAAGAGTATGATAGCAAGTTTAAGACTGTAGTGTACAGCCAAATGAGATCCTGGAGCCAGCATCACATTATGATGTTTTGGGTTCAATTTTAAGGCTGATGAGGTGGCTCAGTGGGTAAAGGCTCTTGTCTCCAAGCATAAGTTCAATTCCTGTGTCTCACATTGCAGCAGAACAGAACATTCCTGTGAGTTATTCTCTGAAATCCCCACTGTGTGTGTGATGTGTTTTATCTCTTTAAAATGATATGTATCATGTATTACGAAATATTAATTTAGTAAGGCTAGAATATTTTCTTGAGTCCTTGGAAATATCACAGATCCTTTAGCCCCCGTATGATTACTGTGGACAGTTTTTGGTTGAAGTGGCTCTGTATCACTTCAGTTGCCATTTGGCTAAGACACTGAACAGTCCCTCGACAGTCAACAATATTTCCCTTTCTTTCTTAGCTGCTCTATGCCCTCCAAAAGGTACACTTCAAGACTCCTGATGGAATCAAGATTATGTTCGATGCCAATGGAGATTTGGTGACAAAATTTGATATTTTCCAAGGGCGGAAGACCCCTGAAGGTGTATTCCACTTGGTCCAAGTAGGCATGATAGACCCTCAAGCCTCTTCAGGGAACAAAATGATGGTCCAATTGAAGGAGGATCTCCAAGTGAGTTCTCTGAATGCAGAGATAACTGTTGTCCTAGTGTTTCAAAGACCCTGGGAAATTCCAAGTCCAGTGTTCCTCATGTCTACTTATGCATGAGGTGGATGTAGGCCATTCAGTTATAACTGACCATGTTTTTTACCTTACAAGAGACCTTCCTTTGAGTGATACTTATTGATCAATAAAAATGAATGTATCAGAGCTGGAGCTGTAAAGATGGCTCATTGGCTAAAGTGTTTGCTGTGCAAACAAGCAAAAGGTCCAGTTTTTGGATCTCTAGTAAACTTGTACATGCTAACTGGGCAGTGTGTCCCACTTGTAATTTTTTTTCTAAGGTGGCGTGAATTGGATGCTCATAGCAAGTTCACTAGTGAGACTTGCCATGTCAGTTATCTCTTGGTTTTACTTTGAGCCTCAATGTGCATAGTGGAAATGCAATGGAGGATGATCCCCAACATTAACCTTGGGCCTCCACATGCACTAGTACTTAACACACACATGATCCTATATGGATGTAAAAGCACATATACACATATATACACCATAGACACTTGTATAAAATGAGGAAAAAACATACTAGACTCACAAAATAGAGTTAGAATGTATACCTCTTGTTAATTTGAGAGTATTTTCATTGTCTGTATTCCAGACTTGCTCTGTGAAGAGGAAGATTGTGACCCACTAAGCCAAACACCTTCCCATAGGTAGCCAAACATCTGCCTTGGAAGTTGCCTCAGCAGACACTCTCAGGTTACTTGCTGTGAAAGATTTCCCCATTCATGACAAATACCAGAAAAAGTGTAAAGTGAAGAAAGGTTTTTTATTGGCTCATGGTATGAGAGGTCTAAGGTTAGATGGATCCATTGCTTTGTGTATGTGTGGTTGAGGCAATATGTCTTGGCAGCAGGTGTATGCATTGGAAGAGTTTTCCCAATTTATTGGGACCAGTGAGTTGGAGCTGATGGTATAGATAGATTAGATAGGTAAACATATTACATCTTACAAGTGCATAGACCCTGTGATGTATTCCTCAATTAATTCCTATGTCCTCCTTCTACCATCCACAAGAGTTCATTAAATTATGAGTCCATCAAGGAATTGATTAGGTCAGATGCATCAATATCCAATGGTTCTTCAAAAAACCATCACCTTGTAACCAATGGTGCAACAAGACTTTGGGAAACATTTGAGGTTCAAATGCTGATGTTCATTAACAAAATTATTACCTGCTTTGATGTAGACCTGTCTATGTGTGTAGTCTGATGCATAAAAATAACTCAGCTTTCTGTCTTGTGCCTATCATAAGCCATCTAGGAAAGGTGAATTTTTTGGAGATGGCTCACCATTTCGCATAGCTGTGATGGGTATGCTCTGAGATACGGGGTCCTCAGAGACTTCATCCTAGGTTTGATTCTGGCTGCTGATATGCCTTTCCTATCACCATTATATAGCCTAATGATTCCTGTGTATCAACCCACCCTTTTTGGCAGATCTCCTGCAGAATCAATATGATACTGTGCTTTCTAGTAGTAATGCTATGTAGATGAATTGATGATTTCATAATTCCTGATAATGATTTTATTGCATTTCTAAACTGATTCAAGTAATCTCAAGGTCCCTATACAATGAAAGCTGCAAATAGTTTCATGTGTCACAGAATAATTGTACTAGAAAAAGGAAGCAGGCTTGGAATAAATGTACGGTCAAGGAAAACATTCCTTTTAGGTTAGGAACGAGGCCACTAACTGGTAACTAAAGGTCATAAACTTGGTAAGGGAAATTTATTATAGGTGCAAGGACAGAAAATAAATGATTGACTAGTCTATCCACACAATGCTCCAAAATAATAAGACACAAGGCAGATGATTTGTTTCTTGACAAAACAGTGCTAACTTATAACATAAAAATTATTGCTTTAAACTTATAATGAACTTATGGAGCTAGCAACAGATAAAGAATATTTAGGTACCAGTTTTAATAGAAAGACATCATGTAAACAATTATGCTGTAACTCTTTATGTCTTATAGATCTATGACATGAACTATTGACTTAAACTTACTATAAACTTATGGAATGTAAAAGAAGCTTAGAAAATCATGTGAGCAATTATCTTGAGAAAGTATAAAAACTAAGAACCATAAAAAATTAACAGTGCAACCTTCTTTATCTTCATCTAGTATGTGTGTCTCTGTATGTGCCTGAAATTTCTCCCTTTCCTCCCTTTTCCTTCCCTTTCCTCCCCTTTCCTTTCCTTCCCTTTCCTTTACTCTCCTCCCCTCCCCTCCCCTTTCTTTTCCTTTCCTTTCCTTTCCTTTCCTTTCCTTTCCTTTCCTTTCCTTTCCTTTCCTTTCTTTTCCTTTCCTCTTTGGCTCACAAAGAGTTAAGGAACTCTAAGTCTCTTGCCTGGCAGGTGAGAAGCCTGGGTCAAAGAGAAAATAATTCAAGTAACTAAGCCTTTTCTTTTCCCCTGCTGCTGTTGGCATGAGTTAATTGCCAGAAGCCAACTGCTTTTGGTCCCAGAATAGCAAAGAGTTAAAGAGTTAAATTCCAAGAAGCCATCGGCTTCTGGCCTTGATTTCCATTGCTACCCTTGTTGCATTTCCTGGGTAACCCTGTGATGCTGGGCTGGACCTCAGCATATGCCAGTGGATAGAGTCCCCTCCTCTGCAACTTTACCTAACTTAGATCTGGTGGCATCTCCTGTCTATGGCGATCTAAAGGTTTTCACTTGAGAATGAGGTTCCCATTCTTGGATTTGTCAAACATAAAGGACACATGGTAAGTGTTCAGAGGATTGTTTTGAAGTACCTTTCAATGGAGTTGACCTGGTTGAGATTATGCTGCTTTCTGTTGTGGCAGATACCTCAGCATCCCACATTTCTATCTTGATGATCCTTGCCTGGAGGTAGAGCTATGCTAAGAGAAACTGAGTCAGTTCTTGTAAGTCCCATAAAAAGAGTATATCCTAAAAGTTTGTGTGTGTTAACAGAGTCATTATCAACAATTTTAGTCTTTCTGAAGCTCCAGGACACTTTGAGTTTATGAGAAAACCACAGAACAGTGAAACTGTAAATCTCAACATCTTCACAGAGGAGGGAGATGGGGAAGAGGAAGAAAGACAGCCATGTCTTCTGAGTTAGGCATGGAGTCCTGCAAGCAGCCACAAGGCAGCAGGGAGCATCAGAATAAGAACAAGAATGTCAGAGTATCAAAGGAAGAATTCTCAGGCTATGGACTGTATCTAAAAGAAAGAAAAGAGATAAATAGAGGGAAATAGTGGAAAAATGATGGTTTTCTGAGTAACTAAGACAAGCAGGCTGACTCGACAGACGGGAATAGCAGTGTTTCTGCAATGTCTGACAATATTATAGTTTGTGTTGTTTATTTTGCATGCATGCATACTTTGCCTGCACAAATATTTGTGTATTATGTGTGGACCTCATGCTTGAGGAGACCAGAGGAAGGAATGGATCTTCTGGAACTGGTGTTATAGTGTGTGGTGCTCTGTGGTTGCTGGGGATTGAACACTGCTTCTGTGAGTGAGCAGCATGTACTCCTGACAGCTGAGTCATCTCTATAGCCCTTTACCTTCAATTGTTAACATATGAGCTACAGAGAGATTGGAAGCCAACCCCTCACACAGTTTCCCATAGTTCTGAAACAATTAGCTGAGGAAATTATATGTAGCCCATCCTCTATTACATACAATAGCACCTCTACAGTTTGGCATCACTTGTGACAGAAATGTTTTCTGAAAGTCCTCTCATCTAGCAGGCTGATAGGAAACTGTTCTGTTCTGCTTCTCAGGGTGAGTTCAAGCATCTGTATCCTTGGAGAGTCACTGGTGACACTATGCTCCTTGTTACTAGGTTCCCACCTCCACCTGCAGTGAAAGCTGCCTTCCAGGGTTCAGCCAAGTGTCCCGACTGGGAGCCTCCCACTGCTGTTTTGATTGCAGCCCATGCCCGGAGGGACAGTTTGCAGACCAAAGAGGTGAGGACATATGGACCTAGAATCTGAGTGATCCACAGGGCACTGTGAGCCTCCTTTTTTCTCCAATGTCTTAGTAACTGTTCTACTGTTGTAAAGAGACACCATGGCCTAGGCAATTTCTAAAAGAAACTTATTGAAATGGGTCTTACTCAGAGTTCACAGGCTGAGTCCATGGCCATAATGGCAGGAGGCAATCAGGCATGGTGTTATACCAAAATCTGAGAGCTTAAGTTCTGATCCACAGGCAGCATGCACTTGTTAATGTGGAACATGGACCTGGTGTGGGAATTTGAAGTCTCAAAGGCCATATCTCATGACACACCTCCTCCAACAAGGCTATAGCTCCTAATCCATCTCTAACTGTCCACCAAGTAGGAACCAAACATTCAAATATATGAGCCTATGGGGGCCATTCTCATTCATACCACCTCACCCATCTACTGAGGTGTGTCAGTCTCTGCTTTCCTGTGGACATAGGTAGGAACCCTATTGAGAATGCTTCCATTATAATTGATCCTTGGAATGAGCTTTATTGATAAAGACAAATGAATGATCCATAATTGCTCAGCCTAATGGATTGTCCATTGACAAACATTGTAAAAGTAAGTGCTTTTCTATGCCAGTCCTTGCTTTGAATGATTCAGAGACATAGTCACTAAAGGTTTCAAGTCACTATAACTGGGCAAATTTTGAGCTATTTTAGCCTGAGAATGCTGGCCTTGCCTACTTCCCAGTCCCTTGTTCCATTACCTGCCATCTTGGCCTTACCATGGCAATTTCTTTTTCATGTGTGTCTTGATGGGAGATGTTGGGATAGTTTTTGCCACTGTGTCCTCAGGTGCTGATTGCTGTATCCAGAGATCTGGTTGTAGTCTATACACTGACATTGTCAATCATCTCCTTCTCAATGATGTGTAAAAATTCTATTCCATCACCTCTGATTCAACCTATAGCTGGACAGAAGAGAATAGGCTGGGACTTCAGATATCCATCAGTTATTGCCAAGCTATTGGAGAGTATAAAAGAGGAAGAAGAAGAGAAGGACCAGGAGGATTCACCATGGTCTGGGAAGTAGGAAGCCATAGAGAATTAGAATAGATGAATGTCTACTTATTACCTCAATTTTAGTTTACTTACTGGGAAATACAGTTCCATTTTGAGATACTGATGGACAGGACTTTAACAAATGAATATTTTGGGTACAATTCTGTCTAAAACATTTGTTAATATGACCTTTGACTATTGGAGAAAATACCAACCACTAAAAAGGTCACGTAATTGAGGTGGATTCTTGCTAATCAGTGTAGTCAACTCAGTGATTTCTAGGTTCAGTAGAGATCCTGTCTCAACAACAAAGGTAAAGAGGGTCTGGAGGGATGGCATCTTAGTTAGGATCACCTGCATGGTGGCTCACATCCCTGTGCAACTCTAGATTTAGGGTATCTGATGCCATCTTCTGACTTTTGCATATCCCACACATTCACATAATATCCATATATATGTATGGACAAAACACTCAACAAGTAAAATAAAGTAAATAATTCTTAAAAAGAATAAGTTGTTGAGACTAGGGAAATGGGTGCGAATACTCACTGTCAGCTTTGACAACCTGAGATCAGCTCCTGAAACCCACATGGTGGAAGGAGAGGACCAAAGTCCTGACCTCCAAGTGCACACCATGACATGTTTGAGCCCACACACATACATATACATACCAAAAATGTATAAATATAAAAACTATATAAAATATGAATAAATTGGATTAGAAAAATAAGGTGTAGGAAATGATTGAGAAACAATATCTGATGATAATCTCTGATCTCCATCTGCCTGTGCACCCAACATATATACATGTATGTACAAACATACCCATACATAAACTCACATAAATTAGGTATAGTTGTGCAGTGTTATAATCTTAACACTTAAGAGGATGAGAAAGGAGGCTGAGGAATTCTAGGTAATTTGCTACTCAGCTACTTTAAGGCCAGTCAGAATTACAGAAGACAGTTTTAAGACAGAAACAAAACCCTCACATAAAACAGATATAGAGTGTACTTTTTTTTCTTTGTTCCTCTTGCACTAATATTACCTATTCCAGCTCTGTTCACCAAGAATAATTCATAAATATATTACTTGATGGAAAGCCTGCAAGAGCAGGCAATATTTGGAATACTTTCCTTCAGGGCTAGTGTAGTTCCTGTTATATTACAGATATTGTGTCTGTGTGTCTCCCACAGACATGAAGAGATGCCTTCTGTGCCCCAAGGAGCACTACTCGAGCCACACTAGAGACCATTGCCTGCCCAGGACAGAGATCTTCTTGGCCTTTGAGGAACCACTGGGATTCCTATTGGCTTTGATGGCACTCTTGCTAGCTGGTCTAGCTGTCCTGGTTCTCGGAGTGTTTCTAAAGCATCGAGACACACCTGTGGTCAAGGCCAACAACAGAACTCTCAGCTACTTCCTCCTGATTTCTCTTTCCCTGTGTGCCCTGTGTGCCTTGCTCTTCCTTGGGAGACCCACTGTTACTACCTGCCTCCTCCGTCAGACCACTTTTGCTGTGGTGTTCACGGTGGCTGTCTCCTCTGTTTTTGCCAAGACTCTAACAGTGGTCCTGGCCTTCAGAGTCACCAGGCCAGGGAACAGGATCCAGGTATGCCTGAGCCCTGGTGCTTCTACCTTGGTGGTCCTCATTGCTTCCTTAATACAGGTTGTTCTTTGTGGAGTGTGGTTGGCCACCTCCCCACCATTCCCAGACAGGGATATGGTCTCAGAGCCCAAGCACATTGTCATCCATTGCCAAGAGGGTTCTGGTACCACTTTCTTCT
Organism: Rhynchomys soricoides; assembly: GCA_019843965.1. Lineage (NCBI taxonomy): Eukaryota > Metazoa > Chordata > Mammalia > Rodentia > Muridae > Rhynchomys > Rhynchomys soricoides. The sequence continues at coordinate 555,256 of JADRCH010000567.1, read as the reverse complement.
GTGTTCTGGGCTACTTGGGTTTCCTAGCAGGAGGTACCTTCTCTGTGGCTTTTCTAGCCAGAGGCCTTCCAGATGTCTTTAATGAGACCAAGTTCCTCACCTTCAGCATGCTGCTCTTCTGTAGTGTCTGGACAGCCTTCCTGCCCCTGTACCACAGTGCCCGGGGAAAGTCCACTGTGGCTGTAGAGATCTTCTCCATCCTAGCCTCCACTGCTGGGCTTCTGGGTGGCATCTTCATCCCCAAGTGCTACATCATCTTATTGAAAACTGAGAAGAACACCCCTGCTTGGCTATGGCAAGGCCACCAGGTACAGCACAATAGGTAGTGTGAGATGTCCATCCTTAGGGGAGTTACCAGGACAAAGTGCATGATTTTGGCTCACAGTTAGTTTCTTTGTGAATCAAAATATATTTTAAAGACAGATCAAGATTCAAGTGAGATACGTAGGACAAAACACAAATGACTCCTGGATTTAGAGTGGGTTTACAGATGGTCACTGACTATTATTTCCGTATGTATTGCTGTAAGTCCTCACCATTAAAGTTTGTTAAGGAGAGCCGGCAAGATGTCTGAATGGGTAAAATTGCTTGCCAGTAATCATGGCAACTTGAGTGTGATACCTGAACCCAAATGATAGAAGGAGCGAAGTGACATCACTTATTTGCACTCTGACATCTGCTTGGTAATCAAAGCATACCCCTCACATGCATACCTACAAAATATCAATGCCAAAGTGCTAAAAGTATCATGAGGTGATGATGATGATGATGATGATGATGATGATGACAAGGGTTGCTGAGCATGTGGAAACTGACAGGCAGATCGTTTTTCTGTTTTTGCTGTGGTTTCTTTTGAGCTTCTAAATTTTCTGGTTTTTTTTTCAGTAGTTAATTTATTCACTTTATGTCCATCTCCACACATCTCCTTTCATAAGCCCCCTCACAGTACTTTCTACCCTCCTCTTCACATCTGAGAGTGGTGATGTCCCTCTGGGGAACAAGTCACTGCAAGACTAGGTACATCCTCTCCCACGGAGTCCAAACAAGACAGCCCAGTTAGGGGAAGAGGATCCACAGACAAGCAGCAGAGTCAGGGTATGGCCCTCTCCAGTTGTTGTGTGACCCACATGAAGATCAAGCTGAACATCTGCTTCATATATGCATAGGGTTTCAGGGTTTCGGGGGATACCTGTGTCTAGCCCTTGCACGCTCTTTGGTTGGTTGTTCAGTTGCTTGGAGGGAGTTCCCAAGTGTCCAGATTAGTCAACTCTGTTGGTTGTCATATGGAATCCCTGTCCCTCTGTGTTCCTCAGTCCTTCTTCCAACTCTTCCACAAAACATTCTGAGGTTCATGTAATGTTTGGCTGTGGGTCTCTGCATCTGTTTTGGTTAGCTTCTGGGTGGAGTCTCTTAGAAGACACTCATGCTAAGCTCCTGTTTGCAAGCATAACAGACTATCATTCACAGTGTCAAGGATTGGTTCTTGGGGTCTGCCTTTATGTGTTACTTGGCCTTTTTCTCTTGCAGCTTTTAATATTCTTTCTTTGTTCTGTACATTTAATATTTTGATTATTATGTGGCAGGAAGATTTTCTTTTCTTTTTAAATCTGTTTGGCTTTCTGTAAGCCTCTTATAAATTTATAGGCATCTCTCTAAGGGGATTTTTAAAAATGATTTTGTTGAAGATATTTTCTGGACATTTGAGCTGGGAATCCTCCCTTATGTTATCCCAATTGTTCTTAGGTTTGGTCTTTTCATAGTGTTCAAGATATCCTGGATGTTTTGTGTCAGGAAGTTTTTAGATTTAACATTTTCATTGACTGATGCACCAGTTTCTTTTCTTGTATCTTCAGTGCTTGTGATTATGCCTCTATTTCTTGTATTTTGTTGGTGATGACTGTAGTTCCTGTTCACTTCCTAGGTTTTCCTTCTCTAGGATTCCCTCAGTTTGTATTTTCTTTATTGCTTCTATTTCAATTTTAAGGTATTGTATGGCTTTATTTTGTTCTTTCACCTGTTTAATTGTATTTCTGGTATTTCTTTAAGGAATATATTCATTTCCTCTTTAATGGCCTCTACCATCTTCATAAGATTGGATTTAAGGCCGTTTTTTGTGCTTCAGCTGTGTTAGAATATCCAGGGCTTGCTGATGTAGGATAGCTGAGCTCTGATGGTGCCATATTGCTCTGCCTGTTGTAGAGTGTGTTCTTATATTGGCCTCTAGTCATGTGGATTTGGGATTATTATAGGTTTAGTTGCTGATTTCTGAGTTAATCTTTTTGGGTAGGTATTTTTGAATGTTTTCCCCCTTGGTTTCTGTTTCCTCTTGGTCTTCTTGCCTGAGTGGCCTGGAGTTCTGGTAACCAGCCTTCAGGGCCAGTAGGGTATCCCTGCTGGAGTTTTTGTGGCCTGTATGACTTTTGAGGTTTTGGGTGCTAGCATTGCCTCATGGGTCTCTAGTATCATCATGGCCTAGGATCTCTGGTGCCTGTCTGGACTGCTGGAATGTAGGGGGAGTTGTGGGCCATAAAATGGAGTTCAGGGGACAGGGTACTATTTATGGCTTTTGGGTGTGCTTTAAGAGAAGTTGGGAGGTATAAGGCTTGCGGTGGGGCCTTTCCCTATCCCATGACCCCTCCCCCTGTTTCTATGAGGGTGTTCCCCCAACCACCCACCCTTTCCCCCCTCCTGCATTCCCCTACACTGGGGCATCGACTCTTCACAGAACCAAGGGCCTCTCCTCCCATTGATGCCTGACAAAGCCATCCTCTGCTACATATGCGGCTGGAGCCATGGGTCCCTCCATGTGTACTCTTTGGTTGGTGGTTTAGTCCCTGGGAGCTCTGGGGGGGGTCTGGTTGGTTGATATTGCTGTTCCTCCTATGGGGTTGCAAATCTCTTCAGCTCCTTTAGTCCTTTCTCTAACTCCTCCATTGAGGACCCTGTGCTTAACCCAATGGTTGGGTTCGAGCATCTGCCTCTATATTTGTCAGGCTCTGGCAGAGCCTCTCAGGAAACAGCTATATCAGGCTCCTGTCAGCAAGCACTTCTTGGCATCCACAATAGTGTCTGTGTTTGGTGACTGTATATGGGATGAATCCCCAGGTGGGGCAGTCTCTGTATGGCCTTTCTGAAGTGTGAACTCGTGAACAACCTGAGCCCACAGCTTGTACTGAAAAATTTTGTACATATACTTGTAACATCCTTCCCTGATGAGGACAATGAGTTGTTGGCAGCTGACCTCACACTCAGAGTTTTATTGTGACCACCTCCCAAGTGCTGGGACTACAGGCATTGTCCCTCATTCCTGGCCATATCACACTGCTATAAGCATGTGCAAGTTTTTGTACAGAAATGTATATCTAGGAGTAGACATGCTTGGTCATGTAGTAACTTCATATTTATCTTTCTAGGAATGACCAGACTGTTTTCCAAAGTACAATTGTACTGAGGATGGCAATGAATGGGAACCAACACAAAATTGTCAATGCACTTAAACACTAAGATTTTTTATTTGGGGGGTGACATTTTGTTACTTGATTCTCCAACATGAACTTTGTCCATGATGACATTGTGTTGAAAGGTCAAAAGACTAAACAGCTTGTCTCTTCCACCTTCCCACAGCTATTGGCTACTCACAGCTTATTGCATATGTGAACTGGCTATATAGCTCCTCCCCTGTAGGTCAAGTTCACTAATCAGAGCTGAGAACCAATAGAAATGGTCACCTCTTAATCTAGTCCTGTATTTATTACAATATCCTCAGTGTCTTCAAATATAAAAATGGAGATTAAATGACAAGATCTGATAGAACTATCACTTAGAAAGTTTTGTTTAATGAAAATATTTTGCTATCACAGTCAGGAAGACCACACCCCCCAAAAGGACTACGCAATCTGTCTGGTCTGGAGCCAGAGAACAGAATCATAACAATATGTCTTTCATTGTTAATGAACTTGGGCTGTTTTCTATATTCCACTTAAGTTATAATTATTCATGGACTATGATAGCTAAGAAGCAAGAGTTTTGGTATCATATGAATTTAATTTCTGCTATATGCTTCTCATGTTTCTTTCTGCAGAATGTTCTTAGACAAGGTTCTCTAGAAGTTTGTGTTCTCAGTTGTCTGTTTGGTCTGTCTATAGTTTGGTCTCTGCATTGTCTAGCACAGGATACACCTTTCTTTTGTTTTCACAGATTTCCTGAGTTTCCATCTTTCTCCATTTTTTCGTGACTCTCCACTTTTTCAGTATAACTGGAGATCTCTGATGTAGTTCCCTCCAATACATTTTGCTCTCCCTTTATTTTCTTCTTAATTTTTTCCATTCTTTTTGTTTTAATAACTGAAATATAGAAATTATATTACTGATATCAGAGTAAATTAAAGTTAGAAATGAAGTCAAAGGGGTGAGGGGAAAATCAGAAAAAATAAAGGTATTTTCAGAGAATACTAAATGTTACTTTTAAGGATGGTGATTTTTTAATTATATTTTTTTCTGTTTGTTTGTTTGATTTTGGAAGATCTTGCTATACACTCCAGGCTGGCCCTGAATTTTCCATCTGCCTGTTACCATTACCCAAGGGCTGTGATTTGAGGTGTGAACCATCACCCTTAGCTAAAATTTGAATTTATATTAAAATTTTATATTAAAATTTGAATTATTATATTCTGTGTTCAAGCCTTTCAATTACCCAGTAATAATCCAATGTAATTAAAAAGGCATTGGATTAAGTTTACTAGATAAAATTTTATGTTGGTAAACTGTTCATTAGAAGTACTGTATTGATTTGTACTGTTATATGGAACATTTCTCTAAAATTTTCTAACAATTAAACTTTATTATAAAAAAAAAGGCATTGGAAAATACTTTTTTTACAGGTTACAAAGGCTCAACCTCAGAAGGCATCAACCATTATTTCTGCTTTTAGCATTTGACTCTTTCAGGTTGGGCACATCTAGGATTGTATAAAAGGAACCAAGCAGAGGATGTCATTGTGTTTGGATCAGATACTGAACATTACACATTCTTTTAGAACATATGACCAAAGAATCTGAAAGTTTTTTTTTTTTTTTTTTTTTTACAAAAACAATCTTCTGAAGAATTTATGGCAGCCTCTCTTCACAAATAAACATAGGCATCTCTCATATGCTTGTATCTCACATAGCATACTTTCATTTGGGAGAAATGATCTCTATTGTAAAGACTTGGAAACCATCTCTACATCAGCCTGAAGCAAATGGGAGTGTCTGCTGTAGATGTTCTAAGTGCAGGGATACTGCACCAATAATAATTATGTTCAAGGTAAAGTTTCATTCAAAACAAGATTTGTTTCCTGAACTCTGTCTTAGATTCTTGGAATTAATTGCCCACATTGGGAATCAAGCAACAAGGTAGCCCCTCATTGACTCCTGGGATTTGGCAAGAATGGTTCATTTCTTTATGAACATCCTTTTTTCTTAACTCAGATTCTATTTGATCCTACTTAAATTTTCTTTGGAAAAGATCAAATCACCACTGTCAGCTTTGGATGTGATAGGAAAAAGCACCTGAGCCAATGAATTTTCCCAGCTCCTCATTCTCTGGATGCAGCTGAGAAGACTTATCATAACCATGATCTTCAGAAGCCTCTTCCTCATCTATAAGTGGAATCTCGACATTTTCACACAACATTGCAAGCTGCTGTTTTTCCTCAGCTTTTACCAGTCGACTGGAGAAAGATAGAGATGAATGTAAAGGCAGTTTTTTTTTACAGTCAACGATCCTGTCTCCACACTGCAGCCTTTTAAGGTGTATTTATATTTATATGGGTGGGGCTGGGAGAGGGGCCTACAAAGAAAACAGGGAGGAAAACATCAGATTCCCTGGATCTGGAGTTACAAGTAGTTGTAAGCTACTTGACCTGGACGTTGGGAAATGAACTCCAGTTCTCTGCAAGAGCATGGAATGCTCTTAACCCCCAATTCATCACTCCAGCCAAGATCATGAAATATTTTGATTCAAGAGGAATTGCTTATACATGCTGGTAGGTGGAGAACAGAAAAAGAAATATACATTTATGTGAAACTTGAAATTTCTGATCTGACCCATCTGATTCATGTCAACAAATACTCTTATAGTTTCAAACCTCATAACTAAAGCAGTTATGGGTGTGGATGACATATATAGACTAAATACAAAATTCAAGATACAACAAAAGCCACTATCAATGCAATATAATACAAAATAAAAAACAATGCCAAGACGCTACAAAGAAAAAAAAGTCAAGATTTTAAATAAATGTAAGGTGTGACAGATTGTTCCTTTCACACGGCCTCTAAGACCCTGGCTTTGCCCAGCATGGATTTTGTACTTAACTGGGGCTGAGGAGACAGGTTCATCAGCAAAAACCTTATCACACAAGCCTGAGGACTTCAGTTCAACTCCCAGGATCCACATAAAAAGTCAGGTGTGATGGTGCACACGTGTAACCCAACCCTGGAGAAGTAGAGACAGGCAGATTCCTGCATCTCATTGCCACTCATATAACCTAATTGGCGAGTTTTAAATCACACAGAGAGATCCCATCTCAAAAATCAAGGTGGTTGGCACCTGAGGAATGATAACAGAAGTAGCTGTTGGCCTCTGGCTACACACAGCAACGTGCCCACTCATACACAGAAAGATGCTATTATTTTGTAAACTGTGGCTATTTGGATATTGATATTACACTAAGTTAAGATATTGTTCATTCTGACTAGTGAATTTTTAAACACTCCCTTAAGGTTTGCACTTGAGGTTGTGTCTCCCCTTTGTCAGTCCAGTTCTAAAAGTGGATCTGTGAACTAGATGACTCTGTGTGATGTGGAAATGGATGACAGTGTTTTACTTTCTCCTGGCATACTTATGTACCTAGTTCTGTGTGACTTGGGTAATAAAGAATACTTTGATGATTAGCTTAATTGTATTCCAAAGAGCAGCGATAGAGGAAAAGCAGGAGGAATGAACATCCTAGACCAGTGGTTCTCAACTTTCCTAATGCCAAGTTCCTTTAATACAGTTCCTCATGTTGAGGTGACACCCAATCATAAAATTATTTTCATTGCTACTTCATAACTGTAATATTGCTACTTTTGTGAATTATAATATAAATATCTGATATCCAGGATATCTGATATACAGCCTCTGTGAAGGGTTCATTTGACCTTAAGAGGGTTTCTACCCATAGGTTGAGAACCTCTGTCCTAGACACATGCTCTGAGATGGCAACATTGTCTTCTATTAAATGTAGTAAAGATGTCGATTCAGGAAGAGTGAGGACTGGTCCAAGAAGCAAATTTTAAGAGGAGCCAAAAATACACAAGAATAAAGACAACTATTTTAACTCAATATTTTCAAGCATTGATACAAATTCACACAGCTAAATATCCAACACTCTATACTCAGCATCTTGGTGTATAAATATACTCCCAGCTCAAGGCACAGACATAATAATTGTAAGTTCTAGGCTAGCATGGACTAAAACTGTGAGATCTTGTCTTAAAAAAAGTCCTTCCCATTAATTGAGTCTTCACTTGCCATACTCAGGTTGCCACCAACTTTAAAAGAAGTTTGTGCTTTCTTTAGCTATTTTTGAAGGATTTAATAGAATCTTAGATTGAATCAGAGCCATAGAATGTGGTCCAAATATGATGCCACTCTGACTTTATAGTTTCAAAACGACCATGTCATCTTTTGAAAGCTCCACCCAATGTGATCGAAGCATGTTGGGTGAAATTCTCAAAGAACAAATAAAAACATTTTAGATATATTTTTAAAATAAGACCTTTTGAGGGGGGACCTGGTGAGTAACATTTCGAATGTAAATAAAGAAAACAATTAATTAAAAAATAAGAGCTTCACCCCGATATCTAAATTCTAAAAATCAGAAGGCAAAGTAATTGTCACACAAGCCTGAGGACCTGAGTTAAATCCCAAGGACCGACATAAAAAGCCAGACATGTGGTACAAACTTATAACCCCAACACTGGGAAGGTTTGGGCATTTCCATTTCATTAAATTTTAATCTAATCTAGTCTCCTTCTCTTCCTCTTCCTCCTTCTCCTCCACCTTTCCTTCTTTGTTCTTCTCCTCCTCTTTCTCTTCCTCCTTCTCTGGCATGACCAACAATCCATATTTTGGCAAACCTTGGTCTGAAAATGTATAATGACCATAATTATTTAGTAATTATAAAAAATGTCACCATCATCATCACCATTATCATTGTCTTTTGACACAAAATAATTTCCTTGTGTACCTGCTGCCTTATTAAGAATGGGTGAAGCTATTGCTTGTATACTTACTGTATCACATAGGAGATCATGAGCCCACAAAACAGGGCAATGACAAAGGCTATACTTGAAACTGAAATTACGTGAACAAGACCAGGCCTATATGGAATTGCTGTGAAAAAATAGAAAGAAGTTTGTTACAAAAAATGAACCAAACACTAAATTGACAATACTTATACAAATAAGATTCCTAATTTTGAAAATGTTAGAATCATCCCATTTAGGGATGAGAGCTCCAAAGTCTCCTCCTCTCTGTAACTGTCCAGTTGTGGGTCTCTGTGTTCGTTCTCATCTATTACAAGAAGCTTCTATGATGAGGATTAAGTGATGCTTTGATCTATGGATATAGTAGTGTGTTGTTTTATTGCTGTTCTTTTAGCAGAATAATAGTAGTAGGTTTTCCCCCTAGAGACCATGGCCTATTGAGTCTCAGGTCCTTGATCATGTTAGCAGTGTCAGCTATGGGCTCCATGCCATGGGGTGGCACTTAAATCCAATTTTAAAAATTTAGTTGGTTACTTCCATAATATTTGTGTCATTATTGCATCAATATATCTTTCAGATAGGTTGCTGTTAGTAGTAGTATTGTAGTTGTTGTAGCTGGGTGATACTGATGAATAAGCAGAAGAGGAGGCAGAAAGACTGTAAGAGCCAGAGGTGATGAATGACTCCATGGAAACAAGCCTCTTCCAGACACAATAGAGTTGATATACATGTGAATTCATAGAAACTGTGAAAGGTTGCACAAGACCTGCCCAAGTTCAAATTGGGCAAAATATAGGAAATGAGAAGAGGAAGTAAGTGAGCACGAAGTCTCACCCCTTTCTACAAAGTTATTTGCAACTGATACCTGCTGGGAGAAGGAAAGACAATTCTCTCCAATAGAATGTCACTGTGCGTAATAACCACACTCCAAAGCAGGTCCCATACCCAGGAGAAGCTGGCTAACACTAGACAGACTCCTTGGAGTTTTTATGTGCTTTTTATTTTCTTTGGGTATTTTTTTTGTCTTATCTTGTTTTGTTTTTGTTGTTGTTATCTTTGATTTTCAGTTTTTGGGGGCTTGATATTATTATTATCAATTATTTTTAGAAAGAAAAAATGTGAAGAAGGGAGATTGGGAGGATCTAGGAGAAGTTGGGGAGGGAAAATTTTGATCAAAATATATTGTATACATTTTAAAATAAAAATTAATTTTTAACAAATTCTAAGGCTAAATCTCTATACCACATTTGCAGTTGAAGATGTAATCTCTCCCTCCTCTCTCCTCTCCTCTCTCTCTCTCTCTCTCTCTCTCTCTCTCTCTCTCCCAGCTTCCTGCCCTGCCATGCTTCCCCTACTCTTATAGACTCTCCTTTTAAAACCTGGATTGAAAATAAACTCTTCCTCCTTAGGTTGATTTTGGTCATGGTATTGTATCACAGCAACAGAAAAGTAATATACATGGTGAAGGAAGACTAGAGGACTCTTCAAGATGGTGATACCTTTCTATCATACCTCCACTGAGGAAATGTCCCTCAATACTGCTGACTTAATTGGAGGGTCTGTCCTGATAAGTGAACGTAGCCAGGATTCAATCTTGTAAACCTGAAAAGCAGCTGGAGAAGGGTGTCAAGGAATGAGCATCTTTTTTTTTCCTTCCTTTGCTTGTTTGTTTGTTGCTTTCTTTCTTTCCTTCCTTCCTTCTTTCTCATCTTTCTTTGCTTCCTTCCTTCTTTCTTCCACTTCTTCCTCTCTCTTCCTCTTCCTTTTCTTCCTCCTCCTCCTTCTTTGAATAAACAACTTTGAAGAGGAAAAAATACTGCCAGGCATTATAGCACACACTTTTAATTTCAGCACTAAGTAGGCAGAGACATGGGGATCTCTGTGAGTTCAGAGCCAGCTTAGGCTACATAGTGTGATCCCGTCCCATCTCAAGAGAAAACATTGACATGAGACTGCACAGCCCATATAATGGAGCAATGGCATATCAGGTAAAGATAGTTGACACAAACCCAACAACTTGAGTTTAACTCCCAGGACCTATAGAGTGAAGGAGAGAACCAAGTCATGAAAGATGTCCTCTGAAGTCCATCCACTCACAGGTACCATAGACACAGAGACACAAACACATTTTAATTCATCAATAATGCTCAATTTTAATAATCTTTTTCAGTTTTACTTCTTTAAACCCCAGACTTCATGCATTTGGTCACCTCCTATCCAACCCCTCATTCTTATGCTATGGATGTACAGGTCACTATAACAACATCTGTAGATTTGCTGATCCATAGCAACCTGTAAGTTGTAGATAAAATGACTCCTTTCCCATAGATATACTAGCCCTAGATAGTAACTTCTGTAACCTGTCACCTACCATAATGGTCTCAAGTTGTAAGATGCTATAATAAAAGGAAACTATAGGGCAATTCATGGTGCAATCCCAGATACCTTCATTCCAAGAGTTGGATCTGGGGTTTGTAGAATGTGCTGAGAACATATGTTAGTGGTCTCTGAAGGATTAATAGCATCCTCTGTTGATGAAATTTAAAAAGAAAAAAGACTTTATTTTTGCACAGATTCAACAAAAGCAGTTGGTGAAGCATGTATATTTGACAGCCATCTGTAAATCCTGACCACTTGAGGAGACTGCCTTTGTGACACACATGGTCTTTTCTCATTTCCTGTTGCTACACTGGTGCAGAAAGGAGAGAGAATTTTCCTGATAGAACTGAGCAATAGTCCTGATTGCTCTGATATTCAGACCTCAGAAGATACAGCCAACCAAGCCAATGACAGCAATAGGAGTGTAAAGAAAGTGCTAACTACATATATTCAGCATGAGGGGTGTGTGTGGTCCACTGTGTGGTCCTGCCAAACTTTCCATATGCCTTCAACTGTTCGCAATGAAACACTGCAGGGGAGGAAAGAACACAGGTTACTGATAGTTTAGTTACAATAAGAACTCAAAACTGGCCACTAGCCTGGGTATGAGCACTAAGAGACCCAGGTAAAGGAGGCATTAGTAGTCTGGTAGAAAGGCAATGACTGAAGCAGGCTTGAGGAAAGAAGAGAAACGAGCTTCAGATGATGAGTTTAGAAAATTCTTACGTGAAGTTTGCTAGAAATAGGGTATGAAAAATAGATGAAGCTTTGTAACTGGGGTTTAGGGCAGAAGCCCTACTTCCTGAAGTCCCAACAAGCTATTCTTCAGAACCTAGCATGCCATTAAAAATGCATGTTAAAGAGACAAACCATGATTCAAAGCAGAGAGAGATCCAAATAGATGCATTAGGAAGAGGAACAAATTGGGGGTCCATGTTCACCTTGAAGTAGTGATGTGAGCATTAGGTTTAAATAGAAACAAATTTGGAGCCAGAGTATATGTAGTTAAGTAGTCCTAGTTAAGGTGGTCTTCCCATCATTTTCTCAGCTCCAGTAAGGGAAGGTGGATAAGGCAGGTTTGATTGACAGATGCTTCTCAGAGATTAGCATGTGTAGGAATGTGACCCAAAGTAAATAGAAAGACACATTTGAGGTAGAGGTAAGAGGCTTTCATTCTGCCTTCAGCTTCACCCTTAAAATAAATCCCAACCAAGTGTGGTGGCACACACCTTTAATCAACACTAAGGAGGCAGAGGTAGGAGGAACTCTGTGAGTTCAAGACCAGCCTTGTCTACAGAGTGAGTTCCCCAACCAGCCAAGACTACACAGTGAGACCTTGTCAAAAAAAAAAAAACCAACCTAAGATAAATTTAATGAAAAGTAAACACCATTTGTATTTCAACATTCTTGATTTTAAAAAAAAAAGTCAAAGCATTTGTTAGAAAAAGACTTTAGATACAAGCAGTGCAGGAAGAAAGCTACCTGCCCACTTGTGCGGAGGAGCCAGCCAGAGGCAGGCTCCAGATCTGTGGCCAGAGACACCCGCCTGACCCAGGAAACCTCCACAAACAAGCAGTGCAGGACGAAAGCTACCTGCCCACTTGTGCTGAGGAGCCAGCGGGAGGTGGGCTCCTGACGCAGGGACTGAGGAAAAGCCGGAAGGTAAGAGCCTGCCTGCTTCCACCTGTGGCCAGAGACACCCGCCTGACCTAGAAAACCTCCATATACAAGCAGTGCAGGAAGAAAGCTACCTGCCCACTTGTGCTGAGAAGCCAGTGGGAGGCGGGCTCCAGACACAGGGACTGAGGAAAAGCCAGGAGGTAAGAGCCTGCCTGCTCCCACCTGTGGCCAGAGACACCCTCCTGATCCAGGAAACCTCCATATACAAGCAGTGCAGGGAGAAAGTTACCTGCCCACTTGTGCAGAGGAGCCAGTGGGAGGCGGGCTCCAGACACAGGGACTGAGGAACCGGAAGGTAAGAGCCTGCCTGCCTCCACCTGTGGCCAGAAACCCTGCCTGGCCTACCAGGCCTCCATATACAGGCAGTGCAGGGAAAAAGCTACCCGCCCACTAACACTGAGGAGCCAACAATAGGAGGACTCCAGATGAAGGATCTGAAGAACAGCTGGAGAGAACTGGTCTCCCAGGATTATTGGCATCTGAACTTGAAGGAAATACAAGCCACAGTCAGAGAGAGAAAGACCAGCTAACACCAGAGATAACCAGATGGCGAAAGGCAAGGGCAAGAACACAAGGAACAGAAACCAAGACTACTTGGCTTCACCAGAACCCAGTTCTCCCACCACAGCCAGCCCTGGATACCCCAACACACCAGAAAAGGAAGACTCAGGCTTAAAACCACTTATCAAGAGGATGATAGAATATTTTAAGAAGGAAATAAATAACTTCCTTAAAGAAATACAAGAGAACACAGGTAAACAACTGGAAGCCCTTAAAGAGGAAACACAAAAATCCCTTGAAGAATTACAGGAAAACACAATCAAACGGGCAGAAATACAGGAAAACACAATCAAACAAATGAACAAAACCATTCAGTAATTAAAAACAGAAATAGAAACAATAAAGAAATCACAAAAGGAGACAACCCTGGAGTTAGAGAACATAGGAAAGAAATCAGGAGTCATAGATGCAAATATCACCAACAGAATACAAGAGATGGAAGAGAGAATCTCAGGTGCGGAAGATACCATAGAAAACATGGACACAACAGTCAAAGAAAACACAAAATGCAAAAAGCACCTAACCCAAAACATCCAAGATATCCAGGATGCAATGAGAAGACAGAACCTGAGGATAATAGGTATAAAAGAGAGTGAAAACTCCTAACTTAAAGGACCAGTAAATATCTTCAACAAAATTATAGAAGAAAACTTCCTTAACCTAAAGAAAAAGATGAACATAAGCATACAAGAAGCCTACAGAACGCCAAATAGACTGGACCAGAAAAGAAATTCTTCCCGTCACATTATAGTCAAAACACCAAATACACAAAACAAGGAAAGAATATTAAAAGCAGTAAGGGAAAAGGGGCAAGTAACATATAAAGGCAGACCTATCAGAATTACACCAGACTTTTCACCAGAGACTATGAAAGCTAGAAGATCCCGGGCAGATCTCATACAAACTCTAAAAGATCACAAATGCCAGCCTAGGCTGCTATACCCAGCAAAACTCTCAATAATCATAGATGGTGAAACTAAAATATTCTATGACAAATCCAAATTTGCACAGTATGTTTCCACAAACCCAGCCCTACAAAGAATAATACAGGGGAAACGCCAACTCAAAGAGGGAAACTACACTCAAGAAAAAGGAAGAAAGTAATCTTTCAACAAACTCAAAAGAAGATAGCCACACAAACAATATAAACAACATCAAAAATAACAGGAAATAACAATCACTATTCTTTAATATCTCTTAATAACAATGGTCTCAACTCCCCAATAAAAAGACATAGACTGACAGACTGGATCCATAAACAGGACCCAGCATTTTGCTGCATCCAGGAAACACACCTCTGTGTTAAAGACAAACACTACCTCAGAGTAAAAGGCTGGAAAACAATTTTCCAAGCAAATGGCCCCAAGAAACAGGCTGGAGTAGCCATTCTAATATCGGATAAAATTGACTTTCAACCAAAATTCATCAAAAAAGATGAGGAAGGACACTTCTTACTCATCAAAGGAAAAATCTACCAAGAAGAACTCTCAATTCTGAACATCTATGCCCCGAATGCAAGAGCTCCCACTTTCATAAAAGAAACTCTACTAAAGCTCAAAGCACACATTGCACCTCACACAATAATAGTGGGAGACTTCAACACCCCACTATCAACAATGGACAGATCTTGGAAACATAAACTAAACAGAGACACAGTGAAACTAACAGATTCTATGAACCAGATGGGTTTAACAGATATCTATAGAAAATTTCATCCTGCGTCAAAAGAATATACCTTCTTCTCAGCACCTCATGGTACCTTCTTCATAATTGATCATATAATTGGTCACAAAACAAACCTCAACAGATATAAGAAGACTGAAATAATCCCATGCCTCCTATCAGATCACTATGGATTAAGATTGGTCTTCAAGGGCAACAACAACAACAGAAAGCCCACGTACACATGGAAGCTGAACAATGCTCTGCTTAATGATAACTTGGTCAAGGAAGAAATAAAGAAGGAAATTAAAGACTTCCTAGAATTCAATGAAAATGAAAATACAACTTACCCAAACCTATGGGACACAATGAAAGCAGTGTTAAGAGAAAAACTCATAGCTCTGAATGCCTCCAAAAAGAAACTGGAGAGAGCATACACTAACAGCTTAACAGCACATCTGAAAGTTCTGGAACAAAAAGAAGCTAATACACCTAAGAGGAGTAGAAGGCAGGAAATAATCAAATTAAGGGCTGAAATCAACCAAGTGGAAACTAAAACAACTATACAAAGAATCAACAAAACCAAGAGCTAGTTCTTTGAGAAAATCAACAAGATAGATAAACTCTTAGCCAGACTAACCAGAGGGCTCAGAGACAGTATCCAAATTAACAAAATTAGAAATGAAAACGGAGATATAACAACAAACTCTAAGGAAATTAAAAAAATCATCAGATCCTACTACAAAAGCCTATATGCAACAAAATTGGAAAATCTGGAGGAAATGGACAAGTTTCTAGACAGATACCAATTACCAAAGTTAAATCAGGATCAGATAAACCATCTAAACAGTCCCATAACCCCTAAAGGAATAGAAGCAGTCATTAAAAGTCTCCCAACCAAAAAAAGCCCTGGACCAGACGGGTTCAGTGCAGAATTCTATCAGACCTTCAAAGAAGACCTAATACCAATACTCTTCAAGCTTCCATAAAATAGAAACTGAAGGAACACTACCCAATTCATTCTATGAGGCCACAGTCACACTGATACCAAAGCCCCACAAAGACCCAACAAAGAAAGAAAACTTCAGACCAATTTCCCTTATGAATATCGATGCAAAAATACTCAATAAAATTCTTGCAAACCGAATCCAAGAACATATCAAAATGATCATTCACCATGATCAAGTAGGCTTCATCCCAGGGATGCAGGGATGGTTCAATACCCAGAAATCCATCAATGTAATCCACTACATACACAAACTCAAAGAAAAAAACCACATGGTCATTTTGTTAGATGCTGAAAAAGCATTTGACAAAATTCAACATCCCTTCATGATAAAAGTCTTGGAAAGATCAGGAATTCAAGGAGCACACCTAAACTTATTAAAAGCAATATATAGCAAACCAGTGGGCAACATCAAACTAAATGGAGAGAAGATCAAAGCAATCCCACTAAAATCAGGGACTAGACAAGGCTGCCCTCTCTCTCCCTACCTATTCAATATAGTACTTGAAGTTCTAGCTAGAGCAATCAGGCAACAAAAGGAAATCAAAGGGATACAAATTGGAAAGGAAGAAATCACAATATCACTATTTGCAGATAATATGATGGTATACTTAAGTAACCCGAAAAGCTCCACCAGAGATCTGCTACAGCTGATAAATGACTTCAGCAAAGTGGCTGGATACAAAATTAACTCAAGCAAATCAGTAGCCTTCCTATACTCGAAGGATAAACAGACTGAGAAAGAAATTAGGGAAATGACACCCTTCACAATTGTCACAAACAATATAAAATATCTTGGTGTGACTCTAACCAAACAAGTGAAAGATCTGTATGATAAGAACTTCAAGTCTCTGAAGAAAGAAATTGAAGAAGACCTCAGAAGATGGAAAGATCTCCTATGCTCATGGATTGGCAGGATTAACATAGTTAAAATGGCCATCCTGCTGAAAGCAATCTACAGATTCAATGCTATCCCCATCAAAATTCCAACTCAATTCTTCATAGACCTAGAAAGAGCAATTATCAAATTCATATGGAATAACAAAAAACCCAGGATAGCAAAAACTATCCTCAACAATAAAAGGTCTTCTGGGGGAATCAGCCTCCCTGACCTCAAGCTGTACCACAGAGCAGTAGTGATAAAAACTGCATGGTATTGGTACAGAGAAAGACAGGTAGATCAATGGAATAGAATTGAAGACCCAGAAATGAACCCACACACATATGGTCACTTGATCTTCGACAAAGGAGCTAAAACCATACAGTGGAAAAAAACCAGCATCTTCAACAAATGGTGCTGGATCAATTGGCTGTCTACATGTAGAAGATTGAGAATTGATCCATTCCTATCTCCCTGTACAAAGCTCAAGTCCAAGTGGATCAAGGACCTTCACATAAAACCAGATACACTGAATCTAATAGAAGAGAAAGTGGGGAAGAATCTCGAACACTTAGGCACAGGGAAATTGTTCTTGAACAGAACACCAATGGCTTGTGCTTTAAGATCAAGAATTGACAGATGAGACCTCATAATATTCCAAAGCTTCTGTAAGGCAAAGGACACTGTGAATAGTGCAAAACAGCAACCTACAGATTGGGAAAAGATCTTTACCAATCCTACTTCTGATAGAGGGCTAATATCCAAAGTACACAAAGAACTCAAGCAGCTAGATGCCTGAGATCCAAATAACCCTATCAAAAAATGGGGATATGAGCTAAACAGAGAATTCTCAACTGAGGAAACTCGAATGGCTGACAAGCACCTAAAGAAATGTTCAACATCCTTAGTCATCAGGGAAATGCAAATCAAAACAACCCTGAGATTTCACCTCACACCAGTCAGAATGGCTAAGATCAAAAACTCAGTTGATAGCAGATGTTGGCGAGGATGTGGAGAAAGAGGAACACTCCTCCATTGCTGGTAGGAATGCAAGATGATACAACCTCTCTGGAAATCAGTTTGGCGGACCCTCAGAAAAATGAACATAATACTACCTGAGGACCCAGCTATTCCACTCCTGGGCATATACCCAGAAGATGCTCCAACATGAAATAAAGATACATTTTCCACTATGTTCATAGCAGCCATATTCATAATAGCCAGAAGCTGGAAACAACCCAGATGTCCCTCCACAGAGGAATGGATACAGAAAATGTGGTACATTTACACAATGGAATACTACTCATTTATTAAAAACAATGACTTCATGAAATTCATAGACAAATGGATGGATCTTGAAAATATCATCCTGAGGAAGGTAACGCAGTCACAAAAGAATGAACATGGTATGTATTCACTATTAAGAGGTTATTAGCCCAAAAGTTTGAAATACCCAAGAGTCACTTTGCAGCAACAGTAGTTCTGAGTGTGATGTCCCAAATGGAGGGCTTGGAGAAAGGACTGAAGGAGCTGAGGGAGTGTGCAGCCCCAGGGAGGTAGCAACAGTGGCAACTGGCCTGACTCCCGATACTTCTGGAGACTGATCCACCAACTAAAGAATACACATGGAGAGACCCATGGTGCTGGCCACAAATGCGGCAGAGGAGGGTCTTGTTATCCATCAGGGGGAGGAGAGGCCCTTGGGCCTGAGGGTGTTAGATCCCCCAGTGTAGGAGAATGACAAGGAGGAGGGACGAGAATAGGAGGGTGGGTTGGAGAGTATCCCCATATTGGCAGGGGGAAGGCGGAGGGAATGGGAAGGTTCCAAAGAGGAGATCTGAAACATTTGAAATGTAAATAAAATATGAAAATAAAATAAAAAAAATAAACGAGCTTTCTGATCTCAGAGGAGTAAAAATTAGAAAAAAGAGATAATGATTTATCTACCCAAATAAGGCAATGGAAGAAACAAATGAGAGTTTAGGGAAAAAAAATCTCTCATATTGGTGAAAATCAGGTGTGGGTAAATGAATGAACTCAGCAAAGAAGGTACTATGCTGATAAATTGCTCATAAGATTCAGATTCACAGAAGCCAGATAATATATGTAAATGATATTTAAGATCTAGTCTATGTACTTTGCTGTTGTGATTTAAAAATATAGGATAAACAGGTGTCATATACTGTTTGAATTTGTGATGACATCAAATCAAAATATTGGTGTTTTGCATATGTAGTATAAAGTTAGATATAAACATATTTTATGACTATAAAGAGATTTATAAGATGCATATTTACAATGAATTTTATACTATGTGATAGACTACAGGTAGAGAATGCATGTGAAAATCTCCCTCCAAAAGAGATATTCTACTGTGTCCAGAACTCAGGGGCCACTCGTAAAGGGTGTCTCTCTTGTTGGTCTTCAATCTCACTTAGACTGGGAATAATTTGAATATTACATCTCATAATGTTCCAACACAATGACAAAAGATCCTTAGTAAGATTGTAAAAAAAGCCTATGAGAGTTTTGAAAACAGTGGTACTACTGTGTGCTGAAGTTCTATTATTGTCCTAGTAGTGATGAGAGGTTTCAGATTTGAGCAGCATTCATGATTTTGTGAAAACTTTGATGAGCTATTATGTTTGCTTAGAACTATACTTTTTCATAACAACAATAGTTATGAAAACCTACATCTTCCTTTCCTCACCAACAAAGTTTTCATGGGAAATTATAAAATAATTTGGCAAATAATATGAAATGAAAGATTTCAAATGCTAGATTTTAATGATGGCAAAAACAAACAAACAAAAAAACAATCTATGTCCAGTGTGGTGAAACAGCAGAACTCTATGGCTAAAACCTAAGTGAAGTGTTCAATCTTTTCATGAAGAGAATCAAGAACAAATGAGCATCTGGCTTTAGATCCATTGATAACAGTGGTTATTAAATATACGACTTCTTCAAAATTCTTCAATGTCCTGAATTAGTCTCAACAGTATTCATATACATGGATAAATAAAAACATTTGGTTGTTGATAAAAAAACAAAGTATAGTACTGCCAAAAAGGACTTTAGTTACCTAATATATAAAAGAACAAGAAAAGAACAAGGGAATAGAAGGGAAGACCTGCTCTACAAGATGAAACCGTTGACTAAAACTGTTATTTGGGGTCAAAATCCAGAGACAAGACAGGCCACAAGCTTTAAGAGAGAGTCTACTACTATTATTTTTTACATGGACATATTACTAACCAAACATCTAGTACCACATTCATAGAGCTTGGTACATCTTTCTGCCCTCATCAGATTAACAGAGACCAACAATGAAACAAGGTAGAGCTATGAGACTTTGATATGGCCAACACCATCACTGGAGAGTAGAAGAATAACTTCGGGCTGAGGAATTTTAATGGTTTATTGTAAAATGGAAATCCTACAGTTTCTTGTGAAGGAACTAAGGTACAGTTGAATTATATGAGTTACCCATCGCCATACCTTATGGGAAGACTCAAAACATAGATCGTATTTGTCACATTTCATTAAACTTTGCCATGAAACAGTTGTTTAAGTTTTATATGAATTGAATTTTGTGCATTAATATGTAATAAGTGATTAAATATTAAGTGATTTTCTTTTAAAAAAAAAAAAGAGAAAGGACTTCAGTGACATCCCACTGATGCCACTCTGATTGTTATAACTGGCTGGGAACATTAGCTGTGAGCTTTCAGTTTCTCTTCCTTCCCTATGCAAAAGAATTTGAGGAAGCCTAATCACATGGAAGTAGTATGCCTTGTAAACCCCTAAGAGGGAGAATTTTGCTTTATCTGGAAGGGATGGGAGGCTATGTTTTCAGAACTGCACCACATTCCATGTGACATTAATAACTCACTGTAGTGGTCTGAATGAGAATGGTCCCCCATAGGCTCATATATTTGAATGCTTGGTTCCCTAACTGGTGGACTGTTTAGGACACATTTTGAAGGTGTGGCCTTGCTGGAGAAAGTATGTCACTTTCTCAAAAGAGTGGACTTTGTGGTTCCAAAAGCCCACACTAGGCACAGTCTCCTGTTCTCTCTGACTGCAATTTGCAGATTAGATGTGAGCTCTCAGCTACTGTTCCAGGACCATGTCTCCATACCTACAGTCACATTCATGCTGTGATGATAACTCTGAAACTGTAAGCAAGCCCTCAATTAAATGCTTTTATAAGTTGCCTTGGTCATGGTGTCTCCTCCCATCAATAGAAGAGTAATAACTAAGATATCACCAAATGAATCTCTTACCCTGAAGGGCAGTTTGTCTCAGCACCTCCCTCTTGAATGTATCTCCTTGCTTCTCCCTCCTCATAAATCTATTGATGTTGTTTCTATACCTTAAAAACATATTTTTATTTCATATACCTATTTCCTTGTGTGCATGTATGTGTTTTGTTGTATGTGTGTTCTGTGGAATGTATGTGGAAGTCAGAGGTCAGTTTGATGGAACCCATTCTTTTTTTCCTCCATGTGGGTCTGGGGGATCAAACTCGGGGTGTCAGGCTTGGCAGGAAGCATCTCATCCCTGAGGAGCCTTCTTGTGAACCTTGTTTGTATATTTCTAAGAATCACCCTCTGTAGAAGTTACAGTCATTACCAGCTTACAAACAATGTTTTGACAATACTGTCAGCCCTGGTAGAACAGTTTAAAAGGTTGAGGCAAACGGGTTGTAAGTTCAAGACCAGCTTGGGAAATTTAGTAAGTGGGACCCTATTTAGCCAAAATAGGAAGACAAAGGAATTGTGGGACATGAAAGGGAAAGGAAGCCCTCACCCTGGCTTCTGAATAAGCCTAAGGCCAGCACAGAAGTAAGAAATCCAGTACAGTTAGCACTTGCTGTAAAGGCCACCAATACAGCATCAACATTCTTTCCTATATACACATTTCATGTTAAAATAGCAATGTCCTGGGCTTACAGCCTGAATGTATATGACCTTCAGAAGGGCTCTTATTCCTTCTGAAGACCTGGAAAACTTGGTTAATAGTAAAGATTTCCTACCTTCCTGTAACCCCGTAGCCTTCTCATTTGTAATACTGTGAAGTCTCCCTTAGAAATCCCCCAGTGATAAGATAGTTATTTCCAGTGCTACCCAAACCCTACATCTGACTGTTGTAAGAATCAGTGAGCAATAACTCTCCCTTGAAGTACCTGTACCACACTTGAGAATGTCTTACTTTCTTCTATTGCTCATGAGCCTATATTAAAATACTTTAAAATAAGATTTCTACTTTTTTATAACTTGAAATGTTCAGGGATATCTTCACAGCACCAAAGTCTAAATATCGATGTGAACTGAGTCAGAGTCCCTAAAACTCTAGGGGAATTCCACAGTCCATGAGAGAGAGAGAGAGAGTGGGGAGCAATGTCCCTTTCACTTGTTCCCCAATACACTGGCACTATCTTAAAATAGTAACAATAAGGTTGAGGACATAGCTCAGTGGTAGAGCATGTGGTTCATCATGTACAAGTCCCTAGGGACAAACCTCAGGAGTGCACATAAGTACAGTTAGTTCTTAAACATCCTGCCCACTTTCAATCTCATAGCTGCAAAACTAGATTACTGTGATGCTTCAACACGTCTTTCTTATTATGAGTGAGTAACACATATACACAACAGTCAAGAGCTCCAAGAGAATGTTCATGACTCCAAGCAATTCTGGTGGAGAAACACGTTCTTCCTCTAGCTATAGAACCTACAGTTGAGAGCTGAAGCCCATGCCTCAGCAAATCACTAGCACTAACTGAAAAACAGGTTCATGCCAAGAGATGAGAATACAAGCCTTCTTACATCCTGACCCTAACCCAAGCTTCATGTTCTGGTAGTGGTATGAACAAGCAACACAATCATAGCAATGCTTTAAGATTAACAGGGCATTTGGGACTGATGGATGTATTCGCTGTCTTATTTTATGTATTTTTATACTTTGGCATTTGAGGACCTTCCTGATCCTGCATACACTACCAGACCAGGACAAGTTAACTTCTAAAGATGGGAGAGCTCATCTTTATGTGCAAACAAACCAAACCAACCCAGCGAGCAACCATCCTTAGACTGCAGATGACTGTTCAGCTGCCCTTATCACTCTAGGGCCCAGCACTGGATAAACTCGGAATAGCCATTGAGCCAAATGAAATTATTCAAACCACTTGACTGTCAGGCTTCTTATCATGCCTTAGCTTTGCTTGTGAAAGTAAAAATAAAAGGTTTTGTCCACATGCACCCATTCCCTGATCCACCTGCTATACTCCATTAAGTAGCCCCTCCCACTTGGCATTTGTGAATATAAAAACTTCTTCCTTCATCAATCAGAACAAGAGTTTCTGGAGAGAAGCTGACATGGCAAAGGCTGATTGACTGATAACTTTCATGATGTGGAGAAGTTTGAATGCTGCGAGTCTAGAGTCAAATTATCTTGGACCATCTTTACCCCTTTAATAGCCATTTATTACCCTCCTCTGGTGTGACTTGACACCTTTCTCATCATTAGGTAGATCTTTCAGTCTTTGGTAGATCTTTGAAATGTACAGACAGACAGAACCTTAGTTTCCATGAACAAAAGGGCAAATGATGCCATCAGATAACATCTAAGGCCTGTAGCTGAGATTTATCCACTTCACTGTAAACCATCTTCCTGATATCTCCACCAATGCATTTGAAAAGTGTCTTGATTATCTTTGTCCTATGACTATAAAAAGTTCATGAGAATGTTACTACATTGGAACATGGCATTTGAAGAAACCTGAGTCTCTGTTCTCAGGATATGGATAATCATATTTGGCTCCAGAATAAACTATCTTTTATGCCCTTTGAGATGAGCATTATGTTTCTTTCCATTGTCTTATTTCCATATCAGCATCCTTTAAATACCTGATTCAACCAAATCCCAGGCACATTGCAAAACAAGATAGCTGAGTCCAATCATAACTCTCACCCCTCATCTATGAATGCTTATTTTTGCAGCAGATGAAGACTATTACTGAGATCCATGACTGATCAAAATATAAAGTCTAAGTGACTGTGGGGAAACCACGCAGAAATGGCACATCTACAACACAAGTACACACAAGGCTCAGGTAATATCTTAGAAGACGGTGCATAAGAATAGTAAGAGCCAAAGAACCAGGATGCTGCTGGGATATATTGTCTTCTAAACATGACAAGCAAGATGCATCCAAAAAGTCTTAACAATATGGTCGCCTAAACAATACTTGCAAAATGGCAATGCCAGTTGACAGAATAACCTAGAATGGAGAAATTTCACAAATCCCAACCTATAGGTGAAAAGCTGCAGGCAATCAATGGCTGTGGAGATAAGAAAAATATGATTTCTCCAGGAACCAGGCCCCTCACTGGCTAGCAAATCCCAAGTGGTCAACCTTAGACAGATGTGCATATGAGCAGCACTAAATGGATTCAGTAAGGGGTGTGTTTGTGTGTGTGTGTGTGTGTGTGTGTGTGTGTACATGTACATATGCACATGTGTGTGTTAACATTAACAATTAAAGAAGCAATATAAAGTATCTTGGTGTGACTCTAACCAAACAAGTGAAAGATCTGTATGACAGGAACATCAAGTCTCTGAAGAAAGAAATCAAAGAAAACCACAGAAGATAGAAAGATCTCCTATGCTCATGGATTGGCAGGATTAATAAAGTAAAAATGGTCATTTTGCCGAAAGCAATCTATAGATTCAATGCAATTCCCATCAAAATTCCAACTCAATTCTTCATAGACTTAGAGCAATTCTCAAATTCATTTGGAATAACAAAAAACCAGGATAGCAAAACCTATTCTCAACAATAAAAACTTCTGGGAGAATGAGCATCTCTGAACTCAAGCAGTACTACAGAGCAATAGTGATAAAAACTGCATGGTATTGGTACAGTGATAGGCAGGTAGATCAATGGAATAGAATTGAAGACCCAGAAATGAACCCACACACTTATGGTCACTTGATCTTTGACAAAGGAGCTAAAACCATCCAGTGGAAAAAAGACAGCATTTTCAACAAATGGTGCTGGTTCAACGGTCAGTCAACATGTAGAAGAATGTAAATTGATCCACTCCTATCTCCCTGTACAAAGCTCAAGTTCAAGTGGATCAAGGACCTCCACATAAAACCAGATACACTGAATCTAATAGAAGAGAAAGTGGGGAAAAGTCTCGAACACATGGGCACAGGGGAAAAGTTCCTGAACAGAACACCAATGGATTATGCTCTAAGATCAAGAATCGACAAATGGAACCTCAAAATTGCAAAGCTTCTGTAATGTAAAGGACACTGTCAATAGGACAAAACGGCAACCAACAGATTGGGAAAAGATCTTTACCAATCCTACATCCAATAGAGGTCTAATATCCAATATATGCAAAGAATTCAAGAAGTTAGATTCCAGAGAACCAAATAACCTTATTAAAAATGGGGAACAGAGCTAAACAGTGAATTGTCAACTGAGGAAACTCGAAGAGCTGAGAAGCACCTAAAGAAATGTTCAACATTCCTTAGTCATCAGGGAAATGCAAATCAAAACAACCCCGAGATTCTACCTCACACTAGTCAGAATGGCTAAGATCAAAAACTCAGGTGACAGCAGATGCTGGCAAGGATGTGGAGAAAGAGGAACATCCTCCATTGCTAGTGGGATTGCAAGCTGATACAACCTCTCTGGAAATCAGTTTGGTGGGCCCTCAGAAAATTGGACATAATACTAACTGAGGACCCAGCTGTACCACTCCTGGGCATATACCCAGAAGATGTTCCAACATATAATAAGGACACATGCTCCACTATATTCATAGCAGCCATATTTATAATAGCTAGAAGATGGAAACAACCCAGATGTCTCTCAACAGAGGAATGGATACAGAAAATGTGGTACATTTACACAATGGAATACTACTCAGCTATTAAAAACAATGACTTCATGAAATTCTTAGGCAAATGGATGGAACTTGAAAATATCATCCCAAGTGAGGTAACTCAGTCACAAAAGAATAAACATGGTATGTACTCACCGATAATTGGATATTAGCCCAAAATTTCAGAACATCCATGATTCAATAATACACAACAACCATTGGAGTGAGCATGGGGTCCCAGATGGAGGAGATGGAGAAGGGACTGAAGGAGCTGTGGGAGTTTGCAGCCCCATGGGGAGGGAGCAACAGTGTCAACTAGTCAGGCCCCTTGGTGCTCTCAGAGACTGGACCACTAACCAAAGAATACACATGAAGGGACCCATGGTGCTGACTATATATGTGGCAGAGGAGGGCCTTGTTGTCCATCAGTGGGAGGAGAAGTCCTTGGGTTTGAGAGTGTTAGATGCCCCAGTATAGGGAAAAGCCAGGGAGGGAAGACAGGAGTGGGTGAGTGGGTGAGTGGGTGAGGGAATACCCTCATAGATGCAGGGGGAGGAGGAATGGGATAGGGGGTTTCTAAAGGGGAGATCTGGAAAGGGAAAAACATTTGAAATGTAAATAAATTATCATTAATAAGTAATAATAATAATAATAACTAATAATATTCAAAATAATTAAAGAAGTAAGTTTTCTTAGTGTTAGTGGAATGTGCCAGGAATTGGAGAGGAGAGAGATGGAAATGATGTAAATACAGTACTCATGTAGGAAATTCTCAAAAAAATTAAAAAATATAAATTTAACTATATAAAACAAGAATACTGAGTGAGGCATCTATTCTTGACAGGCATTGAGCAAACCTTTAGCATTTAGGTGGGAAGAACAGCAATGAAGAGAGCTGGCTTTTGTTAAAGAGGACTCTGTAGCAGGCAGTCTTGGGAAAGCTCTAAGCAGAAAAGCCAAGAGAGAAGAAGCTCCAGGAAAGTCAGCACCAAGACTGTGAGGACTGGCTTCATATTCTCTATTGCCCAAAGGGAGGCGGAACTCTAGCTCAGCCTATGCTCTGTGGTTTACAGCCTCTCTGCTAATCTCTAGTGAGCACCAGGAAGCACCATCACAAATTCAACTACTCAAAGGGAGTGGCTTTATCTACTTTTTGCCAAGGTCCCATCTAGACTAGTGATCACACTCTCTGGTGCTCTCCAGAGCCTTCCATTTTGTTAGCACTTGTACTACCAGTTCCTTCAATTCACCTTTATTTGTATGGAATTCTAATCGCTTCACAGTTGATCTAGCTAGAAGGTCATTGGAGGGGACCCAAGAGAACACTCTGATTTAACACAGAGTTGAGAAAATGGGGAGATAATTTGGTAACAGACAAAGAAGTCAACAGAGTATCCAGAGAGCTATGATGATAAATGTTAGAAAATCCATCCCAGTATCCAGCAGATATTTAAGTTACTTTGCTAAATCACAATCTTCTCTTTATATCTGGTGCTTTATTTTATGACTGGGATTTCAAAAACATAACACCTTTGTTTTGCAGACTCAGGAGCTGAGAAGCTCCCTTCCAGGATAAGGGCATGGAAAGAGAGTTAAAAGATGTTGTACTCTATCACAAAGACAGAGGGCCAGAACCAATGAAGCCATCAATAATGGCTTTTCCTTAGACATAGATGAGGTATGACTATATCATTGACTGAGCCTTTTCCTTGTATGGAAGTGAAATTTCTTATCTCCTCTTATGAGGAGATGGATGAGCATGACTTCAAAGGTCATCAAGCTCAGTTCCACTGTGTTAAGAGAAACCAGTTCTTATCTTTGTTGTTATTTTTTTGTGTGTGTGTGTTTTAGACAGAGTGCCACTAAGTATTCCTAGAAAGCCTGGAACTGAAAAGAGATCAACCTGCCTGTGCCTCCTGAGTTCTGGGTCTTAAAGTGTGAACCACAAAGTCTGGCCAAATGATTTCTTATCAACTTTGAACTGAACAAGAAACTCTTCTTGGCTAGCTTTCAAAGTTCTGGAAGGTGCTATGTACACTGATATGGGAGGAAAGACCTTACCAATGATCTTACCTAGCACTGGGCCCCACATGCTATATACAGTTCTGATCTTCTAAGCAACAGTAGTACAACAGTGGCAAGATGTAGGTATACCACAGGCAAGCCTGGTGCCCAGTGAATCCAGAAGAGGTCCCCTGGAACTGCTATTACAGAGTGTTATAAGCTATCATGTGGTTTCTGGGAATCAAACCTGTGTCCTCTGAAAAGCAGCCAGTACCTTAATCACCGAGCCATCTCTCCAGTCCTGCACCCACATTTGTATCAATATATTTGTGCTGCTCTAAACTTGGGTCAAATAAGCTTCTGATCTTAGTACACTGACGTGGAAACTTCTAGTTCTTTGGAAAGTTAGTTATGTCTAATGATGGTTCACTGGGGCACACAGGTGAAACGATGTCTTGCTAAAGCAAACTTATGAAAGACTGTTGTCCTGAAGCTGACACAGGTGAGAGGATGTTTGGATATAGCAGACACATGAAAAAAAAAACCCAGGAGGAAGGAGTATAAATATGACAGTGGCAGATGAGCACTGAGCCTTGGTTTGGTTTGCTCCACCTTGTTATTCTTCACTAAGGACAGGCATGTATTATTTTGCCTTACATAGTGTTGTTGAGCTCAACTTGTGATAACACTGCCATTGAGAGAGACTTGCCCAAGACCTGCTTGTGAAGTTCCTGAAGCAGCTTGCCTCCTCCATGACCTTGCCTTCGGCTGGCGAGCCTGGTGGTTTCTTCAGGCTTGAACTATAGTTGCTGGTTCATGCCTGGTGTCTGCTTGCTAAAAGGACTGGACTGTAGCTGCTAAATGGTATTTGGTGTTTGCTATAGGACTGAATTGCTGCCAAAGAAAATTTAGCTTGCCCGCCCCACCCCCCACAAGAACTATTGCTGAATAAGTCTACTTCCCCCACATCCTAATAACTTTTCTTTTCCACTACCTCTGCTGGGTGGTGGGCTAGAGGAGAGATTTAACCCTTATTAAAAGTAGGTTGCCCGGTTTCCATATATGGCGGGAGACCTCTGCCTGGGCCACCAAGGCTCCATAGCCAAATAAGCGCTGGGAGAAATCTAGCCTCCCAGGAGTGTGGAAAAGCCCATGAGAGAAGGTAGGAGGACTAACACGGCTCAGAGGGACTCCCCCAGAATCCTTAGGACACAGGGAGGAAGGAGCCTTCAGGTATCCATCTGTGGCAGGAGACCTCTGCCTGGGCCACCAGGGCTCCATAACCAAATAGTGCTGGGAGAAACATAGCCTCCCAGGAGTGTGGGCAAGCCTGTATGCTCAGAGGACCCCACCTGGAATACTCAGGACACAGGGACTGAGGTGTAGGCTTCTGGTTTCTTTCGGTGGCTGGGGAGCCGATACTGTGACACAGGGCTCTATACTCAAATAGTGCCAGGAGAGAGCTGGTATCCCAAGAGTGCTGACACACCTTCAAGCACAGGCAAGACCTTCATTTCTTTTCAAATTCACTGGACCAAGAGGGACCCTTGCAGATCCATCAGGACACAGGAAACAAGGGACAGCTGGGGCCTGGATCCTTCTGGTTTCTGTCTGTGCCCCAGAGCTGAGCCTGTACCACAGCTCTCCAAACCAAAAATCCTTTCAGGGAGCACTGGTTTTCAAGGAGTATTGACACCTAGGCTTACAGGAAAGACAAGCCACAGTCAGAGAGAATAAGACCAGCTAACACTAGAGATAACCAGATGGCGAAAGGCAAGGGCAAGAACATAAGGAACAGAAACCAAGGCTACTTGGCATCATCAGAACCCAGCTCTCTGACCACAGCAAGCCCTGGATACCCTAACACACCAGAAAAGCAAGACGCAGACTTAAAAATCACATCTCATAATGATGATAGAAGATTTTAAGAAGGAAATAAATAACTCCCTTAAAGAAATACAAGAGAACACAGGTAAACAACTAGAGGCCCTTAAAGAGGAAACACAAAAATCCCTTAAAGAATTACAGGAAAACACAATCAAACAGGCGGAAATACAGGAAAACACAATCAAACAAATGAACAAAACCATTCAGGAATTAAAAACAGAAATAGAAACAATACAGAAATCACAAAGGGAGACAACTGTGGAAATAGAAAACCTAGGAAAGACATCATGAGTCATAGATGCAGGCATCACCATCAGAATACAAGAGATAGAAGAAAGAATATCAGGAGTGG
Organism: Rhynchomys soricoides; assembly: GCA_019843965.1. Lineage (NCBI taxonomy): Eukaryota > Metazoa > Chordata > Mammalia > Rodentia > Muridae > Rhynchomys > Rhynchomys soricoides. The sequence continues at coordinate 525,652 of JADRCH010000567.1, read as the reverse complement.
AAGATACTATAGAAAACATGGACATAACAGTGAAAGAAAATGCAAAATGCAAAAAGCTCCTAACCCCAAACATCCAGGATATCCAGGATACAATGAGAAGACAGAACCTGAGGATAATAGGTATAGAAGGGAGTGAAGATTCCGAACTTAAAGGACCAGTAAATATCTTCAACAAAATTATAGAGGAAAACTTCCCTAGCCCAAAGAAAGAGATGAACATAAATATCCAAGAAGCCTACAGAACTCCAAATAGATTAGACCAGAAAAGAAATTCCTCCTGTCACATTATAGTTAAAACACCAAATACACAAAATAAGGAAAGAATATTAAAAGCGGTAAGGGAAAAAGGGCAAGTAACATATAAAGGCAGACCTATCAGAATTACACCAGACTTCCCATCAGAGACTATGAAAGCTAGAAGATCATGGGGAGATCTCATACAGACCCTAAGAGAACACAAACGCCAGCCCAGGCTGCTATACCCAGCAAAACTCTCAATAATCATAGATGGTGAAGCCAGTATATTCTATGGTAAAACCAAATTTGCACAGTATGTTTTCACAAACCCAGTCCTACAAAGAATAATACAGGGGAAACGCCAACTCAAGGAGGGAAACTACACCCTAGAAAAAGCAAGAAAGTAATCTTTCAATAAACTTAAAAGATAGCTACACAAACATAAAAATAACATCGAAAATAACAGGAAGCAACAATCACTATTCTTTAATACCTCTTAACATCAATGGACTTAATTCCCCAATAAAAAGACATAGACTGACAGACTGGATCCATAAACAGGACCCAGCATTTTGCTGCATCCAGGAAACACACCTCCATGTTAAAGACAAAAACTATCTCAAAGTAAAGGGCTGGAAAACAATTTTCCAGGCAAATGACCCCAAGAAACAAGCTGGAGTAGCCATTCTAACATCAGATAAAATCAACTTTCAACCCAAAAGTCATCAAAAAAGATAAGGAAGGACACTTCTTACTCATCAGAGGAAAAATCTACCAAGAAGAACTCTCAATTCTGAACATCTATGCCCCGAATGCAAGAGCACCCACATTCATAAAGAAACTCTACTAAAGCTCAAAACACACATTGAACCTCTCACAATAATAGTGGGAGACTTCAACTATCATCAGTGGACAGATCTTGGAAACACAAACTACACAGAGACACAGTGAAACTAACAGATGTCATGGACCAAATGTATTTAGCAGATATCTATAGAACATTTCATCCTAAAACAAAAGAATATACCTTCTTCTCAGTACCTCATGGTACCTTCTCCAAAATTGATCATATAATTGGTCACAAAATGAACCTCAACAGATATAAGAAGATTGAAATAATCCTATGCCTCCTATCAGATCACTATGGATTAAGGTTGGTCTTCAGTGGCAACAACAACAACAGAAAGCCCACATACATATGGAAGCTGAACAATGCTCTGCTCAATAATAACTTGTTCAAGGAAGAAAGAAAGAAAGAAAGAAATTAAAGAAATCCTAGAATTTAATGAAAATTCAACATACCCAAACTTATGGGACACACTGAAAAGCAGTGTTAAGAGGAAAACTCATAGCTCTGAATATCTCCAAAACAAAACAAAACAAAAACTGGAGAGAGCATTTACTAGCAGGTTAACAGCATGCCTGAAAGCTCTCGAACAAAAGAAGCTAATACACCCAAGAGGAGGAGAAGGCAGGAAATAATCAAATTAATTGCTGAAATCAACCAGGTAGAAACTAAAAGAAGTATACAAAGAATCAACAAAACCAGGAGCTGGTTCTTTGAGAAAATCAACAAGATAGATAAACCCTTAGCCAGACTAACCAGAGGGCACACAGAGAGTATCCAAATTAACAAAATTAGAAATGAAAAGGGAGATATAACCACAGATTCTGAGGATTTTAAAAAAATCATCAGATCCTACTACAAAAGCCTATATGCAACAAAATTGGAAAATGTGGAGGAAATGGACAAGTTTCTAGACAAATAGCAAATACCAAAGTTAAGTCAGGATCAGATAAACCATCTAAACAGTCCCATAACCCCTAAAGAAATAGAAGCAGTCATTAAAAGTCTCCCAACCAAAAAAAGCCCAGGACCAGCTGGGTTCAGTGCAGAATTCTAACAGACCTTCAAAGAAGACCTAATACCAATACTCTTCAGTCTATTCCACAAAATAGAAATGGAAGGAACACTACCAAATTCATTCTATGAGGCCACAGTTACACTGATACCAAAACCTCACAAAGACCCAACAATAAAAGAAAACTTTAGACAGTTTCCCTTATGAGTACTGATTCAAAAATATTCAATAAAATTCTTGCAAACCGAATGCAAGAACACATCAAAACGATCATTCACCATGATCAAATAGTCTTCATTCCAGGGCTGCAGGGATGGTTCAATACCCAGAAATCCATCAATGTAATCCACTACATAAACAAACTCAAAGAAAAAAAACCCACATGGTCATATCATTAGGTGCTGAAAAAGCATTTGACAAAATTCAACATCTCTTCATGATAAAAGTCTTGGAAAGATCAGGAATGCAAGGAGCATATCTAAACATAGTAAAAGCAATATACAGCAAACCAGTGGCCAACATCAAACTAAATGGAAACTCTAAGCAATCCCACTAAAATCAGGGACTAGGCAAGGCTGCCCTCTCTCTCCCTATCTATTCAATATAGTACTTGAAGTTCTAGCTAGAGCAATTAGACAACAAAAGGAGGTCAAAGGGATACAAATTGGAAAGGAAGAAATTAAAATATCACTATTTGCAGATGATATGATGGTATACTTAAGTGACCAGAAAAACTCCACCAGAGAACTACTACTGCTGATAAACTACTTCAGCAAAGTGGCTGGATACAAAATTAACTCAAGCAAATCAGTAGCCTTCCTATACTGGAAGTATCAACAGGCTGAGAAAGAAATTAGGGAAATGACACCCTTCACAATTTTCACAAACAATATAAAGTATCTTGGTGTGACTCTAGCCAAACAAGTGAAAGATCTGTATGACAAGACCTTTAAGTCTCTGAAGAAAAAAATCAAAGAAGACCTCAGAAGATGGAAAGATCCCCCATGCTCATGGATTGGGAGGATTAATATAGTTAAATTGGCCATCCTGTTGAGAACAGTCTACAGATTTACTGCAATCCGCATCAAAATTCCAACTCAATTCTTCATAAACCTAGAAAGAGCAATTTTGAAATTCATATGGAATAACAAAAAACCCAGTATAGCAAAAACTATTCTCATCAATAAAAGGACTTTTGGAGGAATCAGCATCCCTGACCTCAAGCTTTACTATAAAACAGGAGTGATAAACCTGCATGGTTTTGGTACAGTGACAGGCAGGTAGATCAATGGAATAGAATCGAAGACCCAGACATGAACCCACACACTTATGGTCATTTGACCTTTGACAAAGGAGCTAAACCATCCAGTGGAAAAAAGCATTTTCCATAAATCATGTTTGTTTAACTGGCAGTCTGCATGTAGAAGAATGCAAATAGATCCATTCCTATCTCACTGTACAAAGCTCGAGTTCAAGTGGATCAAGGACCTCCACATAAAACCAGATACACTGAATCTAATAAAAAAGAAAGTGGGGAATAGTCTTGAACACATGGGCACAGGGGGAAAGTTCCTGAACAGAACACCAATGGCTTATGCTCTAAGATCAAGAATTGACAAATGGGACCTCTTGAAATTACAAAGCTTCTGTAATGCAAAGGACACTGTAAATAGGACAAAAAGGCAGCCTACAGATTGGGAAAAGATCTTTACCAATCCTTCGTCTGATAGAGGGCTAATATCCAATATATACAAATAACTCAAGAAGTTAGACTCCAGAGATCAAAATAACCCTATCATAAAATAGGAAACATAGCTAAACAGAGAATTGTCAACTGAGGAAACTCAAATTGCTGAGAAGCACCTAAAGAAATGTTCAACATCCTTAGTCATCAGGGAAATGCAAATCAAAACAACCCCGAGATTCCACCTCACACCAGTCAGAATGGCTAAGATCAAAAACTCTGGTGACAGCAGATGTTGGCGAGGATGTGGAGAAAGAGGAACATTCCTCCATTGCTGGTGGGATTGCAAACTTATACAACCTCTCTGGAAATCAATTTAGCGGACCCTTAGAAAAATGAACATAATACTACCTGAGGACCCAGCTATTCCACTCCTGGGCATATACCCAGAAGATGCTTCAACATTTAATAAAGACACATGCTCCACTATGTTCATAGCAGCCATATTCATAATAGCCAGAAACTGGAAATAACCTAGATGTCCCTCAAGAGAGGAATGGATACAGAAATTGTAGTACATTTATACAATGGAATACTACTCAGCTATTAAAAACAATGACTTCATGAAATTTGCAGACATTTGGATGGAACTTGAAAATATCATCCTGAGCGAGGTAACTCAGTCAGAAAATAATAAAGATGGTAGGTTCTCACTGATAAGTGTTTATTAGCCCCAAAATTCGGAATACCCAAGAGTCACTTCCCAGTAACCATAGGGCTGAGTTGGAAGTGGAGGAATTGGAGGAGAAGGGACTGAAGGAGCTGAGGGAGTTGGTAACCCCATGGAGGGAGCAACAATATCAACTGGCCTGACCCCCCCAATGCTCCCAGAGTCTGGATCACTAACCAAAGAATACACATTGAGGGACCCATGGTGCTGGCCACATATGTGGTAGAGGAGTGTCTTGTTAGCCATCATGGGGAGGAGAAGCTCTTGGGCCTGAGGGTGTTAGATTCCCCAGTATAGGAGAATGCCAAGGAGGGAAGATGAGAGTGGGTGGGTGTGTGGGGGAATACCCCCATAGATGCAGGGGGAGAGGGAGGGAATAGGGAGATTCCAAAGGGGAGATCTGGAAAGGGGGAAACATTTGAAATGTAAATAAAGTATAAAAAAAATTAAAGAAAAAAAAAAGTCGGTTGCAAAAAATTTCTGCCTGCAGTTCACAGTGGTTAATGTTTTACTGTTCAAAATGGTAAGAATAAATGCCTATGGGTGCTTGGGTATAGATGGTATAGTCATTATTTAACCCCTTGCCCACACATACACCTTCAGACTTAGGGAACACCATGGAAGAAGAGCAGAAGAAAGGCTGAAGATGGGAGGCATGCTGTGAATTGTTATCCTCTGGGCATGATATGGTTGTTGCACACATAAACTCATAGCAGTTGTGATTATCTGCAAATAATCAATCCAACAGACTTCCAACATGGAGGAAGAAGGGCTTCCAAAGTCCCATAACAACTGAGCATTTTATTGGAAGTTGATGTTTGTTAGGGTTACACCCTGTGTTCCCTGGTGGGTTCCTAATGCATTCATGGGTGACTCCACACCAGTGAGCAACTAGACTTGGAGGGAGGTGTAATGAGGGTACTGTGCTGAGGGAGAGCCACAGAGAGGGTGATAAGTAAGAGCAGGACACATTGTATACACATATGAAAATTTCAAAAAATAAATACAAACTTATAAAAAGATAAATTTTTTTTGTCAACCCACCCCTGAGCTAAAGACAGATCTTAGAACCTTACACTTCTGTTCTGTCAGTGAGCTAAATTCGCAATGCCACATGTTTTTTTTTTTTTCTCTTAAATTAAAAACCACAGCATAGGAGACAAATCGCACATGTCTATAGTTCTCGCACTCTGGAGGCTGACATGAAAGGGTTGTGAGTTGGAGGCCAGCCCAAGCTGTATAGTGAATCCTGATCTTAAGCATTAAGCTCACAAAGTACAAATAATTATAAATAACAGAGTATCTTTGCAAAGCATCTATGTTTCGACCATGAGCTTGACCAACCTTTGACCCCACCACACATTACCCCCCCCCCCACTATACACACACCATGTACAGCAAATTACAACTGAAGTCATTCATAGAATCAGGATAGGCCCAAAGTGGCTATGCACATTAATTAAAGAGAAAGGAAGTGAAAAAAAAAACCAGTAGTCTTTAATGAGAGGCACATAGTGCACTGAGGCACAGAGTATTGAATTTCCTATCAAATGCCTGTCTAACTCTTCTATGGACATCACTACTAACAAATACTCAAGATATATTCATACATACAGACCCCACCACACATTACCCACCCCCCCACTATACACACACCACACAAACACGTATGTATCACCTATACATATACCACACATAAAAAATACACCACATATACATACTAAACCACACACACCACCACCACCACCACCACACATCTAGTTCTGATCCACACTTCAATAAGTTTTGCAAAGACTTACGTGCTGAGATTATTACTTCTTTTGGTTGAAGTACTGAAAGGAGGTCTCTGGGTTGTCCCATAGAAATTTCTAACTGTCTACTCCCTTGAAAAGAAAATGTGTAGCAGTGAAATGTAATTCACTTCTTTTTATTTCCCCAGAAAAAAAGACTTTAGTCCCCCCTGAAATAAGAAAGGCCATTGCTGAAGCTACCTGATGAGTCTGTTGTTTTCTCAACAGTATAAAGCTCATCTGAATAAGGCAAGCAGACATGAAGTAGGCATTCCAATAAAAAACAAAATAAAAACATAGAAGAATTCCAAACCTTGTGCATCACTCTAACATTATCAGTTCCTTTTCATACGCAAGAGAGAAAGACTTTATCAAGCAGCCCAGCGGCTGGAGCATTGGAATGTTTGGGTTCTGAGTTAGAGCCCCCAGTGTGAGGTCATCTTACCCTAACTGCCATGGAATTCCTTCAGAGAACTTGGGCAGCCAAGGTGACTGAAATAAACCAGGTGACCTGAGGCAGACAGGGATGAGAGCAGGTTCCAGCCTTCAGGGAAAATGCATATTAGGGAGAAGGAGGGCAGGAATCTTGATTCAGTGTGGTATGTGAGGAGAAAGTGATAGAAGGTAGCTGTGGCGTCACACATGCGTAATCCTAGCATTTAGGGGGTAGAGCAGATTGAGGCCATTCTTAGCTATATAACAAGTTAGAGAGTTCAAAACCAGCTTGGGTTACATGAAACCTTGTCTCAAAACAAATGAATCACAACAATAAAACTTAGAAGGCTACATAAAGCAGCAGAGTTGTATTGTAGTCCAGGATCAGTTTTTTTTTTTTTTTAAGTCTATATTCTAAACCTTTTATTCTTTCACAATTTCTTATACTTACAGAAATATATTACATATAAAACATAAATATACAAATGCTTTTATCATAATTCTGCAATCCTCTTCTTTAAACTTAATACCTTTTAGACTAAACTATTACATCACTTCCCTCTTCCCTTTCTTCCCTACAGCTCTTCCCATGTCTCCCTACCCTCAAACTGATAGTCTATGTCTTAGTTAAGGATTTACTGCTGTGAACAGACACCATGACCAAGGCAAGTCTTATAAGAAGAACATTTAATTGGGTTGTCTTGCAGGTTCAGAGGTTCAGTCTGTTATCAAGGTGGAAGCAGGGCAGCATCTAGGCAGGCATGATGCAGGCAGAGCTGAGAGTTCTACATCTTCATTCGAAGTATGCTAGCAGAATACTGACTTCCAGGCAGCTAGGGTGAGGGTCTTAAGCCCATGCCCATAGTGACACACCTACTCCAACAAGGCCACACCTTCTGATAGTGCCACTCCCTTGGCCAAGCATATGCAAACCATTACATTCCATTCCTTGGTCCCCATAGCCTTGTTCAAACAACACATGAGCCTATGGAGGTCACACCTAAACATACGATAATGCAAAATCCATTTAGTTCAACTTCCAATGTCCCCATAGTCTATAGCAGTCTCCACAGTGTAAAAGTTCAAAGTTCAAGGTCTCTTCTGAGATTCATCACAATCACTTAAGTGTAATCCCCAAGCAAGATAGGAAACCAGCTGGACAAAACCCAAACTCTGCATCTCATGTCTGATGTCAAAGTGATCTTCAGATCTCCAACTCCTTTTTCATCTTTGTTGACTGCAGCAAACTTCTTTCTCCTGGGCTGGTTCCACTCCCTGTTAGCAGCTTTCCTTAGCAGATAGCCCATGGTTCTGGCATGTCAAACATCTTGGGGTCTCCAAGGCAACTTCAGTGTTACAGCTTCTTGTTTCAATGTCTGGGATACACACATGATCTTCTCCTTCCTCTAAAGGGCTGGTGTCACTTCTACAGCTCTGCCCTCTGTAGCACTCTAAGCTCAGGTTGATCCACTCCACTGTTGCTGCTGTTCTTGGTGATCATCCCATGGTTCTGGCATCTCCAATACACTGGGGTCTTCAGATAAATTAGGATTCACCAATAGCCTCTCATAGGCTCTCTTCATGGTGCCAAGCCCTTTGCATGACCCCTTCCAGGGCCATAACTTGCAACTGAGGCTGCACCTTCACCAGTGGCCTTCCATGGCCTCTCACAGTGCCAAGCCTCAGATGCTCTTCATGATCCCTTCATGCCTTCAAAACCAGTACCACCTGGGTGACTACATATTACCAAGTACAGTTGCTGCAGGAAGTATAACTTTAGCTATCTCTGGAGTACTTCTTCTTTGTGCTCTCAGAAAACACTTCACAGATAACTGCAGGGAGAAGAGAAAGCCCTAAGTTAGAAAAAGTCCTGAGTGAATATATGATGTTGACATAGGAATGGCCATTTTAAGGACCTATTGAGGAATTGGCAGGACCCCCCTCAACCCCCAAGGGGGAGAGTCTCAGCAACATGGCAAAGCCTTCCTCTGGCTCAAGTGTGGATGTTGACTGTGTGTGCACAAAATGGTCACCTAAGCTTTCTTCAGCCAGATATTTATGAGTCTTATAGAGGCTATCCCTACCAAGATCAGATAAATCCATCTCTTTGATCCATTCATATAAAACCTTCCTCCTTATCTGTGTATAGTAGCCCTGTCTCCCATTCAGCTGTATGCAATAACTTCACCTCAGTTCAACTCTACTTATGCACTTATGTACACTTAGCTCACAGGTAGCTGAGATTTCTCTAGCCAAGAGCCAGACCACCCAATGCCAGCATTTCTGTGTATCCCTGTATCTGTCTGGTTTTTATTCATTTCCCCCACTGATCCCAGTCAGGTCTGTTCCTGGAGCTATGCTAAATGTATCAGACGAACAATTAAAGTAGTTATCTCTGGCTAATTCTTTTTTTTTTTTTTTCAGTTTATCTTTTTTTGATACTTTATTTACATTTCAAATGTTTCCCCCTTTCCAGATCTCCCCCTTGGAACCTCCCTATGCCCTCCCCCCCATCCCCTGCCTCTGGCTAATTCTTCTTCTCTCAGAATTCATTAGTTGTTTATAGTTCTGTGTCTAGGAATAGGATCCTGTGACATTTTCTCTCTTCCGGGTCGGCATGTCTATTGATATTGCCATTGTTCAGGTCTTGTTTTTACAGCCATTTCTAGGAGATATGGTCTCACAGCAAACTTCCTAGTATTCTGCTTCTTACAAGTTCTCTTCTCTGTCTTCGGTGATGTTTCTTGAGCCATATATGCAGGGGCTGTGATGTAGTGCTGAGGTTTGGTCTGTTGCTATACATTATAACACTAAATACTTCTGTATCCCAAGGTCTAGTTGGCCCTAGACAAGTGAATTTCCACATATATCAGCTTTTGTTGTGCAAGCCTTGCTCCTTAATTTAAAACTATTGGTTAATAGAGATGCCTACATCCTACAGATGGGCTGAAGAGAAATAGGCAGGGCTTCAGTTCCCAGATGTGGGGTTTGAGGTAAAGACCACAAGGAAGGAGAGAGGAGGAATAAGAAAGAAGGCACCATGGGGTGGGAAGATGTGAGGTCATGGTCATGATGGCTGGCCTGTTGGAGTAGGAGCAGCCCAGGCAGAACATAGCAAGTGATATCTCAGGATTATTGACAGAGAAGTAGACAAAATAGCATAGAGGGTTGATATCTGCCCAGCTCTAGTGCTTTTAAGGCTTATGATAAATATTAAGGTTTTGTGTCTTTTATTTGGTAACTAAATGATCTAAGGTGTGTTAGGAGTCCCCCGCCCCATTAACATTTACGGAGACAATGTAGATGTATCCATTGGGGCTAGAAGATCATTTGTTGATCTTTGCTGTATGTCCAGCTGTTGTTTTCTGTAATTGTCTCTTATTTGCTGTAAAGAAAATCTTCTTTGATGAGAAGTGATAGCTATAATTATCTGTGGGTATAAGGCTAATATTTATAATGCAGTAAGGAATTATACTGACCTAGCAAAAAGGCAATAGTAGATCTAAGATACATGACCTCACTAGCCCCAGGAAGTTGGCTAGGATCCTAGTACAAGTTTTCCTTCTTGTTGAGTGGGTCGTAAGTCCAATAGACATCAGTTGGTTACTACCGACATGTAAATGCCTCTACTGCACCTGTATGGATATCTTTCCTTACTGATCATTGTTGTGGTTCATAAGTGTCACAGCCAATTAGGACTATTGACTGTTTTCTTCCATTGACAGCCTGCATAATACTTTTTGGAACTATAAAAGGTAGACCTCAGGGAAAAAGGTTTTGAGTTTAAAAGCAGCTTGAATCAATAATTTAAGTCCTGTGTTGTGAGTGTGCAGTGACTTCAGCAAGAAGGACTTACGAGGGAAGTCAGGGCAGGACTCAAGGTGGGAAGTTAGAGGCAGAAACTGGACCAGAAGCTACAGAGGGATGTCTCTTATGAGCTTTGCTCCCCATGACTTGCTCAGTCTGCTTTCTTATACTATCCAGAACTCCCAGTCCATGGTTAGCACCACTAATAGTTAGGCCCTCCCACATCAATCATTAATCAAAAGAAACGCCACAGACTTTGCCTAGAGGCCAATGTTACGCAGGTTTTTTTTTCCCATTAAGATTGCCTCTTCGGTTCAGTCAGATCCCGGCAGCAGCTGTGGCGGCTCAGTTCTTCAATAGCTCTTTCTGTCTCCCTTTCATTTCCGGAAACATGGCCTCTGGTGTGGCAGTCTCTGATGGTGTCATCAAGGTGTTCAATGACATGAAAGTTTGCAAGTCTTCAACGCAAGAAGAAGTGAAGAAACGCAAGAAGGCAGTGCTTTTTTGCCTGAGTGAGGACAAGAAGAACATCATCCTGGAGGAGGGCAAGGAGATCCTGGTAGGAGACGTGGGGCAGACTGTGGACGACCCCTACACCACCTTTGTCAAGATGCTGCTAGACAAGGACTGCCGCTATGCTCTCTATGATGCAACCTATGAGACCAAGGAGAGCAAGAAGGAGGACCTGGTGTTCATCTTCTGGGCCCCTGAGAGTGCACCGCTTAAGAGCAAAATGATCTATGCCAGCTCCAAGGATGCCATCAAGAAGAAGCTGACAGGAATCAAGCATGAATTACAAGCTAACTGCTACGAGGAGGTCAAGGACCGCTGCACCCTGGCAGAGAAATTAGGTGGCAGTGCCTTCATTTCCCTGGAGGGCTAGCCTTTGTGAGCCACCTCCAGCCCCCTGCCTGGAGCATCTAGCAGCCCCAGACCTGCTCTTGGGTGTTGCAGGCTTCCCCTTTCCTGCCAGACCTGAGGGGCTGGGGGGAGGGATCCCAGCACGGGGGAGGGCTATCCCTTCACCCCAGTTGCCAAACATCCCTCTCACCCCCTGGACCATCCTTCTCCTTCCATCCCTGACGGTTCTGGCCTTCCCAAACTGCTTTTGATCTTCTGATTCCTCTTGGGTTGAAGCAGACCAAGTCCCATCCTAGGCACCCAGTTTGGGGGGAGCCTGTATTTTTTTTTAAAATGACAACCCTCTACTCCTCATCTGTCCTCATCCTCAGCTGCCAACTTCTAACTACAATAGTGACTCTGTGCTTGTCTGTTTAGTTCTGTGTGTAAATGAAATGTGGAAATGACCCTCCCTGCACCAGCTGGTTGCTCTCCCCTTTCCCTTGATCTCAGCCACTCTGGAAGCAGGACCAGTAAGGGACCTTCAATTTAAAAAAACAAAAAAAATGCTAATTAACAAAAAGAAAAAAGAAAACAAAAAGATTGCCTCTTCTCAGATATATCTAGGTTTGTGTCGAATTGACAAAACCCAGCCAACACAAGTCCACACAGCAACAACTGTTGGCTATTCATGCCTCTCAAGAGGCTGGGAAAGCCTGATGTGAACTCCCTTTGAAAACGTTGTAACCTTTAAGGCAGAAAAATGGCCAGGCCCCAGCCTAAGAGCTCCAGCAGCTAGAAATGCACCAGACCTTCCTGTCATAAAATTTCCAGCCTTTGTAACTGTCACAAGGGTAATCTCCAGTCCTTCAATGGGACCCTCTACAGATTATGCTAATTTTAGGTGAAAGTCTGAATAGGAAAACCCACCAATCCCTGAGCTCCTCAAGCTCAGGATTTGAAATCCCACCAATCGGTACCCTGGAAATCTCTGCCCCTAAGACATATTATACAAAGGCATTGTCTACTCAGTTCCCTGCTGTCATCTCCTAGGAGCAGAGGCAGCCACCCCTGGATTTGTCCCTCCATACCATGGGCCCACCTCCCCCCAATAAATCTCTTTTATGAGATTTGCTCCGTGGTACAACTCTCATCAGAAGCCAAGAAGCAATAAGAGAAGTGAAGAAGTGAAGAAGGGGGCAGGGCTGAGGCTCCTGAGCTCCTGAGCTCCTGAGCTCAGCAGGGGGTACCCTCCCCTGGGAGCTGCAAGACCTCTGCAGAGAACGCTTCCTCTCAGAACCCATGTCTTTCCTGGGCTCCCATGTCTCAGGATGCTCTTCCACTGAGATCTGAGGTGGGACAGTGTCCCAGTGAAAGGTTACTTGAGACACAGGAGCCCAGGAGTCATACAGGTCTTATGAAGGACAGTGTCCTAAGTGAAGGGCATCCTGAGACATGGGAGCCTAGGAGCCACACAGCTCTGAGAGGAAGCCTCCTCAGCAGAGGCATTGCAGCTCCACAGCTGAGCTGAGGAGCTCAGGAGCCTCAGCCCCACTTCTTCACTTCTCTTCATTGATTCTTGGCTTCTTCTGATTAGGGAGTCACACTAGGTAGCAAATCTTATAAATATATTTTCTAAATCAGTTTTTCCTTTCCAGTCCTGCTCCTGGAATGAGGACTCTGAGACTAAATGTTTATTAATGAACGACCAGGCCACAAGTTTGGTTCATTCTCTGAGTAGCTCTTAACTTACTTAACCATTTAAACTATTCTATATCTACCATTAAGTTAGTTACCTCTTCTTCAGTCCAGACTTCTTCCTTCTTGTCTTCTTGAGATCATCTAACTGCTGATTTATGTCTGATTCCTCAGTCCACCTCCTTGGTCCAACTCCTGTCTTGTTTCTCTTAGCTCTCCCCATGTCTGTCTGTCTGTCTGTCTGTCTCTCTCTCTCTCTTTCTCTCTTACTATTTCCCGGAATCCTCTTTTTTCCTGCCAGTGCCTTACCTCCTATTTCCTGCCTCACTCATTGGCCATTGGCTTTTTAATTAACAGGTATGTTTATAAGAGATTCTCTCTACATTTTCTCCCTTTAGTACAATAAAAGGCTCTTTCTCTTACATCAATAAATTACACACACACACACACACACACACACACACACACACTTAATGATCATGAAAACCATCAGGTAAGAATTACATTTACAGTGTCTAGTCCATTTGTATTTGGCAGTTTTGGAAAAACTGCTCTATTACCTATCCTATCCTATTATCTTGGTGAATTAGAGTTCTATATTTTCTATCATAACTTATATAGACCTTAAACCATTTTTCTAACCCATAACCATTTAAGCGTACTTGTAAAACTATCTAGTCTTGAACCCCATCAGCGACCTGAAAAGGAATAAATAGTACTTGAGTATGCAGGAAGTACAGAGCAAGCAGCTTCCAAAACTATAGAAATGACAGAGGTTTCTGGCTGTCTGGATAGGCACCCACAAATTGTCTTCATAAAGTTGGAGCATCCATCATTAGCCTTCTGGCCCAGAATATGACAGACCTTTGTGAAGAAGGAATTATAAAGGACTTGCCTCCCTTGCCCGTATAAAGCTTAGCAGTCGACTTCCCTTCCCTGTGTTTGCCCAGTTTGGAAAGTGTTCTGTTTGCAATTGAGGCAAGGGCATTTTCTTGCCCATTGGCTACCTTGTCACATTTGAAGGAAACTCCATGAGGTTCTTTGGTGATGACAGGAGAAGATCTGCCTCCTTGTCAAAAAAACCTTTAATTAATCTAACATCTTTAAATGCCATATTCTATAGATCTCTGAAGTTTCTGAAGACTATCTATCTATCTATCTATCTATCTATTTCTATCCCTCTATCTATCTATAGTAAATCTGAACTGTTCGTTTTACCTATGTACTATCTGTTCAACTTAGAAAATATATTTCTGTAATAAACTAGACTAGTATCTAAGATGACTATGAGTTTGATTAACTATTAACTTAAATTTCTTACTTATCCTAAACAGTTTATAATAGCAGATTTCAAATGGACTAGAATTTAACATTATATTTTAAAGAATTACATAGTTACAATGCCTTAAACAGACTTTATATGTATAGTGTAACCAAATATAATCTCAATTTTGAATCAATATAAAAAGATCTATACCAATGTAAGGTTTTTGGCTTGTTAATATTCTTTGGTCTAAGAGCAGATTTTATAATCTACCCCCCTTTTCTACTATTTCTGTATTATTCCTATATCCCCCTTTTTCTTTTCATCCCTTTCCTCTCCAGATGACCTCAATTTGTCAAGCCTTCAGACTGGTCCAGTCAGGACTTCACTTACCCTGAACTTTCTCAGCATGCAGACTGGACAACTGTTAACCTTGCTTTCTTAAGACTTGACTGTTTGCCCAATTTTCTTTGGGTCCCAAATGAAAAGTGATGCCCAGATCAGCAGGAAGCAATCTTAAGAGAACTATACCCCATTCCTAAGAGGTGGCATGAATGGTTTTGGGGTTGTTCTATGGATGATGAATATTTGTCATCATTTAAGGGGGTTGATAACAAATGGTAATGGTCTTGGATCAGAGAGGAAACAAATTAGAAAGGTTAGACACAGATATCTCTCTCTCTCTCTGTCTCTGTGTCTCTGTCTCTCTGTCTCTCTCTCTTTCTGTCTCTCTCTCTTTCTGTCTCTCTCTCTCTCTCTCTCTCTCTCTCTCTCTCTCTCTCTCTCTCTCCTCTATTCTTCTTTCTCTCCTATCTAGTGTTAGGAAAGATCTTCAAGGGTCTTCCCCGTCAAATCTGATTTTTATTAATTTGGATGGAATCCACAGTTTTTCTTTTTTCTGTGGGAAGAAAAGCAAATTCTCTCCCATAGCGCATTTTTTTATCTGTCTCTGGGAGATTTTATTTATTAAGCATCTCTATCTTATATCTGCTCTTGTATCTATTAAGCCTTTAGTCTCTCTTGAGTTTTTTGTTTTATCTATTGAAGTTGCTCTGGTTTTGATATCTGGGCTATTAATGTTTATATCCAGAGCAGTGTTGTTTAAGCGTTCTGTGGACCAGTTTCTCCACTGTTGACCTGAGATGGACAATTTGAATTTGATATTGGAGCCTCTTTGGGGCATTTCTTGACAAGGGGTTACCTTGTTTGTCCCTTGTTGATCTACATTCACTTAGTCCAGTGTTGGCCTTTGCCACACCTTCTGTGTATTCCAGAAAGGTGGGCCTTCTTTTTGGAGTTTCTCTAGGAAAAGCATTGTTTTTAAGAATGCCTTGTCTATAATCCCTTTTCAAATGACCTTGCTTGCCACAATGAAACCATTTAGCAGTTTGGCTTTTCTTAAAACCTTTAGGGATTATTATTATTATTTTTAATTAAAGTTGCATCCTTATCATTTTTAAAATCTAGTTTTTTTGATGGGATGCCATTTAAATTTTTTATATTTTTGTGGGTATCCAGCATTTGCTGGCATTTGTTAGACAGTAACAGGATAAGCTAAAGTTGGTTTTCTAACAGCCTTTGGCTGACTTTTCTGATTTTCATTATATAATAGTGCAGTAGGCTTTAACCTTATTTCTTTCTCAATTTTATTTATAATCTTTGAAAATTTCTCTTCTAAAGCCTATAAGGCCTATACATGTTTTTCATATCTTTCCTTTTCTTTTATCTCTACATTAGTACTTTCTTCATTTTTAATTATAAAATTTTCTAATTTTTCTTCTATTGTTTGTATACATATCCTTATTTAGTATTCTCATTTCTATTTTCAAAATTTTCTTCTAATGCTTATCTACATCTTTCATTTTTTTGTATCTCTATTATCTTAGTTTTTTCATTTTTTATAATGTTTTCAAATTTTTCTTCAATGGCCTGTCTCCATTTTTCATATTTTTTCATTTCTCATTCTAATCTTTCTTATAAGGCCTATAACTCTATATCCCTCTTTTTTTGAGGAGGTATAAAAAGCTATTATGATTATTAAGATTAGGATAATAAATATCAACTTAATAATAACCATAATTGCTAATGTGCTGATCTCAGTTAAGCCATTTGTCTCTTCTGCTTTTGTTTCTGTCTTTAAGCCCTCTAAGATGGCATTATATAACAACCAAAATCTGTTCCTGAGTTTTTCATCTTATTCCCTTTAATTTTATTAATTTCAATTCTTTTTACTGACTTATAATTTTTCTACATTCAGTCTCCTTCCCTTTTAACATTAAAAGATAACTTTAAACATTTCTTATCTGGTAAGTTTTGTTGCTTTGGATTTTTTCTTGCCTTTTCTCAGTCTCTTCTCTTTAGCTCAGATCTTTAGCTGTCACTCATCTGCCCCTGTCACTTCCTTTACCAGGAGAGGCCTTTTTGCCTTCATGTATCATCGAGAGTCCTCCCTCTGACCCCCACACCCCTCCTTGCCCCCTTTGGCCAGCAGGAGCCCCCTCAGCTCTGGCCTTTTAGCTTCCCACCTGACTGCTTTGTGAAGTGTTTGTCTATCGTTTCTCTTTCTATATAACTTGGGGCTTCTTAAAAGCACCCATTTTTTCTAGTCAGCAGGCTGTTTCTAAAAGTGCCCCCCCCACCTCTGCAGCATCCACACCTGGCCTCCTGAGTTCGTTTTCATTTGGGGTGCTACCTCTTCAGCCACTGGGCAACTTGTTTGCTCTGTGTAAGTTTGGATTTCTAAGTTTTTGCCTGACATTCATTGCCAATACAACTGCACTGCCTCAGGACTTTACTAAACTTGAATTCTATGGCCAATGGTAGATGACATGTTGTAAAAAGAATTTTAATAATCCATTTTTTCTTTTGCTAGTCCTGCTCACAGAATGACAGCTCTAAGACAAAATATTTATTAATAAATGCCCAGGCCATAAGCTTTGACTCATTCCCTGTTTTTTTTTTTTTTTTAAACTAACAAATTGATACTCATATTTTATCATGCCTTTTATTTTTATTTTTAAAAATTTAAAATTTATTATTTTATTTATTTACATCCCAAATGATGTCTCCCTTTAGTTCTCCCTTGCGGAGTTCTTTGCCCCATTCCCTCTACCCTTCACCTCTGAGAGGTTGCTCCCAGGTTGTACTGGCTAGTTTTGTGTGTCAACTTGACACAAGCTGAAGTTATCACAGAGAAAGGAATTTCAATTGAGAAAATACCTCCATGAGATCCAGCTGCAATGCATTTTTTCAATTAGTGATCAAGGGGGGGAGAGGGCCCCTTGTGAGTGGTATCATCTGTTGGTTGGTAGTCTTGGACTCTATAAGAAAGCCAGCTGAGCAAGCCAGGAGAAGCAAGCCAGTAAGTAACATCCCTTCATGGCCTCTGCATCAGCTCCTGCTTCCTGACCTGCTTGAGTTCCAGTCCTGACTTCCTTTGGTGGTGAACAGCAATAGGAAGTGTAAGCTCAATACACCTTTTCCTCCCCAACTTGCATCTTGGTCATGATGTTTGTGCAGGAATAGAAACCCTGACTAAGACACAGGTATAGTTCCACCTTGGAGCATCATTTCTCTATAGGATTGGGTGCATCATCTACCACTGATACCAGACAAAGCAGTCAGTCCTCTGCTAAATATGTGCTAGGAGGCCTCGGTTCAGCCTTGTGTATGTTCTTTGGTTGGTGGCTCAGTTTCTGGCAGCTCCCAAGGTCCAGGTAAGTTGACACTGTTGGTCTTCCTATGGGGTTGCAATCTCCTTCAGCTCCTTCAGTGCTTCCCCTAACTCTTCCATAGTGGTCCCTGACCTCTGTTCAGTGCTTGGCTGTGGGTATCTACATCTGTCTCAGTCGGGCTAGGCTCCTGTCATGCATGTCTGATTAGTTCTTAACTTATTTAACCAGTTAAAATATTCTGTGTCTACTATTTAATTAGTTACCTATCCTTCAGTTTCAGCTTGCTTCTTTCTTCTCATCTCCTTGAGTTCATCTACCTACTGGTTAAAATTTGTCTCCTTGGTTGTCTCCTGTGTTTCATCTCATCTCTCTCAGCTCTCCCCTGTCTCTCTTCTGTCTCTATTTTCCAGAATCCCCTCTTCCTGACAGTATCTCACCTCCTATTTCTTGCCTCAGCTCATTGGACATTGGCTTTTTTATTGACAGGTGATGTTTGTAAAAGATTCTCTCTACAAAATCTCATAAAAGAGATTTAATGGGATGTCTAGGGTGTGAAGGGACAAATCCTGGGTTGGCTGCCTCTACTCTCAGGAGACAACAGCAGGGAACTGAGCAGACATAGCCTTTATATAGAATTTCTTAGGGGTGGAGCTTTTTAGGGCAGAGATTTCCATGGTGAGGATTGGTGGGATTTCAAGTCCTGAGCTTTTGGAGCTCAGGGATTGGTGGGATCTTGTTCAGAATTTTCACATAAGATTAGCATAATCTGGGAAGGGTCCTATTGAAGGGTTGGAGATGACCTTTGGCTGGAAACTCCATTAGGACAGTTAGGGAAATCTGGGGTAGGCACCTGACTACAGGAGCTCCTCAGGAGGAGTGGAGGGTAGGGGTAGAGGGCTGGCCTCTTTCCTGTCTTGAGGGTTTACAAACTTTAAAAAGTATACAAAGACTTTACCTGCCTCTTGAGTAAGCCCAACAGTTTCTGCATTAACTCTTCCCTGTGTGATAAACTTCTTTGACAAAGGCTGAGAGCACACTTATATATAGATATAAAAATATGGATAGAACAAGAGATTTTGGCATGTCCATTTAGCAAAACAATTGTAATAGGTTCCTAACTAAAGCCTATGACCTTGTTACCTATAGGCACACCAATGCACTCTAAAGCTACATTTTGGAGTTTCATCAGTTCATTTAAATCTCCTCAGCTTCAGCTCCCTCATGTGTAAATGCCAGGAAAAAAATAGTACCTAGTTAACAGGGCTAGTGAGTAAACAATGCAATCTTTCATAGCTCAGAAAACCAGAATTGGTGGTGAATATCTATTTTATCTCTTTCTATAATTTGGATGGAATAGCTGCAGAGGCACCCAATTCTCCTGCACAGCCCCTTCCTCTTTGGCACGAAATGGTCTCCAGTCTCCTAAGAGGACGCACCTTGGTGTAGATGCTCTCTAACGACTACTGCCTACTGTACCTGCATTAAGTTATTCTCTGTGTGATCACAAGTGAGGATGGTTGCTAGGGCAAAATGTTATCTTCAGAAGCCAAGGTTCTCTAGTGCTTACAGATTGAAGACCATGCAACTGGGGATGCCTCTTCCCCCACCTACCCTCCACCCCCACTACATTTCATCTGTCTTCAAGGTCAGACTTATTTGTTTCTGCTCTGAAGGGACTCCCACTATTTAACATTGAAATGGAAATCTTTCCACCATTTGAGCATCCAAAATTGTAACCTCCTCTCCCTGTGGCTCCACTTCTCATTCAACCCTACTGTCTCCTCCCCATAGGCAACAGGAGCAGAAGGGGTAAATTGATCAGTCTTGACCTAATGAGGTCAGACTTCACAAAGCCTAATCAAGAACTCAATGCAAACTGGTGTGTAGCTCATGGGTTTGATCTCTAGAAACATAAAAGCAAACAAAACCACCTATTTATGCTACTATATGCCACCAAACACCCACAGCATGATAGCTGTTCTGCAGGCCAGTGGAGCACAGGGCTAACAAGGTCCCAACTCTTGTGAAGTTCACAACCTCCTATGGTATTGGGGAAGAAAGAGAACCAACAATAAAGGATTAAAAATAAAGGGTATGTTAGATGGTGGCTTCTGCTGCGAAGCAGTTTTTGAGCATGGCAATGAGATGCATGTGAATTGGATGGAAGGTCAGAGAGTTTTGGTGAATAATCTAGGAGCTGGGGTCTAAATGAGAAGGGGGAAGGACCAGCCCCACCAAGTGTCAGATCACTCAGAGTTAAAGTGTACATACTTGCTCTTCTTGGTCTCCTGTACTTTCATGTTTCTGTCTTGGATGATATTTCTTTTTCCTAAAGAATCATCTCAATTTTGTTGCTGACCCATGTTGGCTCACCTGGATATTTCATCTTCATTTCCAAAAAGATATTCTTTTTTGAGGCAGAATTTTCAATTTGAGCTTCTCCTGCCTCAACCTTCTGGTAGACTAGGATTATAAGACAGACCCCATACCTGGGAGCTCTTAAGGACATTCCAAATGAGTAAAGAATGATCAGTTGGGGATGGAGTGGTGGCTCAGAAAGTGAGAGTCATTGCACTCTTCCACAGGACCTGAGTTTGGTCCCCAGCTTCCACATGGTGGCTTACAATCACCCATGTTTCCAGATTCCAAGTGCCAAGGGATATGGCACCTTCTGACTTTCTCAGGCACACATGTAATACACATACAAATAAACCATTATTCTTATTAATTTAAACCATTATTCTTTTTTTCTTTTTATCATTTTGTTTTTTTATAATAAAATTTAATTGTTAAAAAACTTTAGAGAAATGTTGCATATAATAGTACAAATCAATACAGTACTTCTAATGAACACTTCACCAACAAGTACCAAAGTTTAAATTGTGCATAAAATTTTATCTAGTAAACTTATTTCTAAGAATTTATGTTGACAAAAATATGTGTGTACTGTGGGATATCTATCACAGTATTATATACATTGGTGAATTATGAGAAACATGTCAAAATTAAATACAGAATTAATAAATTATGAAATTACTAGTAGACATTTCTATAATAATTAAAATGCTACTTCTTAGGCTAAAACTTTAGAAGCCAATATTATCATCATCTTATAATTTCACATTATAAATCTGATTAAATTGAATCACTTTGTAAAAACACTATGCAATTGGAAATTATTTATGACAGATCAACTCTTACTGTTTTATAGGCCATTCATTTTTTCTCCTTTGAAATGACAAAGGAAAGTTGACTTCAGCCAAAATAGCACATAACCTAATCTCATAAATTACATGTTTAATGTCACTTGTTTTCAGTAGACTTTGAAAACCTTACTACTGTCACACTCAACTAGAAATAAGTTGAAAACTCCTGACTAAATTCAGAGAAAATAAATACTAATCTTCTAAAATATACAGGACTCACCTCCCTAATGTGAATATAAAATTCAAATATTTCTCCCTTGAAGATATGTTAGCTTCACTCTGAGCAAAGAGCAACATTCCTTTGTGTTTCTCAAGGACATTACACTGAGACTCATCAGATACCTATGATACTTGCTGAAGTTACCCCTTAAATATTTCTAGTTCTGTGGTGACTATTTCTATAAAGAATGAAGTGTGGGATTTTTTTTCAGGACATTTAAGTTATTTAATAGTTAAACCACAGATGTAGAACATAAAGGAATTCAAAGTATTAGCAACAAATAAAATTGTATCAGTGGACTTTGGTAAAATTCTATAAAATTACAATAATTTCAATTATAATCACTGTTTAAGAATGCTTTAGAAAATAATCCTTTGAGTCCTATCTATCCTTCTGAGTCACTTACCTGAACTGTGCCATATTTGTGTGTTTTAAACATGTATTATTATTATACTGCCTGTGATTTTTAGAGCATAGATGTTCAGAATTGAGAGTTCATTTTGGTAGATTTTTCCTTTGACCAGTATGAAATGTCCTTATCTTTCTTGATAATTTTAAAACCATTATTCTTAAATTACATGTATCACTAGCAGAAAAATGATGACATTTACTTTCAGCACTTTGGGGGTGGGTGGGCAGGAGGTTCTTTTGGAAGTACTCACACTGGGAACTGAACTTAAGGGCCTCATACAAGTTAGTATATGGCCATTGAATAATATCTCTAGACCTTTTTGTATTTGGTTTTAGTATGTTCATGTGTATATGTTTGTGTACGTATGTGCACGTGAGTGTAGAAGCCAACTGGTATCTCCCTCAAGCATTCCCCACTTTATTATTAGTAGAAAAACGTTTGCTGAGTACAACAGGGGCATCAGGCAGCACAGTAATTATAGTATCAACTTCAGCCTCCATCTGATTATATAATGCAGGGTCTCTCACTGAACCAGAAGTTGCAAATTTGACTACACAGGCTGGCCAGCAGACCTCAGGGAACCTCCATCCCAAATTCGGGGATTATGACCACACACCATGGCACCCAGATTTCACATGGGTTCTGGTGATCTGAACTCAGGTCCTTGTTTGTGCAGCAAGCACTTTACCAACTGAGTCATCTCTGTATGTCTCACTTCCTGTATTTTTTGACACAGACTTCCGGGGCTACCCTCACTGCCTGTGAACTCACTAATAGCCTATCTAGTTCTGGAACTTGCAATCCTCCCCTCTCAACCTCCCAAATGGCTGAGATTACAGAGCCGTGATACCAGGCCTGTTTACTTTCAGCACTTTTAACATGATTCCATTGCCTTCC
The DNA here is from genome assembly GCA_019843965.1 of Rhynchomys soricoides. Lineage (NCBI taxonomy): Eukaryota > Metazoa > Chordata > Mammalia > Rodentia > Muridae > Rhynchomys > Rhynchomys soricoides. The sequence goes on along the minus strand of JADRCH010000567.1, from coordinate 502,896 downwards.
AACTGCCATCCTTCCTCCTGGAGCCACCTACTAGTGACATCATTGTCACTTTGTGTCACATCATTGTGTCTGTTTACAGAGATGATTTTATTGATGAGGTTCTTTGCAGCTTACCTAGGATCTAACTTTAAGTCATTGCTCTCTATAGTTGGTTTACTGTCTTTCACCAGTTTGAAGGTATTTCTAATTAGCTCATTGAATGCTGTGGGACACCCATCATTGAATGATGAGGAACACACCTTTATATATTGGAGTTTAGAGACCCTTTGTTTTGAGGACAAGTCAAGTCTGTTCAGGGCTCAACAGCAAAATTAATATCACTGTGTCCACACGATTCTTGATCTCAGACATGAAGCACTCCCCTTTCTAAGTCTCTGCCCGATTTATGCCAGCTTTTTGTGTCATGGGTGGTAGGCTACCAGTTTCTACTTCATCTCTGACAACCTCTCCTTTCTAGCCTGACCAATCATCCTGTAAAATCTTATCTTTCTCTACGTGGGTTCTTCTTTCCTCTCCTAGAACTAAATCTTTAATATACACTGCTCTTTATTTTTCTTCAGAGAACTCACTTAAAAAATTGTGTCTGAATATATTTGGAGAACAGAGGACATCTTGTGTGAGTCCATGCTCTCCTTCACCAGACCAACCCCAGATATTGACTCAGGACATCAGGCCCCTCTACCTGCTGAGCCCAACACTCAACCTTTTAATGTCTAATATTTCCTTCATTAAGTTTTTAGGGGTAAGTGTGATGCCTAATGACAGCTATGTCCCATGTCTCACAATGTCTGCACATAGTAGGTGCTCTGGCTCAGCTGAGTGGATGAGAGAACAAGTCTTATCTGTCCCTCCACAGTGAGAATGAACTACACCTTCTTTGTGAAGCATTCCTGCTGAAATATTTCAGTCTACCTGGAGTATGAAGGGAAAATGGTGACCAACAGAGTGCCATGGCGAAGGCTGCAAAGGTGAGGCTGGGAGAATGACACCTGTTAAGGAATCATCTCCAGGGGAGCTGTGCCCAAAAGTGGTCAAGTCTCCAAGCCTGGGACAAAACCTGACCCTCCCTGCCCATTTGTTTCTCATTCTCTTTTATTCCCAAGCCCGTCATCTCATTCTCTCTGTTCTTTCTTTGCCTTAGGCTCACCCCACTTTTATTGTCTCTAAACATAAGTCAAATGCTCAGCTTTTTGTCAAGTGACCATAAAATGAAACCATCAGCCAAATTAAACCTTTCTTCCTTTTCCTTGGATATTTTGTCACAGCAATGGGTAATTAACACAAGTCAACTGAAACAGGAAGGGATGCTTTAACAGACAGTAGAGGATTCCTGGGACAATGAAGGGACTGTGAGGGTGGTGGTGAAGGACATAAAATGTCAGTGGCAGCCATAGGACTTTCAAGATTAGAACACAAAATTTATCAACATGTTTTAAAAATCAGAAATGATTTTGATAGTTTTAAATGAGATTTGTAAATGATCCCAAAATATGGGACTAAAGCTAGAAGCAATGGGTATACTGGGTCAAACCTGTGTTTTAGAGAGAAGGGACAGAGAACAGTCTAGATGGGGAGAGCTAGATGGAAAAATAAAGCTGTCACCTTGGACAGGACACAATAGGCACAGTTGAGATCTTCAGGTAGGAATCTAAAGCAGCAATCCACATCATTGAATGGAAGGTGGACTGGGTAGAGTCGAGTTGGAGAGGAGTAGAAGATGGAGTCCAAAAGGACAATGATCAGAACCATATATAGTCTGGAATCAGAACAATAAAAGCAATCCTGGGAGTGCAGAGCATATTACCAATAGTCTTGACACTCCAGTGCCATCTAAGGCTATACATAAAAAGTGGTAGGGAATACTTCCAGGGGGTAGAATAGTAGTCTGGGAATTTTGGAGGAGGTGCTGAAGATTAGAATGCAGGCCCTGCACTTTACACAAACTAAGCAAGCCTTCCATCCTGTCCTATGCTCTTAGCCCTGGAACTTTAGTTTGACTCCATGGAAGGTCCTTTTAGAAACAGTTTTAAGAGATACTATTGCTTAATAATGTTATAAAATAAGATGCCAGAGTATTTACGGAATATTGCATATGATGCATGGAATTCCTCAGGAGTCTATAAATGTAAGAAATGGGGCTTGTTTGGGGTATTAAAATGCAAGATCCGTATCATTTTGGCAGTATGATTCCAAATTCATTTTTTCACCCTGTTAAGTTACAGAGGCCATAGTACTTTATCCAGGAATCTTTGCAAAAATCACAATAAAAAGCCATCAATTACTTTTTCCCATAACATTTATTAACTATTAGACCTGCAAAGGAGGGCACTAATTGTTACATCCTAAGTTGCCTGAAGCTCTAAGAGTCAGAGGTGAATGCAGTATCTTAACACTAGTATGTCATCAATTCTTACCAGAGGGGAGTCTAGGACCCTAAAAGGTTAGATGAATCTTATGTGCCTCAAATTTCTTTCCAACACTCTTGAAGCATATCTAGAAACAATCCTTGCTCCTTTTCTCCTGAAAAGGAGCTTCCTCACTGCTGGTAATGAACTCAGGCAGAACTCTCTTCCCAAGTCCTTCCTCACATCAAGCAATCATTTCATGTAGAGAAGAGGATAATAATGAACTCAGAGGGTACCTTGAAAACTGGTGTGCCAATGGGCACTAGCTTCCAACATGTCAAAGAACAAACACCCTTGCCCCCGCTTATCAGGGGACACTTCTGAAACCCCATGGGACAGACCTTAAACTTGCTCACGTTCTCATTGCCCAGCTGTCTGTAACCCTTAAACCCAGGACCCAGAAAATACAGTGGTTTTCCATGTTCATTTCAGAGCTGTTCATATTCCAAAGAGACTGTGGTTTATATATTAGTAGAAATCCTTCAGGATATAGGAACTAGGTAAGCAGATTTCCATTAGTTAGGATTTTCTTGAATTTTATTATCAGATATTATTATAAAAACACTGAACAAAAGTGAGAAAACATAGTTGTTAAAAACACAAACTCTGGAGCCAAAAACATCTCAACTGGACTCCCTACTAGATGTGTCTCCTGGGTAAGCTATTCAACACCTCTGCTTCTGTTTATCCATTTGTAAACCTGGGGGTAGTAACAATGCCTACTTCATAGAGTTAAGGGAATAGAACAAGTTAATATTAAAAAAAAAAAAAATTTAAAAAGAGGCCTAGCACATGGTAAGTGCTTATGTATTTGTAAAACAAAAACAAAAAACCTTAAATTAACTGGGTTAATTTCTTCATGGTTCTAAGAGGTCTTTATCTAAGCACACATTTTTAGATGTTTTAGATGTTTATATACAATTGTGTCCTCCTTATTGTTGCTTCTTCTGTTATGTATATTGCCAGCACCCACAATTATACTTTATAGTGATTGCCTAAAAGAGTTATAAGCTAACTGCCCAATAATTCACTGATATGTACCAATGGACACTGACACTACATTATTAAGAATTGGTTTCTGTTTCAAAACTCAGTCTCATATTTCTAGGCAACAGTCTTTCTATCTTCTATCATTAATGACCTCCTTTACTAATCTTTTCTAAAGAGGTTAACCTTGATTAAGTAAATACCCCACTCAGTACTACATTATTTATTTTATAAATTCAGACTTCGTATTCCATATTCTATCTCTTAAAGAGCACCTAGACCCTCCCCTTGTGATAGCAAATCTGCTTCTATCATTATGCACAAAATGTTAATGTAAAGCTTTCCATCTAATATTCCAGGTAGTATCTTTCCCATTAAAACACTATTCTTGGCACAAGACTTTCCTCTTAACAATGCTAAACTTCTACATTTTGATCTACAAATCAGAGCTTTTGCTAGAATACTCCATCCACCCAATCATGTTCCTCAAATATGGATTCCTTGTGGACCACATAAGAAGCTTAGAACTTTTCCCCCTATAATTTCCCACCACTGAATACAGGCTACATAACTGCTGAAAGGTTTTCCCTAGTCTTTTCATTTATGTCACCCATAAAGTTTCTTCTAAAAAGAGATTTCCTGTTGTATAGTAAAGACAGTTTAACTGAATTCTTAGTGAAAAACTTCCCTCTTGGTTATACTTATAGGGCTTTCCCCCACAATGTATTGTTAAACATACAATAAAAGAAAAGTCTTTGTCCAATTCAGTTACAGTTTCTCTTCACTATGATTTTTCTGATGTTGAAGTAAGGCTGAATGACCACTAAAGGCTCTTCCACATTGGTTGCATATAAAGCATTTCTCTCCATTATGCATTCTTTGATGAATAATCAGAGAAGAATTCTTACAGAAAGCTTTTTCACAATGATTACATTTGTAGGGTTTCTCTCCAGTATGGTTTCTCAAGTGTACAATAAGGGAAGAACTCTCATTAAATGCCTTCCCACACTCATTACACCTGTATGGTTTCTCTCCAGTATGAGTTCTCCGGTGTGCAATTAGGTGAGAGCTACAATTAAAGGATCGTTCACATTGATTACATTTATAGGGTTTCTCACCAGTGTGAATTCTCCGATGAGCAACAAGGTGACAGCTCTGACTGAAGGATTTTCCACATTTATTGCACTCATAGGGCTTTTCTCCAGTATGAGTCCTTTGATGCCTAACAAGATGAGCCATCTGGCTACAGGATTTTCCACATTTATTACATTCATAGGGCTTAATTCCAGAATGAATAATTTCATGTTTTGTAAGGGCTGAACGCTCTCTGAAAGCTTTGCCACATTCTTGACAGATATAAGGTTTCTCTCCTGTGTGAGTTCTCTGGTGGGCAATAAGATGGGAGCTCCAGCTGAAGGACTTTCCACACTCAGTACATTTATATGGTTTTGCTCCAGAGTGAGTTCTTTCATGTTTACTAAGGGCTGAATAATCCCTAAAAGCCTTTTCACATTCATCACATTTAAAGGGTTTCTCTCCAGTATGCATCCGCATATGGGCAATAAGATGGGAACTCCAGCTAAAAGACTTGCCACATTCAGTACACTCAAAAGGTTTCTCTCCAGTATGAGTTCTCTGATGTCCAATAAGATGGGAGTTCCAGTTGAAAGATTTCCCACATTCATTACATACATAAGGTTTTTCTCCTGTATGGATTCTTGTGTGTACAATAAGATGAGAATTCCAACTGAAGGCTTTCCCACATTTGTTACATTCATAGGGTTTTATTCCAGTGTGAGTCCGTTCATGCTTAGTAAGGGCTGAACGATTCCTAAAAACTTTTCCACATTTCTCACATTCATAGGGTTTCTCTCCAGGATGAGTTTTCTTATGTTGAATAAGGTAAGAGCTCCAAATAAAAGATGTTCCACATTTGTTGAATTCATAGGGTTTCTCTGCAGTGTATGTGCTTGTATGCTGAGCAAGTAATGAATCGTAACCAAAGACTTTCTCCCATTCATTGTATTTATATGCTTTTTCTACACTGCCAATTTTTTGATGTTCCATAAAAGATGAGAAATAAAAGATATTCTCATATTCTTTATATTTCTCATACTGGTTTCCTCCAATCTGAAGTCTTGGGTGATCAATAAGTGATGGGCTCTGGTTAAAGATTTGATGGTATTCCTTATATCCATAGAGTTTTTCTCCTGTATGTACTGCTTTATGATCACCAAACTGTATAATATGATTGAAAGACTTCACAGTATCAGTACATTTGAACAGATGATCTCCAGTTTGCATTTTTGCAGGGTATACAGGCTGAACAGACTGGCAGAAGGCTTTATCATAATCATTATTTTCACAGACAACCTTATCTGCATACATTATGGCTGAATTACATTTCCAACTTTCAAGATGTGTATCAGGTTTGTAGAAATGTTCTAATTGAGAAACTCTCTGAGATGGAATTAAATTTAAGCTTTGGCTGTACTCTGTGCCAAGTTCACAGAATTGAGAACCTCGTTGAGAAAGTACTTGTTTTTGCATGAAGACCATTTGCCTCATACCTGTGCTCTGGTTCATGTGAAACATTTCTAATTGGTCTCCATATCCCAAAACTCCTAGCCTGGAGAGCCAAGGATTATCCCATATGTATCTTTCTAACATCATTCCATTCCTGGATTGCTCTTCCTCAAAAACACTCTGCGCTGGAATCAATGCTTTGCTTTCAACATTTCTCATCCAGTCTGAAAAAGAAGCAGGGGGAATTGTGAGTGCATAAAGACCTAAGGATGCACTGGTGAGATTTATTATTCATATTATGGAAAAGGCTAGAGTATATTTCATTTTCAAGTCCAGACATAAAAACCAGAGAAATAGTGAAAAGTAAACAATAGCTAACTACAAAAGAAAGTATATCATGACACTAATAAAACCACTGAAGAGTACTTTTACATGAAAAGGAAGATTTACAGAAAAAGTCACCTATGCAGGACTGAGCTACTCAAACCTTGCACATTACTAAACTGGCTTGCTTCATGGCTCAGACTTAGCTAAGCACTAAGAATTGAGACTATGAAATACAATGCTGTAAATAACAGCTTTTCATGTTCATGGCCTTGAAGCAAACTGTACCAATTTTTCTAGATACCTTGTAATTAATGACATTTCTAGTGAAGATGTGCTTTCTTTCTAAAGATCTGGAGTATCTGGGCTCTCAATTGTACAAGTATTATTGTCTATATGATCAACCTCCAATAAGCACAATGGATTCTGACTTAAGCTCAACCATGTTTCCTAGTAGACAACTTCACAGATCATCACAATTTCTGTTTGGCTTCCTCTGGACCCTGATATTGCTTTATGTTCTTTTATGTAATAAACCATACCCTTGATGGTGGTGAATTTCAAGTTCTATAAGTCATCCTAGTGTTATCAACGGGGTAGCAGTAGATACCTCTAACAAAAAGACACAGTGAGTACTTGTAGGAAGAGAGGAAAGAAGGCAGGAAGGAAGGGACAAACAGACAATGGAGAAGTGTGGGATGAGGGGAGGGGAGGGGAGGGAAGAAAGGAAGGGTTTAATAAAAAGCATGCAGGCCTTTGGCAAGTAATGTTTAAATCATTAAATAGAGTTATAATTTACTTCTATATTATAATGTGTGTGTGTGTGTGTGTGTGTGTGTGTGTGCACGCACATGTGTGCATGTGTGTATGATAAAGTATCACCAAAAGATTTCAAGCCAGGATGTTATTTATAATAAACTACTACTACCGTATTTGTTGTCCCAGAATCCAGTCAAGATTTAAACATATAAGACTTATCAGCTCAGAGAGAAATATTGTCACAGTTTAAAGATTCTCCTGAAGAAGCAATTCCTATGACCACTACAAAATCAGTTTTAGAGCACTAGTATAAGACAGATTAGAGAAACAGCATAGTGTGGTAAAATAGTCATATGAGTTGAAGTTGATCATGTGTATTTAAATATTAGCTCTATCACTGGACCTAAATGGACTTTGTGTTGGCTGAATGTTAGTCATTCAGCAAAATGTATGTCAAATTTTGCATGTGTGTAATCAGCAATGTTTCATCATAAATGGAGTATCAGGCCCATAATCAACAGAATCTGTATTAACTTCCTGCCACTATTATAATAAGTTATCATATACTTAGTGACTTATAGCAACACAGATTTATTATCTTATAGTTCTAGAAGTCAACAACCCAGAACAACCATTAACTGCCTGGGGTTCTCTGAACACCCACAATAAATGCTTGTTTTGACTTGACAAATAAAGGAAACACAAGGTCCTAACAATTTCTGGCAGGAAGCTGAGGTAGAGCATACCAGTGAGACCAACAATACAATAACCAAAAAGAGAAAAACAAAAAACTGAGTAACAACATGATCATAGAGCCTTAAGAGTAACAACTTAGAAGGTCACATGAATATACATAATTAATTAAATTGTTGAAACCCAAAAAGAGATTTGAGGAGGCAACAAAAGACAAGTAATGCTTTACACAGACATTCCTTAATATTACAAGTAATAATATTACTCATCAGAAACTATGGAAGCTAAAATAAAAAATTCCATCAACCATGAGCTTTCTACCCATTAAAATTATCAAATGGTTCCCAGATAAAACCTTGGAATTTGTTAACAAACCTGTCCCACAAGAAATGCTAACAGTTGCTAGGAAGATGGTTCACAGGTGAGGTCTCTTGCAGAAGACCTTGGTTCAATTCTTAGCTCATAACCATCTAAAACTACAGTTCCAGAGAATCCAATGCCCTCTTCTGACCTCTGTGGGCTCTGGCAATGCATATACATCAGGCACACACACATACCCATAAAAAAATTAAAATATTTTTAAGCAAGCAAGAAATGCTAGGAGCTGAAGAAATGGCTCAGCAGTTAAGAAAATATTGATGAAGACCCAGAAGTTCAGTTTCCAGTATCTAAGTCAGATAGCATAAAACTACCTATAATTTTAGGCACTGGCACTCACTTGTGTGCTCATGCACACACATAAATTAAAAAAAAAATTTTTTCTTTAAAAAGAGAAATGCTAAAAGAAGTCCTTTAGGCTGACATGGAAAAACACTAAGAAACAACTCAAAGAACACTACTAAAGAAATCATATTCCTTCCCCCCCCCCCCTTTTTTTGCGGACAAGGTCTCTAGGTAGCCTTGTTTGTCCTGCAACTCAATATGTAGACTAGGCTAGCCTTGAACTCACAGAGATTCACCTGCCTCTGCCTCCCAAGTGCTCAGAATTAAAGACATGTACCACCACACCCAGCAAAATTACAGTGTTTTCTTTATAATATTGCTTTGTCTGATTTTAGAGATAAGACAACACTGGCCACATGGCTAAGTGATCTATCAACCTTGACAACCTGAAACATTCATATGATGGAGGGAGAAAACTGATTCCTACAAGTCATCTTCTGTCCTCCATATGGATACCCATTACCCCTACACTTACCCTCCCCATAGTCCCACGCAAATAAATATAATTTAAAATTTTAAGAATTCTAACAACTGAAAATTACAAAGGTAAAATGTCATTAGTTACAAATGTGTGCTAATTAACATCCAATGTACAACTGTGTAAAAGAGAATAAGCTATACAAAAGCAAAGTTTTTGAATACTAATGAGATTAAATTAGTATTAATCCAAATAAGAATATTATAGGAATGTTAAGTGTAACCCTCAGTACAACCACTAAGGCAGTAACAAAATAAGCAATCCCAAGGTAAAAGAGAAGTGGTGACCTGTACACTGAGAAGCACCAGTAAGTGGTAATGTGGTACAGAGCAGTGAGCGTATGTGAGATTTCGTCATACATTTTATGTTGCTTTGACTTTTTTAAACCATAAGAAGACAGTCTGTTTTAAAAAACTATTTTTTTTTTTTGTAAATAAATGTTTAAATCCTTAGCCTACAATTCAGAAATTTAAAAAATAAATTTTTACATAGGTAAATAACTGAGACCTTAGCTTAGAGAAGGTACAGGAAATATGAACAACCACAAAGCAGACAGGAAAGTGTGTGAGGGGGACCCAGGATACAACTGCAGTTTTATGAAAGGCTCTGTTCTCAATTGGTAGTAGATGGAAAGGAAACACGAAGATGAAAATGCCCTCAAAAGAATTCTGAATGTATCGGGAAATAACTCCTCTACCTTTAGCCCATTTCTTAAAAAGGAGAGCTTTGAGGCCAAGTTCCTCATTTATGCCTGGGGCTTCACCTCACCTGGACAACTGCTTTTAGGATATCCTTGCTCCACTGACCATGGCTCTTCTCCTTGTTCCAACAGGGAGATGACTTCAGGCTTAGCAATCTGATTCCCTAAACATGGAGGAAAGACATGTGACTTTGGTGACAAAGCTTTGGAGTTGCCAAAGAAATCTTCCCTTGCCTAGTCCTACTGTGACTCCTCACGCAGAACATGCACATCCTTTTTCTTTCATACTTCATAAATATTAAGAATTTCATTCCTGAATTTCAAAGTTCAAGATAATCTTAGCCCTTCAGAGATACAACATACTTCTTTCACAGAATAGCTGAAGACACTGTGGAGGAAATGGCTTTGTCAGTTTCCACCTTACCCACAGAAAGTAGGTGTCCATAGGTCTCCAGCATCACATCACGGTACAGAGTCCGCTGAACAAGGTCTAGCTGCCCCCATTCTTCTTGGGTAAAGGCCACAGCAACATCTTTGAAAGTCACTGGTTCCTGAAAGAGCATATATGATCCTTCTCAGCCAGTGGTAAACCTTTCCAAATTTTTTTAGGGATGGAATGAAGCTGATAGCCTTTGAGGAGAGGAGACAGGATATAAAGGACACACTAGAAGGTATCAAGAATCTAGCCAGGTGTGGTGATTTACTTTAATCAAAGCACTTGGGAGGCAGAGGTAGGTGGATCTATGTAAGTTTGAGGTCAGCCCAGTCTATACAGTGAGTTCCAGGACAGCCTGGCTATGTAAAGATAGACATGTCTCAAAAAAAAAAAAAAATTGTTGTGTGTCAAGTTTAACTGAGTAGCACAGCAAAAAACATGCTCATCAAGACATCTAAAATCCTAGAGGGGAATATGCACACACATTAAACATCATGAGTCAAAAAGAGAAACCTGGATGTAGTAAGAGACACATAGAGGATCTTTAATGTATTTCCCAGTTCTGATTATAATGGCCACTATGAACAGAAATTCTATTAATTATTAGAAACCAGTTTTGATTATAATGGTCACTATGAACAGAAATTCTACCCACCTTGACAATGCTCTGTCCTCTCAATACATGAGTAATATCTGGGACCAAAGAAGAAAGAGGGTGTCTATGGACTAGAGATCTTGTGTTAGAAAAACCTTTGCTCCTGTATGTGGACCTGGGACCTGGAAGGTGATCTGGAATCTGCCATCCTGATCACAGAAAGTTTCCATTCACTGGTCACTTCCATCAAAGGGCTAGAACTAAGGATGAGCAGGATGGCCCAGAGCAACCTGGGCTGAGGAATTTGTTACAGCAGTGGTCAAAAACAGTTGAGTTAGAAAAAAAATTGAAATTGGCTAGTATAGTAGCATACATCTGTAATCCCAGTTACTCATCAGAGACTGAAGCAAGAAGGTATGGTTACCAGGTTCAATATAAGGCTTTGCAACATGGTGCCAAAAATAAATATAGAAACCAGGCATGGAACAGGTCTATAACTCAGGGACTCAGAACACTAACACAGAAGGATCAGAATTTGAAATTGGCCTGCATGACCCTGTAAGAACTTATTTCTAAGCAAACAAAAATAAATTCAAAAGGGGAAAAGGAAAATGGAGCCTAGAAAACAAAAGAAGATGAACATAAATCTAACCTGTTTGATCTCTGCAATGATTCTATCTTTCATAGTTCTTCTAAGAAATCAATGTGAGACTCAGTGTCTGGCTATCCTCGGAGTTACTGTTATAGGCAGAGTATGGGTGGTAGGTCACAAACCCTGTATCAAGGTCCAAATAACTCACTGGAATGTGGCTCTCTGGTTACAGCAATCACAGATACAGGATCAACCCTAAGACAAGCCTGCTGGGCTGATATGCATCAGATGCACTCTTGGGGTCCTCTGACTCTCCCCTCCCTTACCAGCTTCTGGCTTCTTACCTTGATACAACTTTTCCCACAGTCCTCCTACCTAGTATTCAATACACTTTTTTTTTTTTTGTTTTTACCTTGCCTATCAGAACTGGATTTACTCAGATCATCCACTTAAAACAAAACCCTGATTCTGTTGCAAAGTCTGCTTATAAGCCCCAAAACTCAACCCCTGCAGATACCCTGACACATTCAGTCTTCCTGTAGCCCATCACTGCTGTTGACCTATACTGAAGCTGAGAGGCCATGCTTACTAGCCTGGGACTTCTAGTTCTTGTTTCTTTCTATCTCATTCTCCTTAGCTCCCAGATTTATTTATTTTTAAAAACTGGATATTTTATTTATTTAAATTTCAAATATTATCCCCTTTCCTGGTTTCCCTCTAGAATCCCCCTGTCCCATCCTCCCTCCCCCTGCTTCTATGAGGGTGCTCCCCCACCCACCCACACACTCCTGCCTCCCTGCCCTGGCATTCCCCCTACACTGGGGCATTGAGCCTTCACAGGACCAAGGGCCTCTCATTGATGTCTGACAAGGCCATCCTTTGCAACATATGCGGCTGAAGCCATGTGTCCTTCCATGTGTACTCTTTGGTTGGTGGTTTAGTCCCTGGGAGCTCTGGGGGGTCTGATTGGTTGTTATTGTTGTTCTTCCTATGGGGTTGCAAAGTCTAATGGTTGGCGGAGAGCATCCACCTCTGTATTTGTCAGGCTCTATAAGGCTCCTGTCAGCAAGCACTTCTTGGCATCCGAAATAGTATTTGGGTTTGACGACTGTTTATGGGATGGATCCTCAGGTGGGGCAGTCTCTGGATGACCTTTCCTTCAGTCTCTGCTCCACACTTTGTTTCAGTATTTCCTCCCTTGAGTATTTTGTTTCCCCTTCTAAGGACTGAAGCATCCACACTTTGGCCTTCCTTCTTCATGTGGTCTGTGAATTGTATCTTGGGTATTCTGAGCTTTTAGGCTAAAACCCACTTTATCAGTGAATACATAACATGTATGTTCTTCTGTGACTAAGTTACCTTGCTCAGGATGATATTTTCTAATTCCATCCATTTTTCTAAGGATTTCATGAATTTGTTTTTAATAGTTGAGTAGTACTCCATTGTGTAAATGTAACACATTTTCTGTATCCATTCCTCTGTTGAGGGACATCTGAGTTCTTTCCAGCTTCTGGCTATTATAAATAAGGCTGCTATGAACATAGTGGAGCATGTGTCCTTGTTATATATTGGAGCATCTTCTGGGTATATGCCCAGGAGTGTGATAGCTGGGTCCTCAGGAAGCACTATGTTCACTTTTCTGAGGAACCGCCAGACTGATTTCCAGAGTGGTTGTTCCAGCTTGCATTCCCATCAACAATGAAGGAGTGTTCATCTTTCTCCACATCCTCAACAGCATCTGCTGTCACCTGAGTTTTTGATCTTAGCCATTCTGCCTGGTGTGAGGTGAAATCTCAGGGTTGTTTTGATTTGCATTTCCCTGATGACTAAGGATGTTGAACATTTCTTTAGGTGCTTTTCAGCCCTTTGAGTTTCCTCAGTTGAGAATTCTCTGTTTAGCTCTGTAACCCTAATAGGATTATTTGGATCTCTGGAGTCTAACTTCTCTACTTCTTTGTACATATTGGATATTAGCCCTCTATGGATATAGGATTGGTAAAGATCTTCCTAATCTGTTGGTTGCCCTTTTGTCCAATTGACAGTGTCTTATTGACAGAAGCTTTGCAATTTTATGAGGTCCCATTTGTCAATTGTTGATCTTAGAGCATAAGCCATTGGTGTTCTGTTCTGGAACTTTTCCCTTGTGCCCATGTGTTCGAGACTCTTCCCCACCTTTTCTTCTATTAGTTTTAGTGTATCAGGTTTTATGTGGTGGTCCTTGATCCCCTTGGACTTGAGCTTTGTACAAGGAGATCAGAACAGATTGATGATGCTGAACTCCAACTCCCAGATGTTTACTAACCACCTTTTCCACATGCTTCCTAGGTCCTGAATATATATATATGAAGATATGAGTTATTTTACAAGTTAAAATGATTATTGATGTTTTATCAAGTGTATCTTTGTTTATGGCTTGTGGCTTTTGCATTTTTATGATACCCCGTGTTTTTGTTGTTGAAGAACATAGGATCTCTCTGTGAATCGTTGGCTGTATTGGAACTCACTCTACAGACCAGGCTGGCCTCAAACTCAGGGATCTGCCTTCCTATTCCTCCTGAGTGGTGGGATTAAAAATGTGCACCACCACCACCCAGTCCTAAATTATTTTTTTTAAAGTAGTTCTATTCTTTATGTTTATATTCTTTCTGGAGTCTTCTGCTGGATATTGGGTTTCTTAGATAAGTAATACTGTCTGATTTTCCCCTTGTATGTCATAGTCTTGACTGAGATGGGAGCCCAGGAATCTACTTCTAGTACAGAATTTGTTTTATCTACCTCCTCACCAAACTGCTTTCTATCCTGTAGCATCCTGTTCTGTTTTGTATTGCAAACTCTCCAGGCTAAGGGCTGGAGAAGAGACCTTACATTTGTTTGAAAGTTGGCTGAATCTACTATCTGGGAGTTAAGGAGGACGAGATAAAGAGAAAGAAATAGATAATAAAAAATATCCAGCCTCACTAGCAATCAAATATATTCAAACTAAAGTAATGTAAATGCACCCTTTCGACCTCACAATTAAAACCCACCACCACCACTACCACCACCACCACCACCACCACCACCACCACCACCACCAAACCTGATGTTAATTGTGAGCAAACATGTAAAAAAATGGGTATTTTCTCTCAGAATGGAGAGAATGAGCAGTGGCTGAAGCCTTTGGAAACCAGCATGGGGTCACTAGCAACAACAACAAAATCCCCTAAATCCCAAGACCCAGTACAATTCTGCTTCTAGCGTCACACATAAGCAAGCAGTTAAACATTTACAAAGTGAAATAACAGGAACACTGGTACAGTTTTGGCTGAAATGGCAGTGAGGACAGGGGTAGAGGATTTAGAAGCCCATCCATAAAAGGATGGGTAGAATGGAATTTGGCGAAGGCTAGTACCTGGGAGTACAGAAAGAACAAACCTGACCTGTTTAAATCTACCAATAAGAATATACCTTAAACTTTATTAAAGTAGGCTTTTAAAAATCTACACGAAGAGCTGAAGAGATGGCTCAGGGGTTAAGAGCACTGATTGCTGTTGCACAGTACCTGGTTTTAATTCCCAACATCCACATGGCAGGCAGCTCACAACCAGCAGTAACTCTAATCTTAGGCAATCCACTGCCCTCTTCCGGATTCACCAGGCACTGTGTGTACTCGGTGCATAGACAAACATGCAGGTAGAACACCCATATACATTCTTTTTTAAAAACAAAAAACCAAAAACAAACCTTCAAAGCTACTTGTAGACTTGTGTAAGAGACTGTATTGGTTAATATTCTACATATAAAAATGGACTCTATATACAAGGAATCCATCCATGCTCAGTTGTTCTGACAGATTGAAGACTATGTAAAGATCGAAAAATAAAGCAAATATGGTAAAACAGTTGGGTTTTGTCAGGGACGGTCCCCCACCCTCTGTGGTTTGTTTCTTGAGACAGGGTCTCCATATGCATCCCTGGCTGGTCTGGAGCTTGATCTACAAACCAGGCTGGCCTGGAACATAGATACCTATCTGTCTGTCTGCTTCTCTAGTCCTGTTATTTAAGGCATGTGCTGCCACAACTGGCTTCAGTAGCTGTTATTCAGAGATAGGGTTTAATTACTCTTTATACTTTGCTGTAATTATAGAACATGTCAAAAATATCCAGAATTTAAAAAGAAATATCAAACTAGGCCTGTAAAGACAGCCCTCCAGGTGAATACACCATGTTAAGGCCACAAAATCAAAGGAGGTCTCATCTCAGGCATAAAGACCCATTAAATACCTTTAGTCTGCAAATGAAAAGGAAAAGCCCAGCAGCTGAAAGTGATAGTGGATGGCAGTAGGCAGCAGTTTCTGTGGAGGACATCTTCATCACCAAGAGCAGGGAAGAACTAAAAGGTTCAGCGTTACCTGAGGTACTGAGGTGGGACTGCAGAGCACAGGTAATGTTCACAAGTCAGGCTTGTATCTTCTAGTCATATGGTGGGATGACTTGAAGAAACGTCTCAAGTTCTTGCAAATGTCCTTCTATAGATTGCTTTATATGTATGTTGTGCCTCTCTTTACCTAGGCATTCCAAAGCACTTCCTGGGATGTTTACACAGGAGCCACGCACTTAAACCATGGGGCCTAAGGCTGATGAACTATATCTTAGCTGTCTGCCTGGTAAAGCTGCTAACTGTCTGAAGTCCTCAAGTTTGCTCTTTCATGGAACCTCTGGCATTTGTAAGTTTGTTCATTATTCTTTTTATATATATTTAGGTGCTATTATATATTTTTAATTTATATTAGTGCTTGTGTGACATGGGGTATATGCCATGGGACACTTGTGAAGTCAGCTCTCTTCATCCACCAAGGACTGTTGGTAGGCAACCACACCACCTGCTGGCCCATCTTACGAGCCAGTCTTTTCTGTTTGTCCGGTATTATTGTTTTTAGGGGCTAATATTTATTTATTTTTTATTTATACACGTGTGTCTGTGTGAATGTATGGTACTGTGTGCAGGTGCCTGTCAAATCCAGAGCAAGGCATCAGATCCTCTGAAGCATGATAGGTGGTAGTTCTGAACCACCTATCATGGATGCTGGGAACCAAACTCAAGTACTCTGAACAACAGTAAGTGCTCTTAAGCACAGAGCCATCTCTCCAGTCCCCAGCTTATTAGTATTATCTTTTTTTTTCCTTTAAAGACAGGACCTCAAACTCATGGTTCTCCTGCCGCAGCCTCCAAAGTGCCGGGATTATAAGAATGTACTACCATACATGGCTAGAATTAGCATTTCAACACAAGCTCTTTGTAGAAATATGTCAATCTTTGCACATGATGAATAACGAGTACATGTCACTTATGTTTGCCAAGCTTCTCATTTGTCATGCAGAAAGTCTTGGTGGATCATTATAGAGAGCATTTCCAAATTTGGCAGGCTCTCTGGTTATTTTTGAAGCAAATGGGTATATTATCACCAAAACTGATTTCACTATTCCTTCAAAGAACAGGATCTAGGGTTCTACTAGATGAAATTTTACTGACACATTTCCAAGGTTCAGCTGAGATGGCAGCTTTTGATGTTTCCACCAGGTGAATGCTTTATTTCAGGAATTAGCTTGGAGAGAGACATACAGAAACAACAACCTCACTGTGTTTCTCCCACTCCTGCTTAACTGAGAAGTTCTAGCTGGCTGTGGTGACAAATGCCTTTGACTCAGCACTGGGGAGGCAGAAGGAAGTAGAGTAAATTCAATTCTCTTTTAAATTCAATTGCCAGTTCAATAGCAAGTTCCAGGCTAACGAGAATCTTACAAAGCCAATGCAAGAACAATTCAAAATTCAAGTCCAAGTTTCCAACAGGGAAAATTCCAAAGTAGTGATCTTGGAAGAGGGTCAGGACTATGTTTTCAGAAATCACAACTCTTCAGACATTACAAAGTGTTGTTATTTTATCTGTTTTATTTTTCTCAGCAGTAACTAGTCATTTTCAGAATCTCTCACATATGTTAACCATAGAGTACAGCACAGTGGTTAGTCAGGTTTCTTTACAGCATTTGATTAGAGCTAGCTTGTATTCTCCTGAGACTGACTAGGGACCCGTCTAGTCTTCCCAGCCTAACTTTCCTATGGTGGTTTTGTTATAGGATATGAAAATGATGTTCATATTGTGACAGCAGTGAGCCATGGCCACCCAATTTCTGAAGCCAGATAACTATCACCCTGTATCACTCCATCCAGGCCCTTCTGCTTCTCAGGGACAGTGGTACTGTCATGTGATGATAGCACACTTTTAATGCAGTTCCCCTGCCAGCTTTGAAACTGTAGCAGGAGGTTTTATTATTTTTTTAATTTGAGGGAAGCCATAAAGTTAAATAGAGATGTTACTTTAAAACATTTTTTTATCTCAGTATTTCACATTATCTTACTTTATCGCTTCATTATTTTAAGTTACAAGTGAAAGACCTAAATATTCAAACTACTTTTCCCCTTTCATAGCAGAGAGTAAGCAGAATAAATGCAAATTTTATTTATTTAAAAAAAAATTTTTTAAATTTACGTTTGGAAACATTAAGATTTACAAAACTGGAGAGAGAGAAGGGGGGAGGGAGGGTAACTGAGCCTGAGTCTGGAAAGGAAACTCTAGATCAGCAGTTTTCAACCTTCCTAATGCTGTGGTTCAGTTCCTCATATTGTGGTGACCCCCCCCCACCATAAAATTATTTTTGTTGCTACTTTGTAACTGTAATTTGGCTACTGTTATAAACTGTAATGTAACTATTTGATATGTAACTTCTGTGAAAGGGCCATTCAACCTCCAAAGGGGTCAGGCAATTTAAGATATGAACTGATGCATGGAGGCTTAGCATTTAAACACACTTGCTATCCTATCATGTGCAGTTCACAAACACATTTAACTCTATCTACAAAGGACCCAATATCTTCTCACCTCCTTGAGTACTTGGGTGTACACACACACTCAGTAAATTTTAAGTGGCTGGAGAGATGGCTCAGCAGTTAAGAGCACTGGCTGCTCTACCAGTGTACAGACAGACATACATGCAGGCAAAAACAGCCATACAGATAAATAAAAACTTTTTTTAAAATTAAGAAATAATAAATAAATAAGGGGTAGGCTGGAAAGATGGGTCAGGGAGTAAAGTCACTTGCTTCTAAGCCTGGCAGTCTGAATTCAACCTCTGGAACCCACACGAAGGAAGGAGAAAGCCAACTCTTCAAGCTGTCCTCAGATCACCCTACCCCCCGCCCCACCTCCACATGTGCACCTGCACACATACAAAAACATATTTTTAAAATGTTTTTAAAATTAATAACCCTTAAAACGTGCCAAGTGGAAGAAGCGAGATTCAAAATGTCATATGTTATGATTCCATGTAAATTAAATACCCAGAATAGGCAAATCTATAGAGGTGGAAATTGACTAGTGGTTGCCAGGGACTGGAAGTAGGAGGAAAGGAGTGACTAATGGATGTAAGAGTTCTTCTTGGGGAGACAGATCGTTCTAGAATGAGAAGCTGGAAGCACCACTTTGTGACTATCTTAAAAACCTATGAACTGTACGACTTAAGAGGCCAACTTTCTAGTATGTATATATTATCTCAATAAAGCTATTATATTTTTTAAAGGGAAAAAAAAAAAAAAAGACAAATGGCTGGATCTGATGAAGAAGCTAGATGTGAGGGAAAGCAGTGATAGCATCTCCACACCGACCGACTGACCGACTGACTGACACTCCTGTCCTGTCCTCGCTGAGGAGCTACCCGGGGGTGCTCTTACACTCAAGCAGCCCCACGGGACTCCCTGAGGATCTCTCTGATCCTAGTCTCCTCTCCAGCTTCCTGACCCTGGTTAGACTGAAGCCTTTGACACCAGCCTGCCTCTCACAGCCTCTCCACTGCACACACCTTTCCAGACACATTCTGGATCACGGTGCCTCCTGAAGCCAACAGGAGTACAGGCCCGCCTGGGTTCTTCCTAGCCTCTCCTAACTAAAATCAGCCTGTATGCAGATCCCAGCCATACAGTATACCCCAGATCTTTATCATACCTGTGGAGCTTTGGGCAGGCCAGACACCTGCTTACCAGGGTGTGCCACCTGATGCATTCCTCTTGGCTTATTTTTCAAGGTAACCTCCCCCTCCACAATTCTGTACCCCTACTAACCTCTATGCAGACTCTTATCTCTCAAGGCATCAGTGAACTGAGCTGTAATAGAGCGTAGGGTTTCCCTCCATGTCTCTGGTTTCTTGTGTCAGAGCATGTCTAAACCCAGGCTAACTGTGAAGTGTCATTACCTGAGTGTGCCACCTTAGAAAGTGGACTGTTAGGTCCTCTAGATAAAGACTTACACTTGTTCTTGTTCTCAGAGCAAGCATGGCGTATGCTAGACAGCATCCAGCCTGAATCTGATTCTGAACACAGTAAATACAGGGGTTGGGAGAAAGAGTAAGGGTTGCCAGCTAAAAATGGTTTTCATTCATTTCTCTCAAAAGAGCTGATGACAGAGATGTGTCTCAGCTCTGTGGACAGGCAGGGTGACAGCAAAGCTCTGTACCATGGAAAACTGACTGGATTCCTCTACCTGCATTCAGGAATTGCTAACTGGCTGACTCCTTGACCTATGTTCTTGCTGCTGTAAATTAAGGAACCATACTAACTAGGGTGGCCAGGAAAACCTGGGAATATAGTGACCTTTCAAGAGAAAGCAGAAGTTCCGTCTCACCTGGACTTGGGCTGTTGGGAGCCCACCTGCCTTTCTTCCCCCCTCCTCAGGGCTTCCCTCTATGTGCCATGCTGGATCCTGAGGGCACAGAGCTGTGAACAGAAAAAGAAGTCATGGAGGCATCAACTTTCTGCCAGAAGTTCATCGTGCACCCTCTGTAAACGAGAAGGGCTAGGCCTGCCCCTGCTCCTACTGTCACTGGTAGGGAAGAAAGGCACTTCTTTACCCCAGAGATGAAGGAGTTGGGTCTTGGAGAAGGTGACACGTGAATCCTCCTGATCTATGCTATGAGGCACCATCTCTGAGAAGCACTTTTCCCAGACTCTCTGGTCTGAGCCCTAAGTTCTAGACATGTTCTTGTGTTATCTGTCCTAGGGATGCCATCATCACCCTATCCCTCTCTACTCCAGCTCTGTAGCGAGAGCTGGAGTACAGCTCCTGTTCTAAAGAACCACCAGGTCATCAGCTCTGACCCCTGCTATGGCAGATCACTGAAGGAAGAGGATAGTACATGACAGCCAACACAGTTGAGGGTACAGGTTCTTGACTCACCCCAGGAGACAGAAGGGTCAGCAGCTGCCATCCCCCAAGACTGGTCCATGAGAGTACCTGCAGAAAAGGATCAGATTATGACTGTGATACAAACCCAGTGACTAAAGGTAACACAAGGAAAAAGGAGCATGACAGAGCCCTATACAGAATCCAAGAGCATATGAAACAATCCAACATAACCTGGATTTGTATAGGAAACACACCTGTAGACTATGATTTAACAACAAGACAATTAAAAACAACCCTCTGAATGGCTGAATAAGTTTCTGATAAGATATAACATCACCTAATTTTTAAATTTAAGTAGGATACTGCCTTGATGTCTGTGGTGATGAAAACTTAAAGATAAAACTATTACATATCATTACTAACATTATTTTTAAAATACAGATTAATGTTTACTAGAATATCTTATAGAGGTCCTTTTCAGAAGCTGACCACCAAACATACAAAACTTATGTTGTCTTTTATGAATGTGTACAAAGACAGCTAGATTTTCTATTATCTCCCAAAGCTGGCAGCCCTTTCTCAGCCCTGACCTACAGTAAGTCTCCTGTAAGGAAAGTGCAGAATAAAAAAAAAAAAAGTCAAGATTTGGACTCACCCCAGGGGGGCCATAGGTTGATGGCTGCCATCCCTGAGGATTAATCAGCCAGGGTCCTGCCCAAGAGCACTGCAATTATCAGCCTATAGACAAGGCAAAAAAAAGACAAAATTGGTCCAGTCTCACAAAAGATCCAGTGAGAACAAAGAGAACCCATCCACAAAGGTAACAAAAGATCCCTAAGAAGCATGATTTAAAAAAAAAATGCATACACACACACACACACACACACACATGTGTATTGTGCACTGAGTGGAGCAACAGTAATAGCAGCAATGGGAGGACAGGAGAATCCCTGGGGATTTCTGACAAGTCAATAGAGTGGAATTAGAAGCTTCAGTAAGAGACCCTGTCTCAAAGCTAAGATAGAGAGCCACTGAAGAATATACCCAATACCAACCTCATAGTTAACACAGACGCACACACTTTAGGATAAAGTGTAATCGTTTGCAAAGGTTAAAGCCAAAAGCAACCATCACCTGCAAGATCTTCCAAACTCAAGCCTATCGATCCCCTCCTGTAGTCGTGTCAGAGACAAAAAAGTCGAGAGTCAACTCCACAAATGCTTGGATTCCGGGTCTTTGTGTGAGGTCAGTAACCTCTCCGTTGGTACTAAGTTTGGTACTAAGCACTGGCACACAGAGACTCAGGTACCCCAGGATTTGAGCCAACACTCAAATTGTGTTGTGCAAGGCAACACACACACACACCCCGAAAACTCAAGGCAAGCAAGTTGCAAGAACCAGGCACGCACACTCCAACAGCACAGCACACACACACCGTTGTCGCTTCAAATTTAAAAGAACCCAAAGCCCTTCTCAAGCCAGGTTTAACGCCCTTTACGGATCTTTGCTTGGAAGGGAAGGGTTAATAAGAGCCTGGCACTCCTTTCCTGGCCTCCGCAACCGGGTCGCTCCAGGCGCTGGTTTCAGCAAGCTTCCCGCCTTACCTGGTTTGCAGCCAATGGCCCCGACCTGAGCTGGCTCGGGGCTGCTGCACTGAGCGTCTGGCTTCTGTCCTGCACTGAGACAACGTCCTAGGCCTGGCCTACTCGGCCCACTAGGGCTGGCCTTTCCCAGTCTGTAGAAATCGCGCACCCAGACCCTGGAGTCGGAGGGTCGAGGGCAAGGGGGGCACCGAGTCGGCGAGAAAAGAGAAGGCACCCGTTGCACCCTGGCACCGAACCAGCCGTGGCCGCAGGCGCCCCTTCTCCGTGGCCGTTCCCACGACTTGCCAGGCTCTCCGTAATAACGACATCGGTAGCCCTTCGGTCCGGTATAAGGCCTTACCTTGGCCACGGACAATGGCGGCCGCACCCCCCAGAGTCGACCAGGGCACACCGCGAGTACTACTGGGAGTTGTAGTTTCAAGGAGCCGCGCTTCGCGTTGCTACCGGAAGTCAGCCAAGGCCATTTTCAGAGCATAATATCGCAAGTCCGGCTCTTGAAACACACAGACTCTTAGGTTCCGCTTGTTTCCGAGGCTGAGAAGGGCAGGCGGTTCTCTCAATTCTTACCTTTCCCCAAATTGATGGCAGCCAGAATAGGTTGGTAGGCCAGGAACCTCAGTTTGAGTCTCAGTAAAATGGCAGCTCAAGGTAGCTACTTTCAGAGTAGGAGCTTGATGAGGGTGAGTGATCTCTAGGAAGCACTTCCCTCAACCTTGACAAAATTGAGAACGTGGTTGTTATTATACCTTTATTTTATATTTTATTTTATTTTTATTTTTAAATGAAAAACCTAATTCAGTGTGGCCCCTTGCTTTTGAAGTCACACTTTTGAGAACATCAGGGATTGTCCCCCAAACCTCTTTCAAGACGGCAAAGTCTTATGGGAGTCTAAATTATCAAATTAGTTGTGGTATTTCCCGGAGTCAGCATTTGTTGAGCAGCAGTTGGGGGCTAGAACAGAAAACAGCTAAAGAAACCTCTGCCACATCGGACCTGTTTATGGCACGTGAAATTGCGTAGTATATGGAGGACAAGACCACATTTAAAAATGCAACTAAAAGTGGTTCTGGCATGCACTAGCAGCATGAAGTTATGGATTGCAGAGAAGCAAAGCAGGCACCAGAAAACACATCAAACAATGAAGCGTGTTCAGTTTTCTGTGTCAAGAAGAGAATGTATGGAAAGCTGAAGATCAAGGTATGAAATACATAGCTTAAAGTTGTAAGACTAGAGAATGCCAGCGGTTGGCAGGAAGAGGAAATGGGCTGGAGTTTCTAATCCTCCTGCCCCCACCTCCTGAGTGCAGGGGTTATAGGCATGGCAGCTTTTATGCAGTACTGGGGAATCCAACTCAAGGCAAACACTCTACCAACCGAACTGCATCCCTAGCCTAGAAAACCAGCTTCTTTGGTGTGAGTTAGAGGGAACCACTGAAAAGTTTAGGTGAGGGAGGACTGACACTGTGTGTGTGTGTGTGTGTGTGTGTGTGTGTGTGTGTGTAAAATGAATTAGTTGCTATAGAGAAGGGACTTCTAGGCCTGAATGAGCAGTGAGCAAGGCAGACCTCAGAGACAGTTCTAAAAGAGATGTAAGGACATTTAACAGAGGCTTATCGGTTGGATGTGTACAGGTAATTTTGGCACTCACTGGGAAGGCAAAAAGGAGTCAGTCTCTCAATATGTGTGGAGAAGCTAAGGAAGAAAAACTGATTTTAAGGGAGAAGCCTAATAGATGATGTAAAAAAGGCCAAGGTACTAACATAGACCCTGGGTGGATAGGAAAGTGATCTTAGGCAGAAGTACAGAATTGAGCAAAATAATTATATATGGATGGTAGTGCACAAATCCCACCATTAATGACTACACAGAGAAATGATACTTGAAGGAATACAGCGGGTTAGAAGAGAGGCTTTCTACTTTGTCCCCAAAGCTCATTCCTCCAGCCAGCAGTCAAAGGTATCTTTAGGTTTTCACAGGTCTCTGCATGCCCTTCACTGGCTTTCTCTTATAATCTGAATAAAATCCAAACTATGTTCACAACTTAGAGAATAATGGGTCTGGCCTCAGTTTCCCCAACCTACCTTAATTCTCCCCCTGCTCCCCAAGGCTCATCTCATTTCACTCCTACCCCTAGACTCCAGTCTCCTCTAATAGGAAAAGGCCAATCTGGCTTCGTGGCCTTAACGCTTGCTATTCCCTCTGCTTAAAGTTGTCTTCCTCATATAGTCACTGGGTTGTTTCTTTTCTTCCTTCAGATCTGAACACAATACTGCATTTGGATACCAGCCACCTCTGAGTGTCTCTCCCCTAAATCTCAATCCTATCACCCTGTTTTGTTTTCTTTATACCAATACTGCCTGAAGTCCCTTGACTTTGTTTGTTATTTTAAGGCTGTGCAGAAGATCTCTCTGTTCTTTGTAACTGTATGGAAGAAACACAGATTTGTAGTTTCTTAGGGTTTAGTAATGATACATGTATTTGTTCAGGAAGTACTAGCAAAGAAGTGTCTCAGACTGCAAGTTACTATGCCTTTTTGCAACTGAAGTTTCTTAAGACCAAGGGACAAAAGAAAAGGGGAAAAGTTAGTTCACAGCTATCACTTTGCATTTCCAGGGACTGATAATAGAGAACCTTTATTGTCTTTTAAAGATGCTAAATTTTATGAAATTCAATCACCTAATGCCAGCTTTGAAAAATTCAGTATGTCAGTATAAAACAAGATATGAATTTATGTTCCAAAATAAGACTTGATAGCTCTGTTCAAGGTTGAACTCTCATGTCATTTGATCTAAAGGCATCGGGAAACAAAAATGAAGATAAAGATTATGGTTTGAATATTTTTGTCACCTCCTAAACTTATGCACTGAAATTTAATCTCCAACAAAACAGTGTTGTGAAATGGTATATAACAGGAGATACATGAAGCCCTTATGAATGGACGATGCCTCTATAAAGAAAAAACATTGACATTCTGAGTCAATTTGATAGAAATGTTCACTGACAAGTGACCTCTGGGAAAAACCAACTTCTGCCTTGTACTAGTCTCCATCCTGGGTCACCACTTTTTCTTGTTTATGTTCCTCTAGACCAGTGGTTCTCAACATGTCAAGACAGTTTAGGTGTCAAATGACCATTTCACAGGGGTCACCTAAGAGCATCTGACAACAGATATTTATATTACTAGTCATAACAGTAGCAAAATTACAGTTATGAAGTAGCAATGAAAATAACTGTATGCTTAGGTGTCGCTAAGTAACTATGTTAGAGGGTTGTGTCAGGAGGAAGGCCGAGAACCCCTGCTTTGGACACTTTTTTTTCTCTTAAATATCATCTACTTTTCTTATTTATCCTCAATTACCCAGTTATTTGCTATAATGAGATGTGAGGCATCTCCTAGTCTAGACTCTGGCAGTTCTGTTATTCTATTCTAGAAGGAATAAAAAGCAAAGTGGGTGCTTAGGAAAAGAAATAAAAATAGCTCCAAAAGTAGAATTGATGGGATAATCAACAAAGCATGCAAGATAAGAGTAAATGTAAATGTCAATGAAAAATCCCAGAGTAAAGTGCTGGAAAAAAATTTTCCAACCAAATGGTCCCAAGAAACATCCTGGAGTCGCCCTTCTCCTCCTCCTCCTCCTCCTCCTCCTCCTCCTCCTCCTCCTCCTCCTTCCTCCTCCTCTTCCTCCTCTTCCTCCTCCTCCCCCCTCTTCTCCTTCTCCTCCTTCTCCTCCTCCTCCTCTTCTCCTTCTCCTCCTCCTCCTCTTCTTCTTCTTTTCTTCTTCTTCTTCTTTGATATTTTATTTACATTTCAAATAATTCCATCTTTGCAGATCTCCCCTTTGGAACCTCCCTATTCCCTCCCCCTCCCCCTGCCACTATGGGGATATTCCCCTACCCACCCACCCAGCCACTCTCGGCTTCCCTCCTTGGCATTCTCCTATACTGGGGGATCTAACACCCTCAGGCCCTAGGGCCTCTGCCTCACCTGATGGCTAACAAGACCCTCCTCTGTTGCATATGTTGCCAGCACAATGGGTCTCTCCATGTGTATTCTTTGGTTGGTGATCCAGTCTCCAGGAGCATCGAGGGGTCAAGCCAGTTGACACTGTTGCTCCCTTCATGGGGCTGCCAACTCCCTCAGCTCCTTCAGTCCCTTCTCCAACTCCTCCATCTGGGACCTCACGCTCAGCCCTACGGTTGCTGTGAAGTGACTCTTGGGTATTCTGAACTTTTGGGCTAATAACCACTTATCAGTGAGTACACACCATGTTCATTATTTTGTGACTGCGTTACCCCATTCAGGATGATATTTTCAATTTCCATCCATTTGCCTGAGAATTTCATGAAGTCATTGTTCTTAATAGCTGAGTAGTATTCCATTGTGTAAATGTACTACATTTTCTGTATCCATTCCTCTGTTGAGGGACATCTGGGTTGTTTCCAGTTTCTGGCTATTATAAATATGGCTGCTATGAACATAGTGGAGCATGTGTCTTTGTTACATGTTGGAGTACCTTCTGCATATATGCCCAGGAGTAGAATATCTGGGTCCTCAGGTAGTATTATGTTTATTTTTCTGAGGGTCTGCCAAACTGATTTCCAGAGAGGTTGTATCAGCTTGCATTCCCACCAGCAATGGAGGAGTGTTCCTTTTTCTCCACATCCTCACCAACATCTGCTGTCACCCGAGTTTTTGATCTTAGCCATTCTGACTGGTGTGAGGTGGAATCTCAGGGTTGTTTTGTTTTGCATTTCCCTAATGACTAAGGATGTTGAACATTTTTTTAGGTGCTTCTCAGCCCTACAGGTTTCCCCAGTTGAGAATTCTCTGTTTAGCTCTGTTCCCCAATTTTTGATAGGGTTATTTGGATCTCTGGAGTATAACTTCTTGAGTTCTTTGTATATATTGGATACTAGTCCTCTATCAGATGTAGGTTTGGTAAAGATATTTTCCCAATCTGTTGGTTGCCGTTTTGTCCAATTAGCAGTGTCCTTTGCCTTACAGGAGCTTTGCAATTTCAAGAGGTCCCATTTGTTGATTCTTTATCTTAGAGCACAAGCCATTGGTGTTCTGTTTAGGAACATTTCTCCTGTGCCTACATGTTCGAGACTTTCCCCACTTTCTCTTCTATTAGATTCAGTGTATCTGGTTTTATGTGATGGTCCTTGATCCACTTGGACTTGAGATTTGTACAAGGAGATAGCAATGGATCAATTTGCATTCTTCTGCATGTAGACTGCCAGTTGAACCAGCACCATTTGTTGAAAATGCTGTCTTTTTTCCACTGGATGGTTTTAGCT
Source organism: Rhynchomys soricoides (assembly GCA_019843965.1). Lineage (NCBI taxonomy): Eukaryota > Metazoa > Chordata > Mammalia > Rodentia > Muridae > Rhynchomys > Rhynchomys soricoides. The sequence goes on along the minus strand of JADRCH010000567.1, from coordinate 475,563 downwards.
CCTTTCTCAAAGATCAAGTGACCGTAAGTGTGTGGGTTCATTTCTGGGTCTTCAGTTCTATTCCATTGATCTACCTGCCTGTCACTGTACCAATACCATGCAGTTTTTATCACTATATTGAATAGATTGGGGGAGAGTGGACAGCCTTGTCTAGTTCCTGATTTGAGTGGGATTGCTTCAAGTTTCCCTCCATTTAATTTGATGTTAGCCACTGGTTTGCTGTATACTGCCTTTACTATGTTTAAGTATCCTTCTTGAATTCCTGATCTTTCCAAGACTTTTATCATGAAGGGATGTTGAATTTTGTCAAATGCTTTTTCAAGTGTCTAATGAAATGACCATATGGTTTTTTATTTTGAGTTTATGTAGTGGATTACATTGATGGATTTCCAGGTATTTAACCATCCCTACATCCCTGGGATGAAGCCTACTTGATCATGGTGAATGATGTGTTATTGGATTTGGTTTGGAGAATTTTATTTAGTATTTTTGCATCGATATTCATAAGGGAAATTGGTCTGAAGTTTTCTTTCTTTGTTGGGTCTTTGTGAGGTTTGGTATCAGTGTAATTGTGGCCTCATAGAATGAATTGGGTAGTGTTCCTTCTGTTTCTATTTTGTGGAATAGATTGAAGAGTATTGGTATTAGGTCTTCTTTGAAGGTCTGATAGATTTCTGCACTGAACCCATCTGGTCCTGGGCTTTTTTTGGTTGGGAGACTTTTATGACTGCTTCTATTTCTTTAGGGGTTGTGGGACTGTTTAGATGACTTATCTGATCCTGACTTAACTTTGGTATTTGGTATCTGTCTAGAAACATGCCCATTTCATCTAGATTTTTTAATTTTGTTGAGTATAGGATTTTGTAGTAGGATCTGATGTTTTTTTTAAATTTCCTCAGAATCTGTTGTTATATCTCCCTTTTCATTTCTAATTTTGTTAATTCGGATACTGTCTCTGATCTCTGGTTAGTCTGGCTAAGGGTTTATCTATCTTGTTGATTTTCTCAAAGAACCAGCTCCTGGTTTTGATGAGTCTTTGTATAGTTCTTTTAGTTTCTGTTCTTTTAATTTCAGCTCAGTTGATGTCAGCCCTTAATTTGATTATTTCCTGCCTTCTACTCCTCTTGGGTGTATTAGCTTCCTTTTGTTCTAGAGCTTTCAGGTTTGCTGTTAAGCTGCTATTATATGATTTCTCCACTTTCTTTTTGGAGGCATTCAGAGCTATGAGTTTTCCTCTTAACACTGTTTTCATTGTGTCCCATAGGTTTTGGTATGTTGAATTTTCATTAAATTCTAGGAAGTCTTTAATTTCTTTCTTTATTTCTTCCTTGACCGAGTTATCACTCAGTAGAGTGTTGTTCAGCTTCCATGTGTATGTGGGCTTTCTGTTGTTGTTGTTGCCATTGAAGACCAGAATTAATCTGTAGTGATCTGATAGGAGGCATGGGATTATTTCAATCTTCTTATATCTGTTGAGGTTTGTTTTGTGTCCTATTATATGATCAATTTTGGAGGAGGTACCATGAGGTGCTGAGAAGAAGGTATATTCTTTTGATTTAGGATGAAATGTTCTATAGATGTCTGTTAAATCCATTTGGTTCATAATGTCTGTTAGTTTCACTGTGTCTCTGTTTAGTTTGTGTTTGCAATATCTGTCCATTGATGATAGTGGGGTGTTGAAGTCTCCCACTATTATTGTGTGAGGTGCAATGTGCATTTTGAGCTTTAGTAAAGTTTCTTTTAAGAATGTGGGTACCCTTGCATTCAGGGCATAGATGTTCAGAATTGAAATTTCTTCTTGGTAGTTTTTTTTTTTTGATGAGTGTGAAGTGTCCTTTATTATATTTTTTTGATGACTTTTGTGTGAAAATCGATTTTATCTGATATTAGAATGGCTACTCCAGCCTGTTTCTTGGGAGCATTTCCCTGGAAAATTATTTTCCAGCCTTTTACTCTGAGGTAGTGTTTGTCTTTAACACTGAGGTGGGTTTTCCTTGATGCAGCAAAATGCTGGGTCCTGTTTATGGATTCAGTCTGTCAGTCTATGTCTTTTTTATTGGGGAATTGAGTCCATTGATATTAAGAGATATTAAGGAATATTGATTTCTGCTTCCTGTAATTTTTTATTTATTTTTATGTTTGTCTGGCTCTCTTCTTTTGAGTTTGTTGAAAGAAGATTATTTTCTTGCTTTTTCTAGGATCTAGTTTCCCTCCTTGAGTTGGCGTTTTCCATCTATTATACTTTTTAGGGCTGAGTTTGTGGAAACTCATTGTGTAAATTTGGTTTTGTCATAGAATATTTTGGTTTCACCATCAATGATAATTGAGAGTTTTCCTGGGTATAGCAGCCTGGGCTGGCATTTATGTTCTCTTAGGGTCTGTAAGAGATCTGCCCAGGATCTTCTAGCTTTCATAGTCACTGGTGAGAAGTCTGGTGTAATCCTGATAGGTCTGCCTTTATATGTTACTTGACCTTTTTCCCTTACTGCTTTTAATATTCTTTCCTTATTTTGTGTATTTGATATTTTGACTACAGTGTGATGGGAAGAATTTCTTTTCTGGTCCAATCTATTTGGAGTTCTATAGGCTTCTTGTATGTTTATGTTCATCTCTTTCTTTAGTTTAGGGAAGTTTTCTTCTATAATTTTGTTGAAGATATTTACTGGTCCTTTAAGTTGGGAATCTTCACTCTCTTTCATACCTATTATCCTTAGGTTCTGTCTTCTCATTATATCCTGGATATCCTGGATGCTTTGGGTTAGGAGCTTTTTGCATTTTGTGTTTTCTTTGACTGTTGTGTCAAGGTTTTCTAGGGTTCTTTTGCACCTGATATTCTCTCTTCTATCTCTTGTACTTTGTTGGTGATTCTTGCATCTATGACTCCTGATCTCTTTCCTAGGTTTTCTATCTCCAGTGTTGTCTCCCTTTGTGATTTCTTTATTGTTTCTATTTTTATTTTTAATTCCTGGATTGTTTTGTTTATTTCCTTTGTCTATTTGATTATGTTTTCCTGTAATTCTGTCTGTTTGATTGTATTTTCCTGTAATTGTTTAAGGGATTTTTGTGTTTCCTCTTTAAGGGCTTCTAGTTGTTTACCTGTGTTCTCTTGTATTTCTTTAAGTGAGTTATTTCTTTCTTTCTTAAACTATTTTATCATCATCATGAGATGTGATTTTAAATATGAGTCTTGCTTTTCTGGTGTGTTGGGGTATCCAGGGCTTGCTGTGGTTGGAGAGCTGGGTTCTGATGATGCCAAGTAGCCTTGGTTTCTGTTCCTTATGTTCTTGCCCCTGCCTTTTGCCATCTGGTTATCTCTGGTGCTATCTGGTCTTACTCTCTCTGACTGTTTCTTGTACCTCCTGCAAGACTCAGTGTCAATACTCCTTGAAGGCCAGCTCACTCTGAGAGCAATTTAGGTTTGGAGAGCTATGGTACAGGGTCAGCTCTGGGGTGCAGACAGAAACCAGACGGATCTTGTCCCCAGCTGTCCCTTGGTTTCTGTGTCCTGATGGCTCTGCAAGGGTCCCTCTTGATCCAGTGAATTTGAACAGAAGTGGTGGTCTTGCCTGTGCTTGAAGGTGTATCGCCACTCCTGGAATACCAGCTCTCTCCTGGCACTGTTTGAGTATGGAGTCCGTTGTCACAGGATCCCCTCCTGGCTAATAAAAGAAACCAGTGGACCACTCCTCAGTCCCTGTGTCCTTGGTATCCCAGGCAAGTCCCTCTGAGCAGGCAGGCTTGTCTATACTCTTGGGAGTCTAGCTTTCTCCTGGCACTATTTGGATATAGAGTCCTGGTGGCCGAGACAGAGGTCTCCTGCCACAGATGGTAACAGAAAGGCTCCTTCCCCTGGCTGTTCCTCAGTCCCTGTGTCCCAAGGATTCTGGGCAATTCCTGCTGAGCAGTGTTGCTCATGCTGGTAAGGATGTGGAACAAGGGGAACCATTGCTGGTGGGAGTATAAACTTGTACAGCTATTTCGGAAATCAAATTTGTGGTTTCTCAGAAAATTGGGAATAGATCTATCCCAAGACTTAGCTATACCACTCTTGGACACATTACCCAAAGGATGTTCCATCCTACACAAGGACAACTGCTCGTTATTTTCTTAGCAGCTTTATTCCTAATATCCACAAAGTGGAAACGACTTACATGTCTCTCTACTGAAAAATGAATAAAGAAAATGTGGTACATGTACACAACTGTGTATTATTCAGTTGTTAAAGAAAGAAATAAACTTTTTCCGGCCGATGAATGGAACTAAAACAAAACAAAAGAAACAAAATAACCACTGTGTGAAGTAACTCAGACCCAGAAAGACAATCCTGATATGTAAATCACTTATAACAGGTGGAAATATTCCCTGTAAAGTAAATGATAATCAACCTACAATCCAAAGACCCAGAGAAGCTACATAACAAGGAGGGCTAAAAGGTGTTTGTGTGTGTGAGTGCATGAATCTTCCTAGGAAAGGGAAATAGAATAGATACCATGGACAGAGGTGGGGTGGGGTGCTGATAGAGCAAGGAATGTGGATCGGGTTGGTGGAGGATGGAGGGAGAGAGTACTTAAAAGGACAATTGGAAATTGGGGGCATTTTGGGGGCAAAATAGAAACCTAGTGCAATGTAAACTCCCTGAAATCTATGAGGGTGACCCTATCTAAGACTGCTACTACTGGGGTGTACAGAGCCTGAACCAGACATCTCCTGTAATCAGGCAAGACTTCCATTGGAGGGATTGAGACACCAACCTTGCCACAAACCTTTGACCCACAATTTTGTTCTGTCTGAAAGATGTGCTGGGGATAAAGGCAGCACAGAAATAGTGGGAATAGCCAACCATGACTAGTCAATCTTGAGACCCATGCCAAAGAAGGGAACTCACCCCTAGCACTGCTAGAATTGTCCAGTGTCAGTGTTACAGATCTAAGTTACACTGCAAGTGTAACGGCTGGCTGGGTGAGGATTACCCAAAGTGTCATAGCTCTGAAGGGAAAGGTATCCTGGCAGTTGGGAGCCAAGGAATTCCACAAAGTCACATTGCACAACAAATCTCACACAGGAGATTTACTGGGAGGAATAAAAACCAAGAAGGTTTTATCTGCTCAGGAAAGAAACAGCAGAGAACTGAGCAGAAGTCTCGGCTTAGATACTGTTTCTTGGCAGTGGAGCTTTGTTGGGGATTGGTTCTAATGCTTTGTCTTAATTCAGCTCTCAAAAGTCATGCTTCCAGATGTTGAGGGCCCCTGCCCCCAGCTGGCTTTGATTGGTAATAAAGAATTGCTGTATATCCAATGGCTGGGCAGGGAGATGGAGGCAGGACTTTTAGATTGTGTGGGGCACAGCACAACACAGTACTAGTGGCTGAGATGCATGCTGTGTGTTCTCATCTTGGAAACAATGAAAAATGAAATAAATGCACAACGGTAGTTCCAGATTAATGCTTGACTTACAAAGAAAGTTTGAGAAAATTATTAGAAAATGTGCCACAGTGACCAGAGCTGATCCTGTGCCACAGTTCAACATACACAAATAACCACCAGGAGAGAGCTGGTTACCCAGGAGTGCTGACGCCTGTGAGCACAGGTAAGAATACCACTTCCATTCAAATTCCTGGCTCAAGAGGGACCCTCCTAGAGCCAAAAGGACACAGGAACTAAGGAATAGGATCCTTCTGTTTTTTGTCTACCATCCCCTGCCCCTGAGCTGGTCCTGTGGCACAGCTCTCCATGCCCAAATTCCTCCTGGAGAGAACTAGTCTCCTAGGAGACTGACACACAGGCTTGCAGGATGGACAAGCCACAGTCAGAGACAGCAAGACCAGCTAACACCAGAGATAGCCAGATGGCGTGAGGTAAGGGCAAGAACATGAGCAACAGAAACCAAAGTTACTTGGCATCATCAGAACCCAGTTCTCACACCATAGCGAGCCCTGGATACCCCAAACAAAACTGAAAAGCAAGACTCTGATTTAAAATGAAATCTCATGATGATGATAGAGGACTTTAAGAAGGACATAAATAACTGCCTTAAAAAACCACAGGAGAACACAGGTAAACAGGTAGAAGCACTTAAGGAGGAAACACAAAAATCCCTTAAGGAATTACAGGAAAACACAACCAAACAGGTGAAGAAAATGAACAAAACCATCCAGGATCTAAAAATAGAAATAGAAACAATAAAGAAATCACACAGGGAGACAACCCTGGAGGTAGAAAACCTAGGAAAGAGATCAGGAGTCATAGATGCAAGTATCACCAACAGAATACAAGAGATAGAAGAGAGAATCTCAGGTGCAGAAGATACCATAGAAAACATTGACACAACAGTCAAAGAAAATACAAAATGCAAAAAGCTCCTAACCCAAAACGTCCAGGAAATCCAGGACACAATGAAAAGACCAAACCTAAGAATAATAGGTATAGAAGAGAGTGAAGATTCCCAACTTAAAGGGTCAGTAAATATCGTCAACAAAATTATAGACGAAAACTTCCCTAACCTAAAGAAAGAGATGTCCATAAACACACAAGAAGCCTACAGAACTCCAAATAGATTGGACCAGAAAAGAAAATCCTCTCATCACATAATAGTCAAAACACCAAATGCATGAAACAAGGAAAGAATATTAAAAGCAGTAGAGGGGAAAGGTCAAATAACACATAAAGGCAGACCTATCAGAATTACACCAGACTTCTCACCAGAGGCTATGAAAGCTACAAGATCCTGGGCAGATGTTATACAGACCCGAAGAGAACACAAATGCCAGCCAAGACTATTATACTATACCCAGCAAAACTCTCAATTACCATAGATGGTGAAACCAAGATATTCCATGACAAAACTAAATTTACACAATATCGTTCCACAAATCCAGTCCTACAAAGGATAATAGATGGAAAATGCCATCATAAGGAGGGACACTACACCCTAGAAAAAGCAAGAAAATAATCTTCTTTCAACAAATTCAAAAGAAAATTGCCACACAAATGTAAAAATAACATAAAAAATTACAGGAAGCAGCAATCACTATTCCTTAATATCTCTTAACATCAATGGCCTCTATTCCCAAATAAAAAGACATAGACTAACAGACTGGATACATAAACAGGACCTAGCATTTTGCTGCATACAGGAAACAAACCTCAGTGTCAAAGACAAACACTACCTCAGAGTAAAGGGCTGAAAAACAATTTTCCAAGCAAATGGTCCCAAGAAACAAGCTGGAGTAGCCATTTTAATAGCCAATAAAGTAGACTTTCAACCAAAAGTTATCAAAAAGGATAAGGAAGGACACTACATACTCATCAAAGAAAAAATCTACCAAAAAGAAGTGTCAATTCTGAACATCTATGGAAGGGCACCCATATTCATAAAAGAAACTTTACTAAAGCTCAAAGCACACGTTGGTACTCACACAATAATAGTGGGAGACTTGAACACCCCACTATCATCAATGGACAGATCATAGAAACACAAACTAAACAAAGACACAGTAAAACTAACAGAAATCATGGACCAAATGTCTTTAATGGATATCTATAGAACATTTCATCCTAAAACAAAAGAATATACTTATTCTCAGCACCTCATGGTACCTTCTGCAAAATTGACCATATAATTGGTCACAAAATAGGCCTCAATAGATACAAGAAGATTGAAATAATCACTACAGACTAAGGCTTGTCTTCAATATCAACAAAAACAACAGAAAACCCACATATACATGGAAGCTGAAGCTATTCAATGATAACTTGGTCAAGGAAGAAGAAAGAAAGAAATTACAGACTTTAGAATTTAATGAAGATGAAGGCACACCATACCCAAATTTATGGGACACAATGAAAACTCCTAACACTGACTGCCTCCAAAAATAAGCAGGGGAGAGCATATACTAGTAGCTTGACAACACACCTGAAAGCTCTAGAACAAAATGAAGCAAATACACCCAAGAGGAGTAGACAACAGGAAATAATCAGAGTTGAAATCAACCAAATTGGAACAAAAAGAACTATACATAGAATCAGCAAAATCAGGAGCTGGTTCTTTGAGAAAAACAACAAGATAGATAAACCCTTAGCCAGACTAACCAGAGAGCACAAAGACAGTATCCAAATGAACAAAATCCACTGGAAAGGGAGATATAACAACAGAAACTGAGGGAATTAAAAAAATCATCAGATCCTACCACAAAAGCATATATTCAACAAAATTGGAAAATCTGGATGAAATGGACAATTTTCTAGACAGATTCGAAATACCAAAGTTAAATCAGGATCAGATAAACCATTTAAACAGTCCCATAACTTCTAAAGAAATTGAAGCAGTCATTAAAAGTGTCCCAACCAAAAAAGCTCAGGATCAGCTGGGTTTAGTGCAGAATTCTATTATACCTTCAAAGAAGACCTAATACCAATACTCTTCAAACTATTCTACAAAATAGAAACAGAAGGAACACTACCCAATTCATTCTATGAAGCCACAGTTACACTGTTTATTCTCCCTTGGAGATGGAACAGCTTCTGTCCGATCAGGAACTTGTCACGATTTCCTTTCATAGAGGATTCCATAAGAGTTCTTTCTGCTTCTATCATGTTTAATATTCCAAATAGATTTTAAAAACCTGTTTGAGTGCATATTACTTTTATCTTCAAAAGATAACATGTGTATTTAAGAGGCATTTAACTATTATAAATTATTTTGATGACTTAAAAAATGTCAATACTGAGTAGTATATTTTAAAAATTTAAAATTAAATTTTATTAGTTTAATAAAAAACACATTTAAAGAAAGGCCATTTACCAAGAACTACTTGCTGATAGGAGCCTGATGACAGGCTCTGCTAGAGCCTGACCAGTACAGAGGTGGATGCTTGCAATCACCCATTGGACTGAGCATGAGGTCCCCAATGGAGGAGTTAGAGAATGGACTGAAGGACCTGAAGAGGTTTGCAACCCCATATGAAGAACAATATCAACTAACCAGAACCCCTGAGCTCCCAGGGACTAAACCACCAACCAAAGAGTATACTTGGAGGGACCCATGGCTCCAGGTGCGTATATAGCAGAGGATGGCCTTGTTGGACATCAGTGGGAGGAGCAGCCCTTTCTCCTGTGAAGGTTCGATGCCCTAGTTAAGGGGAATGCCAGGGTGGGAAGGCAGTAATGGGTGGGTGGTTGGGGAAGCACCCTCATAAAAGCAGGGGGAGGGGTAATGGGATGGGGGGGTTTCCAAAGGGGAGACCTTGAAAGGGGAAACTATTTGAAATGTAAATAAACAAAATATCCAGTTCTTAAAAAAACGAAAATAAATTAGAGCTAACATTGGAAGCCCAAGAAAGGAAAAAAAAAAAGCCATTGAAGTTATGAAATAAGTTTTGTACAACATTTGAGATTGGATTCTGGATAAGCAAGTATAGAATACATAAAATTATATATTAGTAAAATTAAGTCAAAACACTGGGATTCTTAGGAGAGTCATTGTGCGCAATGTGCAGAAACAGAAAGCTAGCAGAACTACTGAGCTAAGGGTTAACTTGATTCTTTCTGGCCACTGCCTGGCAGCTTTGCCATCTCATTTATCATCAGAGCTTCGCAGGAAAATGTAAGTAGCTGACTTTGGAGCTCTGAGCTCTGAAGTATAATAAGTTAAATGTTAAAGTTTAAATAATGATAAGTTTGCAATTATTACTTTGACTACAGGCCTGGGAATAGGGGAAGCTTGGACCTTTGGGGAACAATTGTAATTCTTAATTCTTTGTGGGATGTGGTTATTCCTTTGAATTTGATTTGGCCATGATATATAATGTCTATTTTTCTATCTGCTTTTGGATTATCAATAAAAGACTGAGGTAAGAAAAAGGTGAGAGAGTGAGTGAGAGAGCATGTGGAGAGCATGTAGAGAGTGAATGAGGAGCATGTGAGGTGAATGGGAGAAATGCAAGGTGAATGTAGAGAGCATGTGAGAAGTGAGTGAAGAGAACATGTAAAGAGTGAGTGAAGAGAGAATGTGAAGAGTGAGTGAAGAGAGAATGTGAGGAGTGGGTGAGCAGAGAATGTGGAGAGTGAAGAGAGAATGTGAAGAGAGGGTGAAGAGAGAATGTGAAGAGAGAGTGAAGAGAGAATGTGAAGAGAGAGTGAAGAGAATGTGAAGAGAGAATGTGAAGAGAGAGTGAAGAGAGAATGTGAAGAGACAGTGAAGAGAGAATGTGAAGAGACAGTGAAGAGAGAATGTGAAGAGAGAGTGAAGAGAGCATGTGAGGTGTGCATGGAGAGTGTGTGTGTGAGTGAAAGCAGAACGCACAGAGGTGTGTATGAGTGTGAGAGTTCGAGAAAAGAAAAACACAAAGGAGAAAAGCAGAGTGTGCAGGAGAATGCAGAGTGTGTGCAGCCTCAAGCTGCAAACGAATGAGTGAGAGAGCAGAGTGAGAGAGAAAAGAGAGAAACTTTAAGACTTGAAAAATTGTCTGTCAGCCTGTAACTCAAAAAGTAGTCTGTATACATTTATTATGTGCCTTCCAGATAACCCTGCTTCCAGTTTAGAACTCCGATCCTGTGTTGAGGCTAGACCCTGACAAACATGAACGTCATGGAAAGACCCTGTTCAGAATAAATAAATAAAAACATGAAGATTAACTTGTCTGAAACATATATTCATGTTATCTTACAACAATTAACAAACAATTTTATTTACTTTTAGTTAAGTGTGTGTGGCAGTATGAGCACATATGCTCACAGAGCCAGAGCTGATGGATCCCGAGAGCTGTAACTACAGGTGGACATGAGCTGCATGACATGGGTTGGGGGCAAACAACTGGGATCCTCTGGAGGAGGAGTAAGTGTTCTGAAATACTGAGCCACCTCTCTAGTCCCACAAACTCACCTTTAGAACTTCATCACTCCAGAAAGAAACAGTGCATACTTTAGTTTTCACTTATCCTTGCCAATCTCCCCTCCATACAAGTCAAGAAACCTGTAGTCTAATGTGTGCCGCTATGGGTTTACTTCATCAGAATATTTCATTAAATGGAATATTAAAATTTATCATTTTGATTGGCTTCCTTAACTCAGTTTAAAATTCTCAGTACTTAACTATATATTAAACAGTATTCTACTACGTATGTTTAATTCTTATTTACAAATAATGTCAAAGTCATTGAGTAAGTCTTACAAAACATTCATTAATTGATAAACATTTAGATTCATTCAACTTTCATTATATAAATATTGCTTCTCTGAAGTTTTATTAACAGTCTTTACAGATGTGATTTTTCTTGAGTACATATCTAAAAGTGAGATTTCTTAGTCACATGGTAAGTCTCTGAAGGAACTTTCAGAGGAAGGTCCAACCACTAGTCCTCTTCTCAAAAAATCCAAAACAAACTCCCAAATCCCCAAACCCAAAATCAATCAAACAAATTAACAGATCAACAATTTGCCTCTCAATTTCCCACACCCTCAGCACCCTTTGACATTATCATCATCATCATTATTTCATCACCATCTCCCCACCTTTGCATTGATGTTTTGTGTGTATGCATGTGAGGGATGTGCTGTGGTTTGCAAGCAAAGGACTGAGGAAAAAAAATAGTGATGTTACTTCATTACATCCACCATGTGTGTCCTAGGATCACACTCAAATTGCCATTCTTACTGGCAAGCATTTTTGCCCATTGAACAATATTCCAAGATCCCCTTTCCAAGTTTCTTAACTGTGATGACTTTTAGCAATACATATGAACAGAATAGTCAGTGACCATCTGTAAACCCACTCTAAACCCAATAGTCATTTGTTTTGTTCTAAGTATCTCAATTTAATCTTGATTTGTCTTTTAAATCCTTTTTGATCCACACAAAAACAGTAAGTTGAAATCATGTACTTGGTCCTGGTAACTCCACTGAGGACTATATCTTGAGGCTTTTTGGTGATGATTTGGGGACATACCTTCTCTGGAGCATCTCACCATGTTTTTCTTGCTGTGCCTGGTGGCCTTGCCTTAGCCAGGCAGGGGTGTTCTTCTCAGTTTTCAATAAGATGATGTAGCACTTGGGGATGAAGATGCCACCCAGAAGCCCAGCAGTGGAGGCTAGGATGGAGAAGATCTCTACAGCCACAGTGGACTTTCCCCGGGCACTGTGGTACAGGGGCAGGAAGGCTGTCCAGACACTACAGAAGAGCAGCATGCTGAAGGTGAGGAACTTGGTCTCATTATAGACATCTGGAAGACCTCTGGCTAGAAAAGCCACAGAGAAGGTACCTCCTGCTAGGAAACCCAAATAGCCCAGAACACAGAAGAAGGCGGTACCCGAACCCTCCTGGCATTGGATGACAATGTGCTGGAGCTCTGAGACCATATCCCTTTCTGGGAATGGTGGGGAGGTGGCCAACCACACTCCACAAAGAACAATCTGTATTAAGGAAGCAATGAAGACCACCAAGGTAGAAGCACCAGGGCTCAAGCATACCTGGATCCTGTTCCCTGGCCTGGTGACTCTGAAGGCCAGGACCACTGTTAGAGTCTTGGCCAGAACAGAGGAGACAGCCACTGTGAACACAACAGCAAAGGTGGTCTGACGGAGGAGGCAGGTGATGACAGTGGGTCTCCCAAGGAAGAGCAAGGCACACAGGGCACACAGGGAAAGAGAGATCAGGAGGAAGTAGCTGAGAGTTCTGTTGTTGGCCCTGACCACAGGTGTGTCTCGATGCTTCAGGAACACTCCGAGAACCAGGACAGCTAGACCAGCTAGCAAGAGTGCCATCAAAGCCAATAGGAATCCCAGTGGTTCCTCAAAGGCCAAGAAGATCTCTGTCCTGGGCAGGCAACGGTCTCTGGTGTGGCTCGAGTACTGCTCCTTGGGGCACAGAAGGCATCTCTTCATGTCTGTGGGAGACACAACACCATTTCTTTAACACTATAGGAACTACACTAGCTCCAAAGAAAGGTATCCCAAGTGCTAACTGCTCTTGCAGCTATTCCATCAGTTAATGTATTTATGACTTATTCTTGACGTTCAGGTTTGGAGTTGGTAATATTAGAGGCAGAGGCACAAAGAGGAACTTGCACACTCTATATCTGTTTAATGAGAGGGTTTTGTTTCTGCCTTAAAACTGTGTCTCTTGTAACTTAGCCTCGCCTTGAATTGGCTGAGTCACAGATTACCTTGAATTCCTCAGCCTCCTTCCTTATTCTCTTAAGTGCTGTGGTTAGAAAACTGCACCACTATACCTAACTTATGTGAGTTGGTGTGTATATGTGTGTGTGTGTGTGTGTGTGCGTGTGTGTGCATGTTTGTATGTTCATACATGTATGATGTGGATGCACCTGGAGACCAGAGATTATCATCAGATATTGTTTCTCAATCATTTCCCACACATTATTACTTTTAGTCAAAGTTATTTATTTATATATTATATTTTTATTCATTTTTTAATACATTGTGTGAATTTGTGTGAGCTCAGGCATGCCTCGGTGTGCACTTGCAGGTCAGGACAACTTTCAGGAATTTGGCCCTATCCTTCTACTATGTGAGTCTTAGGAGATGAACTCAGGTTGTCAAAGTTGACATAGAGTACTTGAACCCATTTCAGTTGTCTCAACAAATATATAAGTGTGTGTGTGTGTGTGTGTGTGTATATATATGTATGTATGTAATGTATGAGTATCATGTATCCTGGTACCTGCAGAAGTCAGAAGATGTCATTACATTCCTTGTAACTGGAGTTACAGATGGTTGTGAAACACCATGTGGGTGCTCCTAACTTCTGAGCCATCTCTTCAGACCCTCTCTTCATTAGTTGTTGAGATAGGATTTCTAACTGAACCTGGAGACTACACTGCTTAGCCACAGGAATCTTCTCTTATGTGAGCTTTTTAGTGATTAAATTTTCTCCAGTAATAAAAAGGTTATATTAACAAATGTTCTAGAGTGAATTATACCCCCAAATTAATTTCTAAAAATCCTTTTCCTCAGGATATCAAAATGGAATTGTATTTCACAGCAAGTCAATTGGAGATGATGTAATAAATGTTAAAAGAAGTCATCAGGGTAGACTCTAGTTCCACCCGGATTGCTATTTTAATGAGAAGGGAGAGTTGGAGCAGAGTGTGGCTGCACATGACTTAGTCTCAGCACTTGAAAGACAGAAGAGGTGGATTTCTGTTAGTTAGAGGTTATCCTGTTTAAACTAGTGAGTTCCAAGCCAGACATGGCTGCATTGGAAGATGTTGTCTCAAAGCTAAACCATAAACTAAAAAAAAATGGGACAAAGGGGACACATACACACACAATCATCCTGGGGACAACTTGGCTTTGCATTTCCAGCTTCAGCGTGTAAATGAGTAAGTTCTGTAGAAAAACAGCCCAGAATGTGGTGGCCTGTTGCCATTCAACCTCTGGGATGAACTCAGTTAATACAGGGAAAGAAGGAAGTCACAACAGAACAACCATGATGCAATTCCACTTACAAGAGCATTCAAAAGCAAGTGAAATTCATCAGTCCACATGGAAGTCAGGTGTTGTTATAAGGTCCATAGACACATGTGGAAGTAGCTTATGCCATGGTTCTTTTTATTTTTAAGTTTTTTAGTTTTCGAGACAGGATTTCTCTGGGTGTGGCCTTGGCCATTCTTGGACTCACTCTGTAGACCAGGCTGCTTTAAAACTCACTTATAAACATCAGCTAACCTCTGACTAACAATGCTGGGATTCAAGGCCTGCAGCACTATCACCCTGTGATACTACGTTTCTTGATATGGGGTCAAAGAGTAAGCAGTCTTTGCTATTGGACAATTCATTAGACTGCAGTTATGGATTGTTCACTTGTCCTACTAAATAAAGCACTTCATCATTCACTTGTTCTACTCAATAAAGCACTTACTTAAGAACAATTATAAGAGTAGCATTCTCTTTTTTTGTGTAATAGTTTGAGGAATGTTGGTTCTTCTTTGAAAGTCTGGTAGAATTCTACACTAAAATTATCTGGCCCAGGGTTTTTTTATTTTTTATTTTTGTCTAAAAATTTATTTTCCAGGTCTCCCCTTCAGAAATCCCCTATACTATCTCCCTCCCCTGCCTCTATGAGGGTGCTCCCCCACGCACCCACCCACTCCTGTCTTCCCTCTTTTGAATTCCCTCAAACGGGGGCATCGAAAACCCTCAAGCCCAAGGCCCTCTCCTTCCAGTGATGTCCAACAAGGCCATCCTCAGCTACATATGCAGCCAGCACCATGGGTCCCTCCATATGTATACTTTGGTTGGTGGTCCAACCCCGGGAGCTCTGGGGGGTCTGGCCAGTTGATACTGTTGCTCCCTCCATGGGGCTGCAAACTACTTCAGATCCTTCGGTCCCTTTCCCAACTCCTCCATCAGGGACCCCCTCGCTCAGCCCAAAGGTTGGCTGTGAGCATCTGCCTCTGCATATGTCAGGTTCTGGCAGAGCCTCTCAGGAGAGAGCTTATCATGCTTCCATCAGCAAGCACTTCCCGGCATCCACAATAACGTCTGGGTTTGATGGCTGTATATGGGATGTATCTACAGGTGGGGCTGTCTCTGGATGACTTTCCTTTAGTCTCTGCTCCATACTTAGTCCTCATATTTCCTCCTGTGAGTATTTTGTTCACCCTTCTAAGAAGCACTAAAGCATCCACATTTTGGTCTTCCTTCTTCTTAGGCTTCGTATGGTCTGTGAATTGAATCTTGGGTATTCTGAACATTTGGGCTAATATCCATTTATCAGTGAGTACATGCCATGTTTGTTCTTTTGTAACTGAGTTACCTCACTCAGGATGATATTTTCAAGTTCCATCCATTTGCCTGTGAATTTCATGAAGCTATTGCTTTTAATAGCTGAGTAGTATTCCATTGTGTAAATGTACCACATTTTCTGTATCCATTCCTCTGTTGAGGGACATCTGGGTTCTTTCCAGCTTCTGGCTATTATAAATATGGCTGCTATGAACATAGTGGAGCATGTGTCCTTATTACATGTTGGAGCATCTTCTGTCTCTATATGCAGGAGTGGTATAGCTGGGTCCTCAGTTAGTACTATGTTCAATTTTCTGAGGAACAGCCAGACTGATTTCTAGAGTGGTTGTACCAGCTTGCATTCCCACCAGCAATGGAGGGGTGTTTCTCTTTCTCCACATCCTTGCCAGCATCTGCTGTCAACTGAGTTTTTGATCTTAGCCTTTCTGACTGGTGTGAAGTGAATCTCAATATTGTTTTGATTTGCATTTCCCTGATGACTAAGGATGTTGAACATTTCTTTAGGTGCTTATCATTCCTTTGAATTTCCTCAGTTGAGAATTCTTTGTTTAGCTCTGTTCCCCATTCTAAATTGTGGATATTTGGTTCTCTGGAATCTAACTTCTTGAGTTTTTTTGTATATATTGGATATTAGCCCTCTATTACATGTAGGATTGGTAAAGATCTTTTCCCAATCATTTGATTGCCATTTTGCCCTATTGACAGTGCCCTTTGCCTTACAGTTTTATGAAGTCCCATTTGTTGATTCTTGATGTGAGAGCATAAGCCATTGGTGTTCTGTTCAGGAACTTTTTCCTTGTGCCCATGTGTTCTAGACTTTTTCCCACTTTCTCTTCTATTAGATTCACTGTATCTGCTTTTATGTGGATGTCCTAGACCCATGTGGACTTTATCTTTGTACAGAGAATGGATCAATTTGCATCCTTCTACATGTTGACTGCCTGCTGAACCAGTACCATTTGTTGAAAATGCTGTCTTTTTTCCCACTGTATGGTTTTAGCTCCTTTGTCAAAGATCAAGTGACTGTTAAGTGTGTGGGTTCATTTCTGGGTCTTCAATTCTATTCTATTGATATACCTTCCTGTTACTGTACCAATACCATGCAGTTTTTATCACTATTGTTCTGTAGTACAGCTTGAGGTCAGGGATGCTGATTCCTCCAGAAGTTCTTTTATTGTTGGGAATCATTTTTGCTATCCTGAGTTTTTTGTTATTCCAAATGAATTTGAGAATTTGTCTTTCTAGCTCTATGAAGGATTGAGTTGGAATTTTGATGGGGATTGCATTGAATCTGTAGATTGCTTTCAGCAAGATGACCATTTTTTACTATATTAATCCTGCCAATCCATGATCATGGGAGATCTTTTCATCTTCTGAGGTCTTCTTCTATTTCTTTCTTCAGAGACTTGAAATTTTTGTCATACAGCTCTTTCACTTGCTTGCTTAGAGTCACACCAAGATACTTCACATTGTTTGTGACTACTGTGAATGTGTCATTCCCCTAATTTCTTTGTCAGCCTCTTTATTTTTTGAGTATCTAAGGCTACTGATTTGTTTGAGTTAATTTTATATCTGGTCACTTTGCTGAAGTTGTTTATCAGTTGTAGGAGTTCTATGGTGGAGTTTTTTGGGGTCACTTAAGTATACTATCATATCATCTGCAAATAGTGATATTTTTATTTCTTCCTTTTCAGTTTGTATCCCTTTGACCTCCTTTTGTTGTCTAATTGCTTTAGCTAGAACTTCAAGTACTATATTGAATAGATAGGGGAAGAGTGGACAGCCTTGTCTAGTCCCTGGTTTTAGTGGGAATGTTGCACGTTTCTCTCCATTTAGTTTGATGTTGGCTACTGGTTTGCTGTATATTGCTTTTACTATGTTTAGGTATGGGCCTTGAATTCCTGATCTTTCCAAGACTTTTATCATGAAGGGATGTAGAATTTTGTCAAATGCTTTTTCAGCATCTAATGAAATGACCATGTGGTTTTTTTTCTTTGAGTTTGTCTATGTAGTGGATTACATTGATGGATTTCCATTTATTGAGCCATTCCTGAATCCCTGGAATAAAGTCTACTTGATCATGGTGAATCTTCAATTTGATATGTCCTTGAATTCAGTTTGTGAGAATTTTATTTGATATTTTTGCATCCATATTCATAAGGGAAATTGGTATGAAGTTCTCTTTCTTTGTTGGGTCTTTGTTGGGTTTTGGTATCAGTTTGTTATGGCTTCAGAGAATGATTTGGGTAGTTTTCCTTCTGTTTCTATTTTGTGGAATAGTTCAAAGAGTATTGGTATTAGATCTTCTTTGAAGGTCTGGTAGAATTCTGCACTAAACCCATCTAGTCCTGGGCTCTTTTTTGTTGTGAGATTTTTAATGACCTCATCTATTTCTTTAGGGGTTATGGGACTGTTTAGATGGTTTATCTGATCCTGATTTAACTTTGGCACCTGGTATCTGTCTAGAGAATTGTGTATTTCATCCAGATTTTCCAATTGTCTTGAGTACAGGCTTTTCTAGTAGGATCTGATGATTTTTTGAATTACCTCAGTTTCTGCTGTTATATCTCCCTTTCCAGTTTGGATTTTGTTAATTTGGATATTGTCTCTGTGCCCTCTCATTAGTCTGGCTAAGGGTTTATCTATCTTGTTGTTTTTCTCAAAGAGCCAGCTCTTGGTTTTGTTGTTTCTTTGTATAGTTCTTTTTGTTCCTATTTAGTTGATTTCAGCCTTGAGTTTGCTTATTTCCTGTTGTCTACTCCTCTTCGGTGTATTTGCTTCATTTTGTTCTGGAGCTTTCAGGTGTGTTGTCCAGCTACTAGTGTATATTCTCACCAGTTTCTTTTTGGAGGCACTCAGTGTTATGAGTTTTCCTCTTAGCACTGCTTTCATTATGTCCCATAAATTTGGGTATGTTGTGCCTTTATTTTCATTAAATTCTAAAGTCTGTAATTTCTTTCTTTCTTCTTCCTTGATGAAGTTATCATTGAGTAAGGCATTTTTCAGCTTCCATGTATTTGTGGGCTTTCTGTAGTTTTTGTTGTCATTGAATACCAGTCTTAATCCCTAGTGATCTGATAGGAGGGATGGTATTATTTAAATCTTCTTATATCTGTTGAGTACTGTTTAGTGATTGATTATATTGCCAATTTTGGAGAAGGTACCATGAGGTGCTGAGAAGAAAGTGTATTTTTTGATTTAGGATGAAATGTTCTTAAATAATTGTTAGATCCATTTGGCTCATAACCTCTGTTACTTTCACTGTGTCTCTGTTTAGTTTGTGTTTCCATGATCTGTCCATTGACAAGAATGCAGTGTTGAAGTCTCCCACTATTGTGTGGGCTGCAATGCGTGCTTTGAGCTTTATTAAAGTTTCTTTTATGAATATGGGTGCCTTTGTGTTTTGAGCATAGATGTTCAGAATTGATAGTTCTTCTTGGTAGATTTTTCATTTGATGAGTATGTAGTGTCCTTCTTTACCTTTTTTGATGATTTTTGGTTGAAAGTCTATTTTATCTGATATTAGAATGGCTAGTCCACCTTTTTTCTTGGGACCATTTGCTTGCAAAAGTTTTTTCCAGCCCTTTACTCTGAGGTAGTGTTTGTCTTTAACACTGAGGTGTATTTTCTTTATGCAGCAAAATGCTGGGTCCTGTTTATGTATCAAGTCTCTTAGCCTATGTCTTTTTATTGGAGAATAGAGGCCATTGATGTTAAGAGATATTAAGTAATAGTGACTGTTTGTGTGGCTATCTTCTTTTGTGTTTGTTGAAAGAAGATTACTGTCTTGCTTTTTCTAGGGTGTAGTTTCCCTCCTTGTGTTGGCATTTTCCATCTATTATCCTTTGTAGGCCTGGATTTGTGGAAAGATATCATGTAAATTTGGGTGTGCCATGTAATATCTTGGTTTCTCCATCTATGGTAATTGTGAGTGTTGCTGGGCTGGCATTTGTGTTTTCTTAGGGTCTGTGTGAGATCTGTCCAGGATTTTCTAGCTTTCACAGTCTCTGGTAAGAATGTAGTGTAATTCTGGAAGGTCTGCCTTTATATGTTACTTGACCTTTCCCCTTCACTGCTTTTAATATTCTTTCTTTGTTTTGTGCATTTGGTGTTTTGACTATTATGTGATGGGAGGAATTTTTTTCTGGTCCAATCTATTTGAAGTTCTGTGTGTGAAGTTTCTTTAGGTTAGATAAATTTTCTTCTATCTCCAGGGTTGTCTCCCTTTGTGATTTCTTTATTGTTTCTATTTCCATTGTTAGATCCTGGATGGTTTTGTTCAATTCCTTCACCTGTTTGGTTGTGTTTTCCTGTAATTCCTTAAGGGATTTTTGTGTTTTCTCTTTAAGGGCTTCTACCTCCTTACTTGTGTTCTCTTACAGTTCTTTAAGGGAGTTATTTATGTCCTTCTTAAAGTCCTCTATCATCATCATGAGATGTGATTTTAATTCAGAGTCTTGCTTTTCTGGTGTGTTGGTGTATCTAGGGCTAGCTGTTGTGGGAGAACTGGGTTCTGATGATGCCAAGTAGCTTTGGTTTCTATTGCTCATGTTCTTTCCCTTGCCTCTTGCCATTTGATTATCTCTGGTCTTAGCTGGGCTTGTTGTCTCTGACAGTGGCTTATCTCTCCTGCAAGCCTGTGTGACAGTGCTCCTGGCATACCAGTTCTCTCTAGGAAGAATTTGGGTATGGAGAGCTGTGGCACAGAGTTAGCTCCGGGGTGCAGACATAAACCAGAAGGAGCCTGTCCCCGGCTGTTCCTTGGTTCCTGTGTCCTGATGGCTCTGGGAGAGTCCCTCTTGAGCCAGGAATTTGAACAGATGTGGCGGTCTTACCTGTGCTCACAGGTGTGTCAGCACTCCTGGGAGACCAACATTTTCCTGGCACTATGTGTGTATGTAGTGGTGTGGCACAGGATCTGCTTTGGGCACAGAGGGAACCAGGAAGGCTTCTGTCCCAGGCTGCTTCTCATTCCCTGTGTCCTGAGGGTTCCTGGTTGGTCCCTCTGAGCAGAAGTGCTGGTCTTACCTCCACTGACGGGCTTGTCCACACTCCTGGGAGGCTAGCTCTCTCCTGGTGCTCTTTGGTTATGAAACCTTGTGGCACAGGTTCAGCACCCTGCTTCTATATCTTTAGGTGTTATGGGGATATTTAAGTAGTTTACATGATCTGGATTTAATGTTAACTTTTGTTAGTGGCATCTGTCTAGAAAATCATCCATTTCATTAAGATATTCCAATTTTGTGGAGTATAGGCTTCTCAAGTAAGACCTAACAATTCTCTGAATTTCCTCAGTGTCTGTTGATAGATATTTCTTTTTATTTCTGATTTTGTTTATTTGGATATTCTTTCTGTCTTTTGGTTAGTTTGGCTAAGGGCTTGTCTATCTTGTTGGTTTTCTCAAAGAACCAGCTCTTGGTTTCATTGATTCTTTGTGTTGTTTTCTTTGTTTCTATCTGATTGATATTAGCCCCGATTTTGATTATTTCCTGCCTTCTACTCCTCTTCAGTATGCTCAATTCTTTTTTTCCTAGAGCTTTCAAGTGTACTTTTAATACTAGTATGAAAACTTTTCAATTTCTTATGAAGTCACTTAGTGCTATGAACATTTCTCTTAGCACTGCTTTCATTGTGTCCCATAATTTTGGGTATCTTGTGCCTTCATTTTCATTGAATTCTAGAAAACTTCATTTTCTTTCTTTATTTCTCCCTGAGTCAGAGATCATTGCATAGATAGTTGTTCAATTTCCATGAGTGTGTAGGTTTTCTGGTGTTTCTCTTGTTGTTGAAGTCCAGCTTTAAACTGTGGTGGTATGATAAGAAAGGGAATTATTTCTATTTTCTTGTATCTGTTGATGTTTGCTTTGTTACAAACTATATGGTCAATTTTGGAGAAGGATCCATGAGGTAATGAGAAGAAGGTATACTCTTTTGTGTTTGGGTCAAATATTCAATAGATTTCTGTTAGGTCATTGGATTCATAATATCTGTCAGTTCTGTTATTTCTCTTTATTTTTTGACCAGATGATCTAGCAATTTCTGAGAATGGGCTGTTGAAGTCTCCCACTATTAATGTGTGGGGTTCAATGTGTGATTTAAACTTTTAGCAATGTTTCTTTTACCAGTTTGGGTGCCCTTGTGTTTGGGGCATATATATTCAGAATTGAGATATTACCTTGTTATATTTTTCCTTTCATGTGTAGGAAATGTACTTTCCTGTCTATTTTGATTAATTTTGGTTGAAAATCTATTTTATTAGAGATTAGAATAGCTACTTTAGTTTTCTTCTTGAGTCCATTTGTTTGGAAACCTTTTCTCCAGCCCTTTACTCTGAGGTAATATCTATCTTTGCTGCTGAAATGTATTTCTTGAATGCATTATCCTGTTTTCACATTCATTCTGTTATTCTGTGTCTTTTTATTGGGGAATTGAGTTCATTGATGTTGAGAGATATTAATGACAAGTACTTGTTATTTCCTATTATTTTGATGCTGGTAGTGTTAGTGTGTTTTCATGTGTGTGGGTGTTACTGTGTATATGTGTATTTATATGTACTTCCCTTGGTTTTGTTAGTATGGAATTACTTATTTGCTGTGTTTTCTTGGGTGTACTTATCCTCTTTGGGTTGTATTTTCTATAGGGCTGAATTTATGGATAGATTTTATTTGAATTTGGCTCTTTCTTGAAGTATCTTGTTTTCTCCATCTATGGTGATAGTTTTTATAGGTATAGTAGTCTAGGTTGGCATCCAAAAGACTCAACTAAACATGGATGCTTGGAGCTCTTCGAGACTGAACCAACAACCAAAAAAATACATGGACTGGACCTAGGCCTCTCCATATATAGCAGATATGCTGCTTGGTCTTCATGTGGGTCCTGAACAACTATAGTGTGAGCTATCACAAAAGCTGTTGCCTGTCCATGAGATATGTTCTTGTAGCTGGGCTACCTTGTCTGGGCTCAGTGGGAGAAGATGTGCCTAGCTAACAGAAACTTGATGTGCTTAGGTAGGGGAATACCCAAAGAGCTCAGAGGAGAAAGGAATGGTGGAAGGATTGTGGGAGGGGGTGACTGGAAGGACAGCAGTGAGTGGGATCAAAAGTGAATAAAAATACCAATAAATAAAAATAAAAAATAAAAAATAGTAACATTTTCAATGGTGTTTCCTCCTAATATCCACACAGAGCAGAGATTGTATAACATCTTGGTAGATGGGTGTGCTGGTTTTCATCTCAGTAGATGACAATTACCTCTATACCTCATATATTTGAATGTCTGATTCCTAGTTGATAGACTGTAGATGATGGCTTGTGAGGTGTAGCCTTGTTGGAGGAGAAGTGTTTCTGACTGTGGTCTTTGAGAATTCAAAATCCCAGATCAGGCCCACTCTCCACATCTCTGCCCCCTTGCAGTCTGTGGATCAGCATATAAGCTCTCAGTTACTGGGGTTGCACCATGCCTGTCTGCCTGCTGCCATGTTTCCTGCCATGATGGTCATGGATTTAGCCTCTGAAACTCTAAGTCAACCCCCAGATCAATGTTCTTCTCTGCACAGCAGTAGAACAGTAACTAAGACAATGGAGAAATACAGTAGGCTCACATTGCCCCATGGATTCCTCCGATCCAGGTCCATAAGCTTTTACCTCTTTGGTCTGCAAACTGTCCCTCGGCGCAGTGACTGCAATCAAAACAGCAATGGGGGGCTCCTAGTCGGGGCACTTGGCTGAATCCTGGAAGGCAGCTTTCACTGCAGACAGAGGTGGGCACCTAGTAACAATGAGCACAATGTCATTGTGACTCTCCAGGAAGTCATGTTTAACTTTACCCTGAGGAAGCAGAACAGAACGGTTTCTTCTCAGCCCACTAGATGAGATGCCCTTCAGAAAACATTTCTATCTTAAGAGATGCCAGACTGCAGAAGTACCATTCTATGTAATAGGAGAAGAGCTACATATAGCTTCCTTGGCTAACAACTTCAAAAACTTAGCTAAACAGTCTTCCAATCTCTCTGTGGCTTATATATTAACAATTAAAGGTACAGGGCTTCAGAGATGGTTAAGCTGTCAGGAGTACATACTTCTCTCTCAGAGAAACAGAGTTCAATTCCCACCATTCACAGAGCACCTCACACTGTAACTCTAGAAGATCTGATTTTCTCTTCCGACTTCCGTAGGAACCAGGTATACATATAATATACATGCAGGCAAATATGTATACATGCAAAATAAACTATGAAAAGAAATTATAATATTGTCAGACATTACAGAAGCTCTGCCATGCCCTTCTGTTAAGTCATCCTGCTTGTCTCAGTTACTCAGAAAACCATAATTTTTTATGTATCCTTCTTTGTTCTTTTTTCTTTTGTACACAGCCCATAACCTGGGCATGATTCCTTTGCTTGCTACTCTTGGCTTTCTTTCTCTTTCTCTGAAGTTCCCTTCAGCCTTGTGACTACTTGCTGGGCTCCATGCCTAACCCAGAAGACATGACTGTCTCAGTTCCTTTTCCTTATCTCCCTCCTCTGTGACGCTGTTGAGATTTGCAGATTGATTGTCCTGTTTATTACTTTTGCATATACTCTAATAATTAAGTATCCTTGAGCTTCAGAAAGCGAAAATTTGCAGGTAGAAAATTCCCTTAACATCTAAGCACAGACATAGACACACACAGACAGAGACACACACAGAGACACTCATAAACTGACACACAAACAGACAGACACACAAACAAAGACAGACAGAGAGACATACACACACTTCCACAGTAGAGACCTACAAAGACTGACTCAGTTTCTTTTAGCACACCTCCAACTCCAGGCAAGGATTATCAAAATGGCAGTGCAGAATCCTGAGATCTCTGTCATAACAGAAGAGAGTAAAACCACTCCCCAGATCAAGCACATTAAAAAGTACTCTATAAGAATCATCTGAACACTTAGCATGTATCCTTTATGCTTAACAAATGCATGATTTGGAACTTCATTCTTATGAAGAAGTCCTTAAGGTCACCATTGATGCCATCAGAACAAAGTTAGACAAAGTTGCAGAAGGAAGGGGATTCTTTCTCTACTAGCATAGAACAGGAAGCTGAAGCATTTCTATGTAGCAGATTACACACATAGATATGCCTATCTCAAAACAGCTGCTCAGTTTGTTAATAAACATTAACATTTGAGCCTCAAATATTTTTCAAAGTTGTGTGTTGGACCACTGATGGTGGATTTTTGAAGAATGATTGGATCTTGATGCATCTGACATAATCAATGGATCAATTCCTTGGTAGATTCATAATTTGATGAACTATTGTAGGTGGAAATAGGACATGGAATCTAATTAGAAGAAGAGAGTTACAGGAGCTATGCACTAGTAAGATCTAATCTATCTATCTATCTATCTATCTATCTATCTATCTATCTATCTATCATCTATCTATCTATCTACTCTATCTTTAGCCCTACATCCCACTTCCTGGGTCCTATGAAAAGGGAAACCTTTTCCACCACACATACCTGCTGCTAAGACATATTGCCTCAACCACACACACTCAAAACATTGTATCCATCTGGCCTTGGACTTCTCTCACCATGAATCAATAAAAACCTTTCCTCACTTCATACTGTTTCTCAGGTATTTGTTATGGGAAAATCTAACACAGCAAGTAATCTGAGAGTGTCTGCTGAGTCTATTTCTCAGGTGGCCCATGGGAAGGTGTCTGGTTTAGTGGGTCACTATCTTCCTCTTCACAGAGCAGGTCCTAAACACAGACAATGGTAATACTCTCAAAAGATCACCAGGTGCAGATTCTGATTCTATTTTTGGATTCTAGTATGTTCTACCCCCATTTTACACAAGTGTGTATTGTATAAATATGTGTATGTGTGTTTTTACAGCTACATGGTATAAAATGTACATGTATGTATGTATGTATGTATGTATGTATGTATGTATGCATGTGGAGGCACAAGGATACTGTTGGGAATCATCATCCATTGCTTTTCCACTATGCACATTGAGACACAAAGTAAAACCCTGAGATAAGTGACATGGCAAGTCTTACTTGCTAGCTTGTTTTGGGCATCTCCTTGTCTCCAACTTCCAAGAATGAAATTATAGGTAGACCACACTGCCTACTCCACATGTACAAGTGTTCTGGAGACCTAATGTCTGCACCTGTGTTTGCATAGCAAATACTTTAACTGCTAAGCCATCTATCTAGTCCCAGCTCTGACACATTCATTTTCAGTGGTGAGTGAGTACCATTCAGAGAATGCTCTTTTATGAGGTAAAGAGCCTAGTCAGTTATAATTGACTGGTCCTACCTAGAGTGGCATCTACTTCATGCATACGTACTTGACTTGGAATTTTCCTGTGACTTTAACACACTAACACATGAGTCATCTCTGCATCTAGGCAACTCACTTGGATATCCTTCTTCAAATGGACCATCATTTTGTTCTCTGAAGAGGCTTGAGGGTCTATCATGCCTACATGGACCAAGTGGAATATGCCCTTGGGGATCCTCTGCCCTTGGAGAATGTCAAATTTTGACACCAAATCTCCATTGCCATCAAACATAATCTCAATTCCGTCAGGAGTCTTAAAGTGCACTTTTCTGAGGGCATGAAGCAGCTGAGGAAGAATGGGAAATATTGTAGACTGGTCAGGGCCAGTATCCATGATTTTATCCAAAATTTCATAAGCCATTTGCCTTTGCAATGATACAAAGCCTCTTCATCTTAGGACTGTCCCCAGTAGCCAGTAGGTATAAGTGAGCTTGAGGATGTGTGATATTTTCAGAGACTTACAAAAATGTTCTAGCTTTTATAAAGTAATAATTCATAACAACTAATCCAGATATTTTAACCTGTTTCTCTCTCTCTCCCTCCCCCCCCCGTGTGTGTGTGTGTGTGTGTGTGTGTGTGTGTGTGTGTGTATGTGTATAGCTCACACACATTGGGTAGAGGACAACTATCAGTAGTGTTCTCTCCTTATGCTGCCATATGTGACTCAGGAATCCAACTGAGGCTTGGATACAAATTCCATTATCATCTCACCAGTCTTAAATTTAAACCCCCAAACATCACAATGTTGGTGCTATTCCCAAGGTCTCATTTGGCTCTGTCCTCAAACTTCCCATCATATTCTTTAGACTCCAAGCTGTAGTAAGACTTCCACAGATTGGCCCCAGCCTACCTAGGCCTCCTAATCACTCTGACATATATGTCACACTCCTTCAGTACTCATGTGGCTCTTCTTGTTTGTCTCCATTCTAGGGTGCTGACACATGCTATCCCTGCTATATGCAATTCTGTTACTTCTTCCCATGGTGAAATTTCTCATCTTCTGTTTGGAATTCAGATATTTACTGACAGAGAGAACTTCTCAGACCTTACTCAACCCTTTCCTTGCTTCTCACTCCTTCTTCTACTTTTCATGTTTTCATAGATTACCCACACAGTAATCACCACATTCCTTTTGTTTGTTTTATGACAATATCTTGCTTTGTAGTTCAGATTGGTCTTGAACATGATTAGCTTGCCTCAACCTCCTGTGTGCTGAGATGACAGGTGTTATGTAATTTCTAATTGGTCACTCTCAGCTAAAAATGCCAACAACTATCACTGTTCATCTGGCTCAAAATTATCTGCATTTTCACCAGGCACACAGTAGAGACTCAGGCTACTGGAATGAAGGTAATTAAAACATACCCCTCCTAGGCTACCAATCTACTCTCAGTGGATTGCAGAAGACAGAGAGACAGACAGATAGGCAGGCAGGCAGATAGACAGGGAGAGTGTGGAGTCAAATGCACAAAAAACATTATATAAATGTATGAAATTGCTATCCTCTCTGCCAGAGCACCATCTTCCTTCTGCTCTGCACTTCCACCCTGGGCAGATTGGCATGCCTGCCCCTCTCCCATACCCATAGCCTGCATGTCTCTCAGGAGGTCTGCTGTAACCAGGGACACAGGTGAGGCCTTCCCCCCAACCCCAACACCCATGACAGCTGGGACTTCCACAGAGTTCAGCAGATACGGGATCTATCCTCTCTATCCAAGCACCATTTTCCCTCTGGGCTGCACCCTCATCTGGGGCAGATTGGCATTCCTGCCTCTCTAGTACACCCCATAGTCTGCCTGAGTGAGGTAATTCAGTCACAAAAGAACAAACATGATATGTACTCACTAATAAGCGGATATTAGCCCAAAAGTCTGGAATTCCCATGATTCAATTCACAGCAACTGTTGGACTGAGCATGGGGTCTCACATGGAGGAATTGGAGAAGGGACTGAAGGAGCTAAATGAATTTGAAGCCCCTTGGAGGGAGCAACAGTGTCAACTGGTCAGGCTACCCAGTGTTCCCAGAGATTGCACCACCAACCAAAGAATTCACATGGAGGGACCCATGGTGCTGGCCACATATGTGGCAGAGGAGGGCCTTGTTGGCCATCAGTGGGAGGAGAGGCCCTTGGGTCTGAGAGTATTAGATGTCCTAGTATAGGGGAATGCCAGGGACGAAAGATGGCAGTGGATGGGTGGTTATGTGGGGGAATACCCTCATAGAGGCAGGGCGAGGAGGGATGGGATAGGAGGTTTCCCAAGGGGAGACCTTGAAAGGGAAAAACATTTGAAATGTAAATAAAATATCAAAAAGAAAAAAAAGAAAAAAATCCCTCCTGTAACATTATAGTCAAAACACCAAATGCACAAAACAAAGAAAGAATAATAAAAGAAGTAAGGGAAAAAGGCCAAGTATTATATAAAGGCAGACCTATCAGAATTACACTAGATTCTCACCAGAGGCTATGAAAGCTAGAAGATCCTGGACAGATCTCATACAGACTGACTGTAAGAGAACACAAATGTTAGACCAGGCTACTATATCCAGCAAAATTCCCTATTATTGTAGATGGATAAACCAAGATATTCCATGACAAAACTAATTTTTCATAATATCTTTCCACAAATCCAGGCCTACAAAGGATAATAGATGGAAAATGCCAACACAAGGAGGGAAATTACACCCTAGAACAAGTAAGAAAGTAATCTTCATTCAAAAAACCCAAAAGAAAATAGCCACGCAAGCATAAAAATAACATAAAAAATAACAGCAAGCAACAATCACTATTCCTTAATATCTCTTAACATCAATGGACTCAATTCCCTAATATAAAGACATAGACTAACAGACTGGAAATATAAATAGGACCCAGCATTTTGCTGCATACAGAAAATGCATCTCAGTGACAAACACAGACACTATCTCAGAGTAAAGGGCTGGAAAACAATTTTCCAAGCAAATGGTCCCAAGAAACAAGCTGGAGTAGCCTTTGTAATAGCCAATAAATAGGTTTTCAACCAAAACTTGTAAAAAAAGATAAGGAAGGACAGTACAAACTCATCAAAGAAAATTTTACCAAGAAGAACTTTCAATTGAACATCTATGCTCCAAATGCAAGACCACCCACATTCATAAAAGAAACTTTACTAACGCTCAAAGCACACATTATATTTCAAACAATAATAGTGGGAGACTTCGACACCCTCTCTCATCAATGGACAGATCATAGAAACAGAAACTGAACAAAGACTCAGTGAAACTAACAAAAGTTATGGACAACATAACAGGAAACAACAATCATTGGTCCTTAATATCTCTTAACATCTATGGACTCAATTCTGCAATAACAAGACATGGGTAACACACTGGATAAGTAAACAGGATTCAGCATTTTGCTGCATACAAGAAACACACCTCGGTGACAATAACAGACACTACCTCAGAGCAAAGTGTCAGAAAAAAATTTTCCAAGCAAATGGCCCCAAGAAACAAGCAGGAGTAGTCATTCTAATAGCTAATAAAACAGACTTTCAATCAAAGTTATCAAAAGAAATAGGAAAGGATACATCATACTCCTCAAAGGAAAAACTTACCAAGATGAAGTCTGAATTCTGAATAACTATGCCCCAAATGTAAGAGTACCCACATTCATAAAAGTAACTTTACTAAAGCTCAAAATACACATTAAACCTTATATAATAATAGTGGGAGACTTTATCACCCAACTCTTACCAATGGACATATCATTTAAAGAGAACCTAAATAGAGACACAGAACAGAAGTTCTGAACCAAATCTATTTAACAGATATTCACAGAACATCCCACCCTAAAACAAAGGAATATACCTTCTTCTCAGGGCCTCATGGAACCTTCTTCAAAATTAATCATATAATTATCCACAAATGAAGCCTCAACAGATACAAGAAGATTGAAATAATCCCAGGCACACTATCAGATCACCTCAGACTAAGGATGGACTTCAATAACAACAAAAACAACAGAACGCCCACATACTCATGGAAACTGAACAACTCTTTACTCTGTGATAACTTAGTGAGGGAAGAAATAAAGGAATAGATTAAAGACTTTCTAGAATTCAGTGAAAATGAAGACACATCATATCTAAACTTATGGGAAACAATGAAAACAGTGTTACAAGGTAAATTCATAGCACTGAGTGCCTTCATAAAGAAATTGTAGAGATCCCATACTAGTCAATTAACAGCAGAAATGAAATCTCTAGAACAAAATGAAGCAAACACACCAGAAAGGAATAGAAAGCAGGAAATAGTCAATCTCATGGCTGTAGTAAACCTATTAGAACCAAAGAGAACAACACAAAGAATCAACAAAACCAAGAGCTTATTCTTTGAGAAAATGAATAAGATAGAGAAAGCCTTAGCTAAACTAACTAAAAGTATCCAAACTAACAAAATCAGAAATGAAAAGGGAGAAAATGAGGAAATTAAAAAAAAATCCTCATCAAATCTTACTACAGGAGTCTATTCTTGGCAAAATTAGCAAATCTAGAGAAAATGGATCAATTTGTAGATAGATTCAATGTACCAAACTTAAATCAATATCATGAAAACTATCTAAACAGTCCCATGACACCTAAGGAAACAAAAGCAGTCATTAAAAACCTCTCAACCAAAAATATCCCAAGGACCAGATGTTTTTACTACAGAATTCTACCAGACCCTCAAAAAACATCTAATACCAATATTCCTAAAATTATTCCCCAAAATAGAAACAAAAGGAACACTACCTAATTTATTCAATGAAGCTATAGTTACTCTCAAACAGACCCAACCTTCGGACCAATTTTGCTTATGAATATTGTTGCAAAAATACTCAAAAAATTTTTTGCAAACCAAACCCAAGAACACATCAAAACCATCATTCTCCATGATCAAGAAGGCTTCATCCCAGTGATACAGGGATGGTTCAATACATAAAAATCCATCACTGTAATCCACTATATAAAGAAAGAGTAAGTCACATGAATATTTTATTAGATGCCAAAAAAGCCTTTGACAAAATCAAACACGAGTTTATGTTCAAAGTCTTGGAGAGATTAATAGTTCGTGGCACATACTTAAACATAATAAAAACAATATACAGCAGGGTAACCGACAACAGCAAATTAAATGGAGAGAAACTTGAAGCAGTCCCACTAAAATCAGGAATAAGACAAGGCTGCCCACTGTCCCTCTATCTATTCATTATAGTACTTGAAGTTCTAGCTAGAGCAATTACTCAATAAAGTAGATCAAGGGGAAACAAATTGGAAGGGAAGAAGTCAAAACATCACTATTTGTAGATGGTGTGGCTGTATACATAGTGACCCCCAAAATTCTACTAGAAATTCCTATAGCTAATAAACCACTTCAGCAAAGTGATTGGACATAAAATTAGCCCAAACAAAATCAGTAGCCTTCCTTCATATAAATGAAAAATGGGCTGAGAAAGAAACTAGGGAAACACCACCCTTAACAAAAGCCATAAATAATATAAAATATCTTGTTGTAACTCTAACTTAGCAAGTGAAAGATTTGTATGCCAAGAACTTCAAGTCCCTGAAGAAAGAAATCGAAGAAGATGTTAGTAGATGAAAAGATCTCCTATGCTCCTGGATCAGTAGGATTAGCATAGTGAAAATGTCCATTTTACCAAAAGCACTCTACAGATTCAACGCAATTCCCATCAAAATTTCAACACAATTCATCACAGACATGGGAAAAGCAATTTTGAACTTCATATGGAAAAACAAAAAAAACACAGGATAGTGAAAACAATTTTCAACAATAAAAGAACTTCTGGGGGAGTCATCATCCCTGACCTCAAGCTAAACTACAGAGCAATAAAAGCCTCATGGTATTGGCACAAAGACAGACAGGTTTATCAATATAATAGAATTGAAGACCCAGAAATGAACCCACACACCTTTGTACACTTGGTCTTTGACAAGGAAGCAAAAACATCCAGTGGAAAATAGTATGTATCTTCAACAAATGGTGCTGGCCCAATTGGTGGTCTGCATGGAAATGAATTCAAATTGATCCATATTTATAAGCTCAATTCCAAGTGCATCAAGGATCTCAATATAAAACAAAATACACTGAATCTAATGGAAGAGAGAATGGGAAATAGCCTCAAATGCATTTGCACAGGGGAAAATTTCCTGAACAGAACACTAATGGCTCAGGCTCTAAGATTAACAGTTGACAAAATGGGATCTCATGAAACTGAAAAGCTTCTGTAAGGCAAATGACACTGTCAATAGGATAAAATGGCAACCTACCAATTGGGAAAAGATCCTCACCAACTCTACATCTTATAGAAGGCAAATATTCAAAATATACAAAGAACTCAAAAAGTTAGACTCCAAAAAAAGCAAATAACCCAATTAAAAAGTTGGGTACAGAGCTAAACAGAGAATTCTCATCAGAAGAATCTCAAACGGCCAAGAAACACTTAAAGAAATGTTCAACATCCATAATCTTTAGGGAAATGAAAATCAAAATGCTGAGATTCCACCTTACACTATTCAGAATGGCCAAGATTGAAAACTCAATTGATAGCACATGTTGGAGGGGATGTGGAGAAAGAAGAACACTTCTCCATTGCTGGTGGGATTGCAAACTGGTGCAACCACTCTGGAAATCTATCTGGCAGTTTATCAGAAAATTGGAAATAGTTCTACCTGACGACCCTGATGCACCACTCCTGGGCTTCTACCCAAAAGATGCTCCACCATATCACAAGGACATATGCTCCACTATGTTCATAGCAGCCTTATTTGTAATTGCCAGAAGCTGGAAACTACTCAGATGTCCCTCAACTGAAGAATGGATACAGAAAATATGGTGCATTTACATAATGGAATATTATTTAGCTATTAAAACCGAGGACATCATAAACTTTGCAGATAAATGAATGGAACTAGAAAATATCCTGAGTGAGGTAACCCAGACTCAAAAGGACATGCATGGCATGTATTCACTGATAAGTAGATATAACCCCAAATGTACTACCCATGATACAACTCACAGACCACATGAAGCTTAACAAGAAGGAAGGCCCAAGTGTGGATAATTCAATCTCACTCGGAAAGGTGAATAAAATAATCATGGGAAGCAGAAAGAGGCAGAGGTATAGAGGGAGACAGGAGAGAAGCCCAAAAGTCCAGGAGAATGAATGGAGATATGCAGCTGCAGGAGGATTGAGGGCCAAGGGGAACCTCTTGAAAGTCTCAGAGACCTAGGATGTGCGAGACTCCCAGGACTCAATGGGGATGACCTAAGCCAAAATGCCCAACAGTGGGGAGATAGAACCTGAAGAGACCACCTTCAGTAGATAGACATGACCGCCAGTTGAGGCATGGGTTCACCCACCCATCTTCAGAAATTTTGACCCAGAATTGTTCCTGTCTAAAGGAAATGCAGGGACAAAATTGGAGCAGAGACTGAAGCAAAGGCCACCAGTCACTGGCACAACTTGGGATTCATCCCATGTGTGGGTAGCAAACTCTGGCACTATTACTGATGACATGTTGTGCTTGCAGACAGGAGTCTGTCATGGCTATCCTCTGAGAGGCTTTACCACAGGCTGAGATAGATGCAGATACCTATGGACCCCTATGGAAGAGTTAGGGGGAAGCCTGAAGGAGCTGAAAGGTATTGCAACCCCATAGGAAGAAAAACAGTATCAACTAACCAGGACTCCTCAGAGTTCCCAGAGACCAAGCCACCAATCCAAGAACATTCATTGGCTGGTCCCTGGCACATATGTAGCAGAGGACTGCCTTGTCTAGCCTTAGTGGGAGAGAATGTACCTAATCCTGCAGAAACTTGATACCCCAGGGAAGGGGGATGCTGGAAGGGGTGAGGTGGGAGGGGCCCTCTCAGAAGCAAAGGGGATGGGGGAGAATGGGGTAAAGAACTGGAAGCATGTGTGGAACAGTGGACCATGTCAGGAAACTCAGTAAGGTCAAGTGGATTCAGAAACCTAAGGACAGCAGCTGTTTCACCTACTTCTGACAAAGTTCCTGTCCTGGAACACATGGCCACAGCACCCCTTGGAAAGTTCATGACATTCAGTCATGTAGGGGTAGTGCCCAAATCTCTTCTGCATGCAGATGAGGCATCACTAACATCTCAGTCTAAGCCAATAGAAAGCATCTGCTTTTTCACTACAACCCATCCCAAAATATATATAAAAGTCTGTCTACAAGGAATAAAGTGTGAGAGTTATTTCATCAAAGATTGTCTGGGAGTGCCTGTCATATTAGAGCTGTATCACTCTTGGGAAAGAGAGTTCTCTTCCTAAGCTTTTGCTGGTCACTTCCCACTCAGTTGTCCTGGCCTTTGCTCCTAGTCATTGTGTTTTGCTGGCTATTGGAGCCCCCTCGTCAGCTCCATGTAGCTTCCTGCTGCACCAACTCTGGAGCATTGGTAGGGGTGGGCAGTGAAAGGACCTGGTACCTCACCCAGATCCAACACCCCCTCCTTGCTCTTTCCGGCCTGCCACATAGTGCCTTGCCACTCCAAAGCAGCAGTGGTCTTGGAAGGTCAGCTCTCCCTCCCCTTCAGAATGTGCAACTCTTTGGTCTTTGTCCACTCTGGCTGGGTCAGAGCTCCGCAGATTTCCACAGATAGTGTCAGTACACAGACTGGCAAGGGGGGACAGGTGAGGAGGGCAACATTTGAAATGTAAGTAAATTAAAGAATTTAACAAAAAGTATGAAATTATCAAATAATACTTTAAAATACAAAAAAGATGGGCTGGAGAGATGGTTCAGCAGTTAAGAACAGTGACAGCTCTTCCTGAGGTCCTGAGTTCAATCCCCAGCAATCTCCTGAGTTCAATCCCCAGCAATCACATGGTGGCTCACAACCATCTGTAATGGAATATGATGCCCTCTTCTGGTCTGTCTGAAGACAGCCACAATGTACTCATATACATAAAACAAATAAATAATTCTTTAAAAAATACAATAAAGATACAGATGTGGGAGTTGGCTTAGTGATATAAACACTTGCCACAAAAGCACTGGGATAGGACTATAAATACCCAGAACCCCTAAATGTCAGGTGGCAGCTCCTCTGTAATTACAGCTTCAAGGAGTGGAGAAAGGAGATGCCCAGAGTAGGCTGGCTAGCAGGACTAGCCATATCAATAACTTCTGGGTTTGAATGAGAGACCAAGCATGAAAGAATAAGGTAGAAGAGTGATTGAAAGGTAATTTCTCATATCATTCTCAGACCTTCCCACATGTATGTACACACCTGTGAATACCCTCCACATGTTCCTGCACATCTACACACATAATCTCCTACATTGATTAATCAATCAATCAGTCAATCAATCAATCAGTCAACCAATCAACCAACCAACCAACCAATGGCATTTGCTATCTGCTTGAAATTCTGATTTGCATAATGCCTATGCTAAAAATCATCCTCTGTTTGTGAAAACTCAAATTTGAGACACTAGAAAAATGTAATTTTATCTGAAATTTTAATTGTACTAAATATCTTGTATTTGCTAAGTCAGGCAACACCATAGGGACTGGGATCACCTGAGATCACACAAATAGCATGGTGTCTTATCCAATACAGGTTCTGAGATACCTCTCAGTTGAGAGGATGAGACATCATTGATGGAGCATATGGTCTATTACACCTCTATAGCTTAGTATAAACCATTGTACCTGCTCCCTGAGTACCCCTGAATCATCCACTCCACACACATCTCTTACCTGCCAGGGCTGGAAGTCCTGGGAGTTTGTACTTTTCCCATCCTGGTGCTCACTGGCTATCATATCATGCAGGGCATGGGCAATGCTGTAGACAGCTGTGTAAGCAGCATCAGTTTTGCTCACTTCTGGGAATGGATGTGGCTTGCTTTTCAGACTCTCATTCCCTGAGCAGAACTGGACACCCTCTGTCACTGTGCTGTTCTGGTAGGGCCATGTACAGTCAAAGGTGAACTCCCAGAACTTCTTTATAAACATGTCTTCTGGGGTCTGGCTGGGGCGCAAGTGAGCAAGGAACTCAGGGAAGCCAATAGCCCTGCTGCTATGAGGCAAAAGGCTAAATGTGCTTTGCAAGACCTGGGAAATGTCTGGAATAGTTAGGGCGAGTGCCATGTGCAAAGTGTCCTTGCTGACCCACACCTGTCCTGAGATGTGGACAGCCAGTAACCCATATAGGATGAGCTGGAAATTTGAATCACTTAGGAAAACCAGAACAACTCTGGCTGTACATTTCTGCATCTTCTGGACAGTCTCTTCAATCTTAGCCAAGGACTGATGGGAAGGGACATGGAGGTGGAATTCAATGCAAACCCCAGCTGGGGTAAGCACTTGAGTGGCCAGAGAGCTGGCTTGCTGCCCAAAGTCATCATCATGGGCCAGTATGATCACCCAGGACCACTGAAAGTGAATTATCAGCTGGGTGACTGCACGGGAAGACGTAAGGTCACTAGTCAGGGTACGAAGAAAAGATGGAAACTGGATCTTGTCACTCAGGCTGGGTAGTGATGATCCATGACTGACCTGTCAAGGAAGAGCCAGACAATATAAGAATGAAGGAGATCCTGGACTCAGGTAAAAGCTGATGGTCTGGTTTGATTGTGAGAAGTAAAGATCTGGTGAGATAGCTCAGTAGTTCAAGCCCTTGTTCTTCTCATAGGGGACCTCAATTAGATTCCCAACACCCACATCAGGTGGCTAACAACTACCTGTAACTCCAGCCCCAAGAAATCTCACGCCATCTCTGGCTTCCCCTGGTAACTGTGGCATAGACTCACACAGACATATACACATACAGGTAAGAGTATATTAAAATCAAAATATGAAGATATTTATGAAAGCACTTAAACATGCTTTGGGGATTGTGCTGGTTCTACCAATCACTATGTGCTCCTTAATGGCTTGTCATCCTTGACAGTGCTGTGGCTCCTGCAGTGAAGTCCAGAACCACAGTTCTTCTGGTTCTCCTCTCAGTGTCTGTCATTTCCACTGCCCCTTCATATTTTGCTCTTGAATCTTAGCTAGGCTTTGTTTAACTCTCTGGTATCCATGTTCTTTTTAAATTTTGTGTGTTATGATCTTATAGTGTGTGTGTGTGTGTGTGTGTGTGTGTGTTCCTTTGATGATGCATGTATAGATGTCAGAAAAAAATTATGGAAGACTGTTTTTCTTCTTCCATCAGATGGGTTCCAAGGACTTAAATTCAAGTCATCAGACTTGGTAGCAAGCACCTTTACCTGATGAGCTTTCTGGCTGCTCATAGTAAGAACCAATAAATTATGAATTATGTGCTCTTATCAGACTACCATTGTGAGCTTTTCCATGTTTGAAAGAAAAAGGAGTCTGATTTGACAATTTGTCAAGGAAATAATGGTACAATGTTCTCAAAAGAGATGGTTCTTGGAGATGTGACAACTGAAGTTGTATGTGTATGTGTGTGTGTGTGTGTGTGTGTGTGTGAGAGAGAGAGAGAGAGAGAGAGAGAGAGAGAGAGAGAGAGAGAAGCAGGCACAGATGTGGCTGCAATGCCTCACAGCATGTGTTGAAAACCTTTTCCCCACTATAAAATCTATAATTGTTATACAGTCTTAACACAAAAGCCCTAGTATCTTGTTGGTTCAAATGAAGGGATACAATTGACTCAATCTCATAAACATGGTCATGCCAACCTGTCCCATGAAACACATACTATTAATTGAAAAAATATACTTTAATAGAAATATTACAATAACTTATACTAAAAACAATTATTTCCCTGAAACTCAAACTCTTACTATTTTCCATATATGAGGATTGCCTGCATTTATGACTACGCATCGCATGTGTGTCTGCAGTCCTTGAAAAACAGAAGAGGAGTCACATTGGTGGAAATGGACTTACAGATGGATGTGAGCCTCTAAGGAAATAAAATTATGTCCTCTGCAAGAGCAGACAATGGTATTAACCTCTGAGCCATCTCTCCAGTCCCTGGAATTTAACTGACGCTTATCTTGTAGCCCTACATGTTGGAAAACAAGAAGTTCTTTAAGGGAATGATAGTGCATAGCACTCAGGATCTGATGAAAGAGGATTAAGAGTTCAATGGCAGGTTTAGTTACACAGAGAGATGCTACTTCAACATGCACACACAGAAAGACAAACAGACACAGACAGGCACACACACAGAGACAAGCACACAAATATGAATAAAGTCATGAATTTATTGACAGGTTTTGCTTAAAAGAGAGCTTCTCTACGAAGTTATTTCTCTCAGATATGGCTGTCCTAGCAAGGAAAAGCTAATTAACATTTTATTGATTGATTCTATGGTTCAACACAATTGTCATTTGGCTCAGCAATTCTATCTAAATTGCTAAGATAGCCAGAAGTATATAAGCATTAAAAAAAGGAAAGAAAGGAAACAAAGTCCTTACTTGCTATTCATAGAAATGGCATGCATGAGCTCACCAAAGACAAATTATTTGATAATTTATATTATCAAATATAAAGATATTTGAATATTAGATAATTATTGAATTTATTGAATATTAGATAATTATTCATTGATGTGACCAAAATACCTGACAAGAACTAACTTGAATAGAGGAAAAGGTGTTTTAGGCTCACAGTTTGAGAAGGCACAATCCATATGGTAGTATTCGCACAGCAGCATATCCTTCCATGGTAGCAGATGTGCATCTGGGAATCTTTACCTCCTCATATCTTTAGAAAGTAGAAAAATATAGGAAGTGGGATCATGTATTGAAACTTAAGGTCTACCTCTAGTGGCCCTCTTCCTAAAGGTCTAACATGGGCCATCTAACATGGGCCTAGGGCTGGAGAAGTCTCTAAACACATGAGCATATTTCACCTTGAAAGGGATATGAACTGATAAATAGATAAGCAAAACATGGTTTCTACATAAAAAAAAAACAATTTTAAATTCTCACGGCACAGGAGTGTCAAAACACCTTCCATGAGGACCTTCAACTGCCAGGTTCCACCTGCAGAATACTCTAACCCAACCCCTGCCTTACAGTGTGAAAAGCCCAAACCCAGGACTTGAACTTCCTCCCAGCTCTGGACTTGAAAACCCACCAATCCTGACCCTGGAAAGATCCACCTTGGAAGGCTCCACCCTCAAGAAACACTATATAAACCCTGTCTTCTGCTCAGTTCTCTGCTGCTTCTCACCTGAGCAGTGGCAGCCACACTCCTGGGTTCTTCCCTCCCAGTAAATCTCTTGTGTGTGGTTTGTTGGGCAGTGTGACTTTGTGGTATTCCTTGGCTCTTGACTGCCAGGATACCATTCCCCTCAGAGCTGTAACACTTAACAATAATTGTTGATAAGGAGTAAAATGTTGGCACATGCTACAACATGGATGACCCTTGAAAGTATGCTCAGTGAAAGAAGCCAGTTCAGGTATAGTGAGTCTGTTCATATGAAATTACTACAAAAGACAGATTTACAGAAACAGAAAGTAGTTTAGAGGTTGTCTCGGAGTAGGAATGATGGGATAGGGTAGCCAACTTGCTACTGGTTGGTGTCTCTGCAAGAAGATGAAAATGTTCTTAGATCACCTATAGGAATAATGACAAGGCAAAAGCCACAGATGTGTTCATCTTAAATTGGTAAATTATCTTCAAGTCACCTGCTAAAACTATGAACTGAAGAGATGATTGTCAGATGTGGCTACCCTTGTGACCATATGACAATTATGGTTTGGTTTCAGGGAACATAAATGGGGTAGATGGGAGCCAGTGACATGAGCCCAACTGTCTAGACTCAAAGTCCAGTTGTACTTCCCATAGTTAGACCAGTCTACTGATAAGGTTTTTCTCTGTAAGTTGGAAAGATGGTTCTTCAGAGTAAGGTGTTAGCCACAAAGTCTGGAAACCTGAGTTTAATCACTAGAACTGACATAGAAAAATCTGACTCCAAAAAGTTGTCTTTTGACATCCAAAAGGGCACTATGGCATTGGTGTGGAGCACATATACACACAAACACACATGTGCAAACACAAGCACACACAATAATAACAAAAGTAAATAGCTGGAGAGATGGCTAAGTGGTTAGTTAACACTACATGCTGCTCTTTCAAAGGACTTGGATTCAATTTCCAGCACCCTCATGACAGCTAAAAATCATCTGGAACTACAGTTTTAGAGACTCTAATGCCTCTTTTGATTTCCATGGGCACAAGGCACTCATGTGATATATATATATATATATATATATATATATATATATATATATATATATACACACATACACACAAAGTACTCAATACACTGAAATAAAAATAATTAAATATTTAAAAATATATTTTTTTAAATAAAAAAAAGAAAATGTCTCAGTTTTTTTGTCAATGCATGGGGATGATAGTTCTTTCTAAACTATCTATACATGGAGGAGAGAACCATGTTGGACATGGAGAATATTTCAGGGAACCTGGCTTCTCAATAGAGGGGCTCATTACTGTGACTATCACCTAAATTTCACTACCATCATTAAGGTAATACACTATATTCATCAAGAAATAAGGGTTTGAGCAACTCACCTGGGGAAACTTGTACAGCCCCAGAAGTCTGGCCATGAAGACAGACAGGGTTGACCGTGTGTCTCCAACCAAGGCAGCCTGAGGAGAGCCATGTTGGCATGTGTAGTTAGGGATGGGCTCCTCCTGCCCTGTGAGAAAGCCTGTTGTCTCGTAGAGGGCTCCATGCACTGAGTCCCCAGAGTTTCGAATGGAGAAGCCAAGTGTCAAATTGGGCAATAAGTGAGCACTCCTATTAATCTCCTCAATGGCATAGACAAAACTCTGGGCCACTAGGTAGCTCCATATGGAGACACTGAGGGAAAGAAAAGCCCACATTTATCACTCATTATGGGACATAACGGAACAATAATGAACACTGTGACTCAAGTGGTCTGAGTAAAAGTGTACATCTCTTCAAATACTTATACAGAGATGTGTACAGGAGCACATTCCAGAGGAGTCAAAGGGGATCCAGAGGGAAGGCAGACAGTAATCAAAGGGAGAGTTTCAGAAGACAGGAGGGACATTTGAAGATCTATCACATGAGCTGGGTTTGGTGGTCCACTTGTTTAATTCCACCACTCAGGAGACAGAGGCAGGTGGACCTTTGTTTGTTGGAGACTACAATGGATTACATAGCCAGATCCAGGTAGCCAGAGCTCTATAGCAAGACCATCTCTCAAGGAAACAAAAAAATCTATTGAATAGTATTATTGGTTACAATTTTTAGTAACTAACATCTATTTCAGAAATGCTCAAAGTAAGATCCAGAAGATATAGGGATGAGAAGTGAAATGCTGTCTTCAGGACATGACTCAGACACTGCACACATGTGAGCCTGTCAAAAGCCAATCATGTGCTGGAAATTTCTTTGCTTGGCCTTACCCTTTCTTGCTGAACTATTGGCAACTGATGTATTTTGGGTTAAAAACCGGTCATTTTCTTTAGTCTTGTAACTAACAGGTAACCCCACCAGGCTCCAATGGACATTCCAAATCCATAGCCACACACAACAGCCCCAGTTAAAATCAGTGGGTACAAAACAAAAAGACAGGAAATGTGGGAAAGGAACCCCCAGGGTGGAGGAGATAATTACTGGTATAGCAGGGAAAATAAGAAGGTCTGGGGAATGAGAATAAACTAAATGTACGATATAAACATATGAAATTGTCAATGAGTAAGTCTAATAAAAATTAAAACATACAAACAATGCCAAAATTACTCAATAGGTCATATTTATATATATTATGTACTCATCCACATAATTATGCAGATACAATAATTAAAGAATAAAAGGCCATAAATTTGAAAATTTGAAAGGGAGGGTATATATGGAAGGTGTTTAAGGAAGGACTGAAGGATATATGTATGGGCTGGTTGAGACAGCAGGATTTCTCTGGCTGGCCAGAAATTCAGAGGTCCACTTGCCTCTGCCTTTTGAACCCTGAGATTAAAAGCATGTGCCACCACATCCAACTGATGTCGTTACATTTTAATTAAATTTCTAAAGATGATAGTGTTGAGAGTAGATTTGTTTTTGTTTTGAGTCTGAGTCTCCATATCACTTAGTCTGACGACACACATCTGAGAATGGACTTGAACTTCTTTTATTTGCATATGTGTGTGCATGCATGTATAAGCCAGAGGTCAACTTCTACAATCTCCTTCAACCATGCTGGGCATGTGTGCATGTGTGTGTGTGTGTGTGTGCCGGTGTGTGTGCATGTGTATATATGTGTGGTGTGGATGGGTGTATTTCCCTGTGAGGATGTAAAGGCTGATGTGATATCAAGATACCTTTCTCAATTGCTTCTCTACCCTTTAAAAATCATTATTCTGTGCACATATACTTTTATAGACCCACACATGCTACAACATATGGAGGTCAGGAAACAGGGTTCCGAGTCAGTTCTCTTCCTCCACCTTTATGTGGGTTCCAGGAGGAGATCATGCAGGTCCCCTATCAGGCTTGCATGCCAAGCACTGTACCCCATGAGCCATCTCACTACTCCTCCCCATACTTCTTTATGTGACAGGTTACCTCACTGAACCTGGACTTTATCCATTCAGCTAGGTTGCTGGCCAGCAATCTTTAGGAATCCTCTCATCTTGCTGATCCTCACTAGATCACTTAGATGCTCAACATGCTAAGCTTTCACATGGGTTCTGAGAATCCAAACTCAGGTCTTCATGTTTGCACAGTAGACACTTCACCAACTCAGACATTTCCTCAGTCCTCAAGATTCTCCCTTCTTAACCTCCCACATTAGGCTTTAAATGTTTACATCCCTAAAAACTAAGTGTGCAAATAATGAGTTTGTTGGTGAGTTTTGTTAATTATCCTATAATGTATATATTTTAAAAGTATTGTACTTTACTCAATACATACATTATTACTCATTGGCTTAAAAAATAATATGACAACCAAATATGGTGGCACACACTATGATTCCAGTACTCAAGTGAGGGCAGGCAGATAGTGACTTTTAGATTAACCTCACCTACACAGACAGACACTGTCCCCCAAATTAAGCTTGTGTGGTGGTTCATGCCTGTAATCCCATATTTGGTGCTACCTGTACTACACAAGGAATTCCAGACTAGTCTTAGCACCAAGTAAAATACAGTCACAAACAAAACAAAAAGTCATTTAAATATTGTTAAATGTGAAAATGCAGAAATAAAAGTCTCCTGCATTTGTGGTTGAATACAGAATGATAGTAGTTTCTTTAGAAAACACTTTTAATAACTGTTTTTGATTCAGGTCACACAGTGTTCCTCAATCTTGGCTAAAAATAACAATCTCCTGGCTCAGCTTTATGAGTCCTAGGAGTGCAGTCATATACTCCATATTCAGCAATTGTTGCAATAAAATTAGCTAAATATAATCATTCAAAATAATAACAACCAGAAAGGCAGTGTTGGAAAATACTGTGTGCAATAATATTTTTAGAATGCTAGAACAAAAATGGAAAAAGATGGGTTGTTGATATGGCGTAGTTCATGGAATTAGATCCTCATCAACTGAGTGTGGCAGTACACTTCTATAATCCCAGGAGGTAGAAATTCAAGGTTATCTTTGACTACCTAGAGTTGGAGGCAACATGAGATTCTTAGAAAAAAAATACCAAGCAAAAGGAATACAGTAGAGAGGAACCACAGGGTCTTATGTTTGATGAAAAATCTATTAATTACACAATCATTTATGCAATAAGCACACCTACCTCGACCCTGTTTTAAGAAAGAAGGTTATACAAAAGAATTAAGAATCCACACCTGACCTGTGGAGCACATACATTACAGCCAGTCCATGAGCAGTGTGTATTTCAATCTGGTACAGATAAGAAAAAAGATGGAGAGAGGTGATGCAAAAAGAGAGCAGCAGAGCTACTTCATTTACACAGAGAAAGGAGATGACCATGTGGCTGAGTCTAAGAATCAACCCAAGCCTTATCCAAGGCTTCACACAACCTTGTAAAGCTTCTTCAGGCTTTCAGAGACCCCTACCCTGCATCCAGCACTTACCCTGAAGCCTGCAGCTCAGCTGGTGGGGCAGTGAAATCAGACAGGGTACCATTAGAGAAGCGAAAGATGGAGAAACTGCCCCCTACCATTACATCTCCAGGACGGTCAAAGTGAGGGCTCTGCCTTGGCAACAGCCAGGCTCTTGGTCCAGAATGGACAGAGCCAGAGGGACAGCCAAAGAGAGCATGAAGAAGAGTGCACAGCCACATGCCTGCTAGGGGACCAGACAGCCAATGACAGGACAGCCCCATATGGGGCAGTGGCTAGCAGTGAAGGGGGCTTTTGTCTGGGAAATTGCCCCTGATAAACCACCCGAGGCTAATACCACACTGGGACGTCTAGGCTTGTAGGCTGTGGGAGAATATTGATGAGGTGGTGGAGGTGAATGGACACTAAATCCCAGAGCCACTAAAGGTTGTATCCCCTTCTCCTGAGGTTTCCTAGCCTCTCCTTATGCAAGGTAGCAGCTCTGGGCATCATCTGCTGACTATAGGAAGACTGACAATGGGCCTGATTATCTCCTGGGGAACTTGCAAACCTAACAGCAGCTGTGCCCAGGATGCTCAGGGCACTGTTTTGGAGAAAGGCTCCAGATGGGTCCAAGAAGCAATTAGCTCAGTAGCTGACATGAA
Source organism: Rhynchomys soricoides (assembly GCA_019843965.1). Taxonomy (NCBI): domain Eukaryota; kingdom Metazoa; phylum Chordata; class Mammalia; order Rodentia; family Muridae; genus Rhynchomys; species Rhynchomys soricoides. The sequence goes on along the minus strand of JADRCH010000567.1, from coordinate 430,744 downwards.
TTATGTTGAGCACATACTTCACACTCTATAACCTCTGCATTTGCCCTCCATGTTTCTGTACTAGGGTGATCCATCAGTCCTCCATAGTCTTTGAAGTTCTTTGAGGAAATTTCAGGGAGGTTTTATCATGGAGAATTTGGACCTACACAAAATTACAACAGAAAACAATAAATGTCCTGGTCATTGTCGAGCATAACTAATCATGCCTGGCTACTGAGCCTTTTTTCTAACTTTTGAAAACAAATCTTAAGGCTGGAAAGATGGTTCAGTAGGTAAATTCACATGGTACACAAACCTGCTGATCCCAAGAACTCATATAAAGGTAGAAGAGGAGAACCCATTCTACAAAGTTGTCCTCTGACTCCACATGGAATCCATGGTAGGTATAAACAACGCCTCCACATGCACACACACACACACACACACACACACTTCATAATTTACAATAGATAAGTTTTATGTAAAAATGACAAATTTCAAGTTCTGCCATTCCAATTGATAAATATAATTTCTTAACATGACCATAATTCCATTCATAAAGTTAAAAATAGATTAAAAAGGTGACTCCACAATTTAGCAAGTAAAGACACCTGCTGCTAAACCTGGGGGCACTCACTAAATCCCCAAGTACCACTGTTTGGAGGAGAGAACTGACTTGTGCAACTTGCCATTTGACTTACATATATGTTGTATATTATTTGCATATCCCAAAAGTATGCAAACACAGAAAGAGCACATAGAAACACATCAATCTATTAATCTAAATATAAAATTAGAAAGAAAGAAAATATATCATCAAAAACTCTAGTTCACTGATATTTCAGTCTATAGTTACTTAACATTCACTTTTAATAGTTTGATTTGTTATTATAAATCAGAATATAATGAAAGATCACACTCTATAACTGATTGATAATTCTTTTTTAATATTAGCTTCATTGAGGCATAATCATATATTGTACAATTCATCCATTTACATTATGCAATTTTCCAGATGTGGGAGCAAACCTAAAATGCCTGCACTTGGGAGGCTGAAGCAGCAAGATTGCTACAAATTTGAAGCAAGCCTGGATGTCATGAAAAGACCCTGTTTAAAATAAATAAAAGCAGATGACAATTAATTTGTCTTAAATATATATTCATGTTGTCTTATAACAATGACCAAACAATTTTTATTTATTTTTAGTTAAGCATGAGTGGCAGTATGAGCACATGTGCTCATAGAGGCCAGAGCTGTTGGATCCCTAGAGCTATACAGGTGGATATGAGGGGCCTGACATGGGTTGTGGCAACCAACTGGGGTCCTCTGGAGGAGGAGTAAGTGTTCTGAAACACTGAGCCACCTCTCCAGTCCCACAAAGTCAGTTTCATCAATTCACATGGTACACAAACAAAAGAAATATTGTACCTTTTCGTCTTCACTTCTCCTGGCCAGTTTCCCCTCCATAAAGCTCAAAGACTGTTGGGAGCCGCCTGAGCACCCACATCCGCCATTACAAGATGGCGCCTACATTCGGCCGAGGACAAGTTGTAAACAGGCTAGTGCGCATGCACCTGGTAATTTTCCACTTCAAAATCTCAGCCTCTCTCGTGGCGGCATCTGGCCTGGTGTGCGGGAGCCAATGGGGAAGCTCCATGTCCCAGGCAAGCGCTGTGACCCATATAAAGGGCGGGTGTTCTATTGTTCTGAGTCTCCATTCGTGGCAAGCTTATGCTCTCCCTCTCAAGATGCATTAAAGCTTTACTGCAGAAGGATCCTATGTGTGCCGCGTCGTTCTTGCTGGCGAGACCGTAGCGCGGGACATCTGGTGCCGAAACCCGGGAAACTTTGTCATCATCAAGCACCTTTGGAGACCCCCTGGAAACAGGGAGGATTCAGAACTGCAGGGAGGTAGGTTCGGATAGGCATGTTGACCCTGGATCTTGATTTGGGGTTGCCCCCTTTTTGGTCTAACGCTGTTGAAGTTTTGCTAATTGTGTTAAGTGCCCTCATTTTGGTTTTACTGTCTTTGTATTGCGGCGAACAAGGTAGGGCCTGTGTAGATGCTGTAAGGGAGGGGCAAATCACCCCTGATAGGGTCCAGGACACCATGTCAGAAACCGGACGGAGTGAGAGGAGGGGTACCCAAAATCTTAGCAAGGGAAACGGACCTCCTGGTGAGTCGAAAGACAAGGGAGAGATTAAAGATAAAATAGGAAACTGTCCCCCTGACAGGAATGTGGGCAGAAAAACAATTCTCATACCCAAGAAAAAAGCAAAAAGAAAGGGGGAGAGCCTCTACCCAGTTCAAGACCTTGAGGCTCTTCCATTGGAAACTTCAGACACTGACCCCCTTAGCTCTAGTGAGGAGTCAGAGCTAGAAGAGGAAGCGGCGCGGTATGAGGAAGATTGGCCGCCTTGTAATGGGCAGATGAAGCGACCGCCGTCTTTGGCCCCTACGCGGACCATGCCTTCCGCCCCTCCCCCTTATGAGATGTGTCCCAACTCCTTTTCTTTTCTCTCTGACAAGGTTAAGAGAAAGGTACAAGCCGCTTTTCCAGTTTTCGAGGCAGATGGTGGAGTACGAGTTCATGCCCCTGTAGAGTACAGCCAAATTAAAGACCTGGCTGAAGCGGTCTGAAAGTATGGGGTAAATGCTAATTTTACTATAGTAATGTTAGAGAGATTTGCCGGGGCGCCCATGACTCCCGCCAATTGGCAGATGCTGGCCAAGGCTGTGCTCCCTACAATGGGCCAATATATGGAGTGGAAGGCTTTATGGCATGAAGCTGCACAAGCTCAAGCCAGAGCCAATGCTACGGCACCGACCCCTAGACAGAGAGATTGGACCTTTGATATGTTAACTGGCCAAGGTCCTTTTGCAGCGGATCAGACCGCATTCAGGCAGAAAAGAGACTTTGGTATCTCTGCCATTATCATAGGTGTGGTGGCAGCGGCTGCGGTTACAGGGGCCGTCGCCATCACTGCGTTGGCCCTTGCGCTCTCTGGAACGATGCAGACCGCCAATACCATTAATGAGTTGTCTGCAGCTGCCACCTTAGCTCTAGACAGACAGGTATCCGCCAATACTCAAGTCCAGAGGGACCTAATGCTGGTTAATCAACACATTGATCTTATTCAAGAACAACTGGATGTCCTTTGACAGCTAGCGCAATTGGGCTGTGAACAAAAGTTGCCAGGACTCTGTGTTATTTCCATACAATATGATAGATTTACAAAAGCAGCTAACCTGTCTAAAAGTCTTTCACAGTATATGTTACAGAATTGGATCCTTAAATTTGATGACACCCTGCGGGAACTGCCGACAGCAATTATTCAGATCAACTCCACCCGTCTTGACCTGTCCTTGACCCGAGGGCCTCTCTTCATAGATTTCCTCGGCAATTTCTTATTTCAAGGAATGGGTGGGGGTGGGATTGTTTGGAGCAGCGCTTTGCTGTGGGTTGGTGTTCCTCCTATGGCTCATCTGCAAACTCAGGGCCCAGACTAAAAGAGACAAGATGGTTTGTTGCCTTAGAACAAAGAGCCCCGGCCGGTGTTTGGCTGTCCATGCTTAAACAATAGCAGTAGGTCGCCAGCCAGACAGTTCTTGCACACCCGCGAGTCTAGTCTCATTGCACTGGGTAGAATGTTTGGTCTGAGCAGCTCTTGAGGGATGTCGAGCAAAGCATCGCACAAGGCGGTCATCGTTGTGGGCCACCTTGGGAGATATGTCATCTGCATGAGGGTTGAGTGCCCTAGTTTCCCTCCCTCTAAAAAACGGCACTGGGCGGGTCAGGAAAACCTCGGGCGCGCATGAGCTTAGGGGTCTTCTCCTGTACAAGGCCCAACCTTTTGGTCAGGGGATTTGACCTCTGTCTCCACCCTCTTAAGAGTGTCCTACTTTGCTTACAGAAATAAAAAGGGGGAGATGTTGGGAGCCGCCTGAGCACCCACATCCGCCATTACAAGATGGCGCCTACATTCGGCCGAGGACAAGTTGTAAACAGGCTAGTGCGCATGCACCTGGTAATTTTCCACTTCAAAATCTCAGCCTCTCTCGTGGCGGCATCTGGCCTGGTGTGCGGGAGCCAATGGGGAAGCTCCATGTCCCAGGCAAGCGCTGTGACCCATATAAGGGACGGGTGTTCTATTGTTCAGGGTCTCCACTTGTGGCAAGCTTATGCTCTCCCTCTCAAGATGCATTAAAGCTTTACTGCAGAAGGATCCTATGTGTGCCGCGTCGTTCTTGCTGGCGAGACCGTAGCGCGGGACAAAAGACCACTAGTCTAATGTATGTTGCTCTGGGTTTGTTCCTTTAGAATATTTTATTAAATATAATATTACAATATATTATTTTGAGTGCCTTTTTAACTCAGTCTAAAATTTTCAATGCATGACCATATATTAAAATGTATTCTAATTCTTCTTATAATTCTTTCTTATTGACAAATAATGTCTTAGTGATTGAGTAAGCTATACAAACATTCTTTAACTAGTGAACATATAGATTCTTTCAAGGGCTCCAACATTTGTAAAAGAAACATTAATATATCTTAAATCACATCTTCAACCCTACAAATTTATAGGGGGTGACTTCAACACCCAACTCTCACCAATGTGGAGGTCATTTAGACAGAAAGTAAACAGAAAAATAGTGGTATTAACAGACATTCTGACTCATATAGACATAATATCTACAAAACATTTAATCTAAACAAAAAAGAACACCTTATGGGTTCTCAGCACCTTATGGGACCTTCTCCAAAACTGACCATATACTTGGTCATAAAGCAAGTCTCAACAAATACAAGAAAATTGAAATAACCCCCTGTATTTGATCAGACCACAGTGGATTAAAACTGGACTTCAAGAACAACAGAAACAACAGAAGCCTATCAACTCATAGAAACTGAAGAACTCTCTACCCAATGATCACTGGGTCAGGGAAGAAATAAAGAAAGAAATTAAAGACTTCCTAGGATTCAATGAAAATGAATTCACAACGTATCTAAACTTATGGGATATAATGGAAGTAGTGTTAAAAGGAAAATTCATAGCAACATGTGTCTTCATAAATAAATTGGAGAGATCTCTCATACTAGCAATTTAACAACACATCTGAAAGCTCTAGAACAAAAAGAAGCAAACACACACAAGCAGAGTAGGTAGAAGAAAGATACTCAAACTCAGGGTTAAAATTAATAAAATAGAAACAAAGAAAACAAGACCAGGAATCAATGAAACAGAGTTGGTTCTTTCAGATAGCCAACAGATAGACAAATCCTTAGCCAAAATAATTAAAAGGTAGAGAGAGAATATCCAAATTAACAAAATTAGAAATGAAAAGGGGGATGTAACAACATACACTGAGGAATTCAAAAGAATCATTAGGTCTTACTTCAAAAAACTGTACTTCCTCATAGAAGCAGGGAGAGGGGGATGGGATGGGGGGATTTCCAGAGGGGAAACCAGGAAAGGGGATAGCATTTGAAATGTAAATACATAACATTTCCAATAAAAAACCAAAAAAAAAAATCTGTACTTTACAAATTTGGAAAATTTAAACAAAATGGACAATTTTCTTGATAGATACTATTTACCAAAGTTAAATCAAGATTGGTTAAAGAATATAAATAGGCTTATAACTCCTAAGGAAAAAGAAGCAGTCACTAAAAATCTCACAACTCTGATTTTAGTGGAATTACTTTGAGTTTCTTTCCATTTAACTTTATATTGGCTATCAGTTTGCTGTATACTGTGTTTATTGTTTTTAGATATCAAGGCTGTCCACTATCTCATTATCTTTTCAATATACTTGAAATTCTATCTAGAGCAATAAGACAACTAATGGCGATCAAGGGGATACAAATTAGAAAGGAAGAAGTCAAAGTATCGATATTTGCAGATGATAAAATAGTATATATAAGGGACCATAAGAAAAAATTACCAAAGAACTCCTACAGCTGGTAAACCTTCAGCAAAGTTGCTGGATAGAAAATTAGTTTAAAAAAGTCAGTAGTCCTTCTTTATACAAGTGATAAATGTGCTGAGAAAGAAATCAGGGAAATAACACTCTTCACAATAGCCACTAATAATATAAAATATCTTGGTGTAACTCTAAGCAAGCAAGTGAAAGACCTGTTTGACAAGAACTTCAAGTCTCTGAAGAGAGAAATTAAGGAAGATATCAGAATATGGGAACATCTTCCATTTTTATACATCAGAAGGATTAACATAGTAAAAAAGACCACCTTACCAAATCTATAGATTCAATACAATCCCCATCAAAATTCGAATACAATTCTTTACAGACATTGAAAGAATAATTCTCAACTTCAGATGGAAAAAGAAAAAGAAAAAAACCTGGGATAGCTAAAACAATCATGTACAATAAAGGAACTTCCAGATGGATCATCATCCCTGATTTCAAGCTGTATTCCAAAGCAAGAGTAGTAACTAATTCACAGCAGCCTTATTTGCAATATCCAGAAACTGGAAACATCCTAGATGTACCACCATTGAAGAATGGATAAGGAAAATGTGGTATATCTACACAATGAAATACTATTCAGCTATTAAAAAACAAAGACATCATGAATATTGCTGGCAAATGGATGGATCTCGAGAATATCATCTTGAGTGAAGTAACCTAGTCCTCAAAGGACATGCATAGTATATACTCACTTATAAGTGGATATTAGCAACAAAATATAAGAAATTTCAACATAAAATACATGAAACAAAACTTTTGATACAAAATTTATCCTGTCTATAAGAAATGAAAGGGATGGAGCTGAGAAGGAGGGAATAGCCAACCAATGACTGGCCCAACTTGAGACCCATCCCATGGCCAAGCGCCAATCCCTGACACTAATAATGATACCCTACTATGCTTGCATACAGGAGTCTAGCATGGCTGTTCTCTGAGAGTGTCCACCCAGCAGCTGACTCAGACAGATGCAGACACCCACAGTCAAACAGTGGATGGAGCTTGTGGATTCTTGTGGAAGAATATGAGTTAGGATTAAGGCTCCAAAGGGTATAGGAACTCCACAGGACGACCAACAGACTCAACTAACCTGGAGCCTTGGGACTCTCAGAAACTGAACCACCAACCAAAGAACACAGATGGGCTGGACCTAGGCCTCCCTGCACATATGTAGTAGATGTGCAGTCTGGTCTTCATGTAGGTCCCAAACAACTGGAGGAGGGGGAGGTATCCCAAAAGCTGTTGCCTGTACTTTGGAATATGTTCTTCTAGATGGGCTTCCCTGTCTGGCCTCAGTGGGAGAGAAAGTGTCTAGCCTCACAGAGACTTGATGTGCTTGGGTGGGGGGGGATACTCATAGTCTCCCTTCCCCCTCAGAGAAGGGGAGAAGGATGGGTGAGGATTGTGAGAGGGGGTGGATCACTGGGAGGGGGCCAGTAAGCAGGATGTAAAGTAAATAAGTAAAAAAAAAACCACTATCAATAACAGTCAGGATGGTATATCCTCACTTGTGCTCAGAAACTCACTATAGCAGGCCCCAAAGATTACAACATGACTGAATCAGAAGGAGAAGAACCTTAAAATTGTCTTTATGAGTGTGATATAGGTCCTTAAGGAGGAAATTAATACATTTCTTAAAGAAATGCAGGAAAATACAAAGAGTGGAAGGGAATGAATAAAACTGTTCAAGACTTGAAAATGAAAAAAGAATCAATAAAGAGAACCCAAGGAATTCCCAGCTCAAAGACCCAGAAAACATGCTCAACAAAAATATAGGAGAAAATTTTCCTAACCTAAAAAAAAGAGACACCTATAAAGCTACAAGAAGTTTACAAAAACACCAAGCAGATTGGACCAGAAAAGGAAATCTTCCTGTCACATAATAGCCAAAACAGGAAATATGTAGAACAAAGAAAGAGTTTAAAAAGCAGCAAGGAAAAAGACCAAGTAACCTATAAAGGCAGACCTATCAGAATTACACCCGAATTTTCATTGGAGACTCTAAAAGATAGAAAGGTCTGGGAAGAGGTATTGCAGACCCTAAGAGACCACAGGTGTCAGTCCAGAGTACTATAGCCAGCAAAACTTTCATTACCATAGATGTCTCCATCTATGGTGGCTTTCCATGACAAAACTAAATTCAAATAATACCTTACCACTAACCTAGTCCTACAGTGGATACTAGAAGGAAAACTCCAACTCAACAAGGCTAAGTATACACAAGAAAATACAAAAAATAAATAATTTCATACCATTAAAACCAGTAAAAGAGAAATACACACACACACACACACACACACACACACACACACAAACCAACACAAACATCAAGTAACAGGAAGTAACAGTCATTTGTCACTAGTATCTCTCAATATTAATGTAGTCAGTTCTGCAGTAAAATGACACAGGCCAAAAGAATGCATGTGTAAACAGTATCCATCAATCTGCAGTATACAAGGAACACATTTCAACAACAAAGATAGTCACCATCTCAATATAAAGGGCTGGAAAAATGTTTTCCAAGCAAATGGAACCAAGAAAAGAACTGAAAAAGCTATTCTAATATCTAATAAATAGCTCACACCCAAAAGTAATCATAAGAGACAGGAAAAGACACTTCATACAGGAAACAACCACAGGAGGACACATCAATTCTGAAAATCTATGCCGCAAATGCAAGGGTACCCACATTCATGAAAGGAACATTACTAATGTTTAAATTAGAAATTGAACTCCACACAGTAGTGAGAGACCTCAACACCCACTCTCACCAATGAACAGATCATTAAGACAGAAACTAAACAGAGAAATAAGGAATCTAACAGAGGTTATGACTCAAATGAACTTCACAAATATCTGTAGAACATTTCACCCAACCACAAAAGAATATACCTTCTTCTCAGCACCTCATAGAACCTTCTTCAAAACCGACCATCATATAATCAGTCACAAAGCAAACCTCAACAGATACAAGAAGATTGAAATAACCCCATGCATTTTATCAGATGAGTATAGATTAAAGCTGGACTTCAAAGCTGGACTTCAACAACAAACAACAGAAAACCTATATATTCATGGAAGCTGAGCAGCTCTCTACTCAATGGTCACTAGGTCAGGGAAGAAATAAAGATCATTGAAAATGAGGGCACTACATACCCAAATTTATGGGACACTATGAAAACAGTACTAAGAAAAATGTTTGTAGCACTAAGTGCCCTTATAAGGAAATCAGAGAGTTCTCATACTACTGAATTAAAAGTACATCTGAAGGCTCTAGAAAAAGGAAGTGAAATAAATAAATAAAAATAAATAAGAAAACACACCCAAGAAAAGTAGATGTCAGGAAATAATCAAACTCAGTGTTGACATAAATCAATTAGAAACAAAGAAAACAATAAAGAATCAATGAAACCAAGAACTGGTACTTGGAGAAAATCAACAAGACAGACAAACCCTTAGCCAAACTAATGGAAAGGCAGAGAGGCAGGACCCAAATTAATGAAATCAGAAATGAAAAGTGAGATAGAACAACAGGCACTGAGGAAATTAAAAAAAACCAAACAAAACACATTAGATCTTACTTAAAAAGCCTGTACTCCACAAAATTGAAAAATCTAAATGAAATGGTGATTTGCTAGACAGATTCCAATTACCAAAGCTAAATCAAGATCAGGTTAACCATCTGAATAGTCTTAGAACCCCCAAGGAAGTAGAAATATTCATCAAAAGCTTCCCAACCAAAAAGCCCCAGGGCCAGATGGTTTTAGTGCAGAATTCTACCAGACTTTCAAAGAAAAGCTAATGCCAATTCTCCTTAAACTATTACACAAAATAGAAACAGAAGGAACTCTGCCAGACTCATTCTATGGTACTACAGTCACTCTGATAACTAGCCCACACAAAGACTAAACAAAGAAAGAGAATTTGAGACCAATTTCCATCATGAACATTGATGCAAAAATACTCAAAATACTGGCAAACCAAATCCAAGAACACATCGAAGACATCAACCACCATAATCAAATAGGCTTCATTTCAGGGATGCAGGGGTGGTTCAATATACTAAAACCCATCATTGTGATCCACCATATAAACAAACTGAAAGAAAAAATCCACATGAACATCTTACTAGATGCCAAAAATAAAGTGGATAAAATGTAACACCCTTTCTTGATAAGAGTCTTTGAGAGTTCAGTATTTCAAGGGGCATACTTAAACACAGCAAACCAATAGCCAACATCAAATTAAATGGAGAGAAACTTAAATCATTTCCACTAAACTCAGGCACAGACAAGGCTGTGCACTCTCCCCATATCTCTTCAATATAGTACTCGAAATTCTGGCTAGAGCAATAAGACAACTAAAGAAGGTCAAGGGGATACAAATTGGAAAAGAAGAAGTCAAAGTATTGTTATGCACAGATGACATAGTGGTATACATAAGTGATCACAAAAATCCTATCAGCAACTCCTACAGTTGGTAAACATCTTCAGCAAAGCAGCTGGATACAAATTAACTCAGAAATCAGTAATCCTCTCTACACAAGCAATAAACAGACTGAGAAAGAAGTTATGGAAACATTACCCTTCACAATAGCCACAAATAACATAAGATACTATGTTGTAACTCTTACCAAACAAATAAAAGACCTGTATGACAAGAACTTCAAGTCCCTGAAGAAAGAAATTCAAGAAAATATCAGAAGATAGAAAAATCTCCCTTGTTCATGTATCAGTAGGATTAACATAGTAAAAATGACCATCTTACCAAAAGCAGTCAACAAATTCAATGCAATCCCCATCAAAATTCCAACAGAATTCTTTACAGATCTTGAAAGAACAATTCTCAACTTCATATAGAAAAACAAAAAAAACCTCAGGATAATGGAACAGTAAAAGAACTTCTAGAGGTATCACCATCCCTGACCTAAAGCTGTACTACAGAACAATAGTAATAAAAACTGCATGGTTTGGTATAGAAACAGACAGATGGATCAATGGAATCAAATCAAAGACCCAGAAATAACCCTATACACCTATGGACACTTAATTTTTTACAAGGAAGCCAAACCCATACAATGGAACAGAGAGAGCATCTTCAATAAATTATGATGGTCTAACTGGATGTCTGCATGTAGAAGAATGCAAATAGATACATATTTTATTACCCCGCACAAAATTCATACAAAATTCAAGTCCAAGTGGATCAAAGACCTCAACACAAAACCAGACATACTGAATCTAATAGCAGAGAGATTGGGAAATAGCCTTGAATGCATTAGCACAGGAGAAAATTTCCTGAACAGAACATCAATAGCTCAGGTACTAAGGTCAAGAATTAATAACTGGGACCTACTGAAACTGAAAATATTCTGAAGGGCAAAGGACACTATCAATAGGACAAAACAGCAGCATATAGACTGGGAAAAGATCTTCACTAACTTTTCATTTACAGAAGGCTAGTATCCAAAATATATGATGAACGTAAGAAGTGAAACTCCAAAACATTAAATAATCCAATCAAAAAATGGGGTACAGAGCTAAAGAGATAATTCACAACAGAGGAATCTTGAATGACCAAAAAGCACTAAAAGAAATGTTCATTATTTTTAGTCATCAGGGAAATGCAAATAAAAATGACTCCAAGATTCCATCTTACACCAATCAGAATGAGTAAGATCAAACACTCAAGTGAAAGCATATGCTGGTGAGAATGTAGTAAAAGGGGGACACTCCTCCATTGCTGGTGGGATTGCAAACTGGTACAATGATTGTGGAAATCAATCTAGCAATTCTTCAGAAAATTGGAAAGAGTTCTATCTGAAGACCCAGCTGAACCCCTTCTGGGAATATACCCAAAAATGCTTCACTATACCCCCAGAACACATGCTTCACCACTGCAGCTTTAATCATACTAGCAACCCAGATGTCCCTCAACAGAAGAATGGATACAGAAAATGTGGTATATTTACACTATTCAGCTATTTAAAATAAGGACATCTTGAAATTTGTAGGTATGGATAGAATGAGAAAATATCATCCTGAGTAAGGCAAACCAGACCAAAAAGAACATGAAAGGTATCTAATCACTGATAAGTGAATATTAGCCAAAAAATTCAGAATACTCATGATACACCCAACAGGATGTAAGAAGTTAAAGAAGAAGGAAGGCTCAAATGCAGATGCTTGAATCCCACTTTGAAGAGGGAACAGTTGTCAAGGAAGGCAGAGAGAGGGAGGATCTTGGTTGAGTGAGGGTAGGGCTAGGTGGATAGTGGTGCAGGATCAGGCATGGGGAGAGACAGGAGAGAGCCCTAGAGGCTCAGGAAAATCAGTGGAAATATGCAGCTGCCAGAGGTCTGGGATGGGGTTCTCTAGGAAGTCCCAGAGACCCAGGGTGATAGAAGCTCCCACGAGTCAATGCATGTGACCTTAGCAGAACATTTGAGATATGGAACCTAAAGAGACCACCTCTGGTAGACAGACAGGAACTCTAGTGGAGGTATGGGTCTTCAATGGGAACAAAAACAACAGAAAGCCCACATACACATGGAAGCTGAGCAAGGCTCAACTCAATGATAACTTGGTCAAAGAAGAAATAAAAAAATAAATCAAAGACTTCCTAGAATTTAATGAAAATGAAAGTACAACATACCCAAACTTATGGGACACAATGAAAGCAGTGTTAAGAGGAAAACTCATAGCTCTGAGTGCCTCCAAAAAGAAACTGGAGAGAGCATACACTAGCAGCTTAACAGCACACCTGAAAGCTCTAGAACAAAAGGAAGTTAATACACCCAAGAGGAGTAGAAGGCAAGAAATAATCAAACTCAGGGCTGAAATCAACCAAGTAGAAACAAAAAGAACTACACAAAGAATCAACAAGACCAGGAGCTGGTTCTTTGAGAAAATCAACAAGATAGATAAACCCTTAGCCAGACTAAACAGAGGGCACAGAGCCAGTATCCAAATGACCAAAATCAGAAATGAAAAGGGAGATATAACAACAGAATCTGAGAAAATTAAAAAAAATCATCAGATCCTGCTACAAAAGCCTATACTCAACAATATTGGAAAATCTTGAGGAAATGGACAAATTTCTAGACAGATACCAAATACCAAAGTTAAATCAGGATCAGATAAACCATCTAAACAGTCACATAACCCCTAAAGAAATAGAAGCAGTCATTAAAAGTCTCCCAACCAAAAAAGCCCAGAAACAGATGGGTTTAGTGCAGAATTCTATCATACCTTCAAAGAAGACCTAATCCCAATACTCTTCAATCTATTCCACAAAAGAGAAACAGAAGGAACACTACCAAATTCATTCTATGAGGTCACAGTTACACTGATACCAAAACCTCACAAAGACCCAACAAAGAAAAAAAACTTCAGACCAATTTCTCTTATGAATATCTATGCAAAAATACTCAATAAAACTCTCGCAGACCGAATCCAAGAACACATCAAAACAATCATTCACCATGATCAAGTAGACTTCATCCCAGGGATCCAGGGATGGTTCAATACCCGGAAATTCATCAATGTAATCCACTACATAAACAAACTAAAAAAAACAAAAAAAAAAACCCCATATGGTCATTTCATTAGATGCTGAAAAAGCATTTGACAAAATTCTACATCCCTTCATGATAAAAGTCTTGGAAAGATCAGGAATTCAAGGCCCATACCTAAACATAGTAAAAGCAATATACAGCAAACCAGTGGCCAACATCAAACTAAATGGAGAGAAACGTGAAACATTCCCACTAAAACCAGGGACTAGTCTGTCCACTCTTCCCCTATCTATTCAATATAGTACTTGAAGTTCTAGCTAGAGCAATTAGACAACAAAAGTAGGTCAAAGGGATACAAATTGGAAAGGAAGAAATCAAAATATCACTATTTGCAGATGATATGATTGTATACTTAAGTGACCCGAAAAACTCCACCAGAGAACTGCTACAGCTGACGAACAACTTCATGATAGTGTTCATAAGTGACCCTAAAAACTCCACCAGCAACTCCTACAGCTGATAAACACTTTCAGCAAAGTAGCTAGATACAAAACTAACTAAAAAATAGTAGCCATACTATGTACTAATGACAAAGGGATTGAGAAAGGAATTGGGGAAATGGTAGGCTTCAAAATAACCTCAAATAATATAGAATAAGTAACTGAAAGATTTCTATGATGAACACTACAAGTCATTGAACAAAGAAATTGAAGAAGATATCTGAATATAGAAAGATATCCCATGCTCATGAGCCAGTAGCACTAACGTAGTAAAAATGGACATCCACCAAAAAATTTTCATGGATTCAATGCAATCTCCATCAAGATTTCAACACAACCCTTCACAGATCTTTAAATGACAAGTCTCATCAGAAACACACAAAACCCAAGATAGATAAAATAATCAGGGGCAATAGAATATCTACTGGGGACCTCAATATCTCCAATTTCAAAGTCATAATTACAAAAGAGCATGATGTTAGTATAAAAAGACACACTGATTAACAGAATCAAAGACCCAGACACAAGTGCACACAGTTATGGATGCCTGATTTTCTATGAAGAAGTCAGAAATCCACATTGAGAAAAAAGACACCGTCAACAAATAATGATGTCCAAACTGAATATTTGCATGTAGAAAAATGCAAATAGATCCATATTCATCACCCTGCACCAAAATCAACTCCAAGTGGATCAAAGGCCTCAACATAAAACCAGATACACAGAACCTGATCAGAGAGAAAATGACAACTAATAGAGCACTATTAGTATAAGCACTAAGATCAACAATTAATAAATGGGACCTCATGAAACTGAGAAGCAACTATAAGGCAAGGGAAACCATCATTCAGACAAAGTTCCAGCCTACTCAGCTCTCAATAGAGGAGAAGTATCCAAAATATTTAAAGAACTCAAAAACCAAGATATTTTAAAACACCAAATAGTCCAATTAAAATATAGGACAGAGATGTAAACGGAATTGTCAACAGAGGAATCTCAAATTGTTGAAAAACACTGAAAGCAATGTTCAACATCCTTAGCTATCAGGGAAATGCAAATCAAAACTATGTTGAGATTTAGACTTACATCTGTCAGAATGACTAAGATAAACAATGCAAATGGCAGCTCATGCCAGTGAGGGTATAGAGAAGAGGGAATGCTCCATCATTGCTGGTTGTCTTAGTCAGGGTTTCTATTCCTGCGCAAAGCATCATAATCAAGAAGCAAGTTGGAGAGGAAAGGGTTTATTCAGCTTACACTTCCATGTTTCTGTCATTACTAAAGGTAGTCAGGACTGGAACTCAAGCAGGTCAGGAAACAGGAACTGATGCAGAGACCATGGAGGGATGTTCCTTACTGGCTTGCTTCCCCTGGCTTGCTCAGCTGGCTTTCTTATAGAACCCAAGACTACCAGCCTACAGATGGTACCACCCACAAGGGGCCCTCCTCCCCTTGATCACTAATTGAGAAAATGCCTTACCGCTGGATCTCATAGAGACATTTTCTCAACTGAAGCTCCTTTCTCTGTGATAACTCCAGCTTGTGTCAAGTTGACACACAAAACCAGCCAGTACAATGGTAGGAGTGCAACCTTGTAGGGTTACAGTGGAAATCAATATGGCAGTTCCTCAAAAAGATGGAAATTGATCTACCTCAAGACCCAGCTATATCTCTCTTTGGTATACACCCAGAGGACATTCCACCCTACCACAAGGATACTTGCTTAATCATGTTTATTACCATTTTATTCATAATAACCAGAAACTGGAAACAAACTTTACATCCCTCAACAGAAAAATGGATACAGAATATTATATAATAGAGAATTACCTAGCTGTTAAAAAAATGGCATCATGAAATTTACAGCCAAATGGAAGGAACTAGAAAACAAAACAAAACAAAACCACCTTGCTTGAGGTATTCCTGACCCAGAAAGAAAATAGGTTGTGTATTGTGAATATTAGCCATTAAGTAAATGATAACCAAGCTACAATCTGCAGACCCAGAAATGTTAGACAAAGAGGAGGAGGGGTATAGGGGATAAATGGATCTTCTTGGGAAGGGAAATGGAATAAGTTTATGCTCAGATTGAGAGCAGGTTCGGACAGAATTAGGAGAGGATCAGGTTGTAGGAGAGATGGAGTGTTGGAAGAAAGTACAGGGAGAGGCAGCTGGAATTGGGAGATTTGGGGGGGCTATAATAACCTAGTGCAATGGAAACTTCCTGGAGTCTGTTAAGGTGATATTTTTATAAAAAAATTTATTTATGTATTTATTTACACTCCAGATTTTATTCCCCACCCTCCGACTGTTCCACATCCCATACCTCCTCCCCACCCCCTGTCTCCACATGGATGTCCCCATCCCCTATCCCCCACCCCACCTGACCTCTAAACTCCCTGGGGACTCCAGTCTCTTGAGGGTTAGGTGCATCATCTCTGATTGAACATAGACCCAGTAGTCCTCTGCTGTATACGTGTTGGGGGCCTCATATCAGCTGGTGTATGCTGCCTGTTTGGTGGTTCAGTGTTTGAGAGATCTCAGGGGTCCAGATTGAGACTGCTGGTTCTCCTACAGGGTCACCCTCCTCCTCAGTTTCTTTCAGCCTTTCCCTAATTCAGTCACAGGGGTCAGCAGCTTCTACCCATTGGTTGGGTGCAAATATCTGCATCTGATTCTTTCAGCTGCTTGTTGGGTCTTCTGGAATGCAGTCAATGCTAGGTCCCTTCTTGTGAACGTCCCATAGCCTCAGTAATAGTGTCAGGCCTTGGGACCTCCCCTTGAGCTGGATCTCACTTTGGGCCTGTTGCTGGACTTTCTTTTCCTCAGGCTCCTCTCCATTTTCATCCCTGTAATTCTTTCAGACAGGAACAATTATGGGTCAGAGTTTGACTGTGGGATGGCAAGCCCCTCCGTCATTTGATGCCTTGTCTTCCTGCTGGAGGTGGGCTTTATAACTTCCCTCTCCCTACTGTTGGACACTTCATCTAAGGTCCCTCCCTTTGTGTTCTGGGAGTCTCTCATCTCCCAGGTCTCTAGTGCATTCTGGAGGGTCCCCACAACCTTCTACCTCCTGAGGTTGCCTGTTTCCTTTCTTTCTGCTGGTCCTTGGGGCTTCAGTCCTTTTCCCTCACCCAGTGCCTGACCAGGTTCCCCTCTTTCTCCCAATCCCCAGTCCACTTTCCTTCCCATGTCCCTCCCTCCCAACTTGTGATTGCTTTTTTCTCCCTTCCTAGTGGGACTGAAGCATCCTCACTTGGGCCCTTCAGCTTGTTGAACTTTTTGAGTTCTGTGGACTGTATCTTGGGTATTCTGTACTTTTAAAAATTTTGCTAATATCCATTTATTAGTGAGTACATACCATGCATGTCCTTTTGGGTCTAAGTTACCTCACTCAGGATGATAATTTCTATTTCCACCCATTTGCCTGCAGAACTCAGGATGTCCTTGTTCTTAATAGCTGAATAGTATTCCATTGTGTAAATGAATCACATTTTCTGTATCCATTCTTCTGCTCAGGGAATCTCAGGGTCGTTTTGATTTGCATTTCTCTGATCACTAAGGACTTTGAACATTTCTTAAGGTGCTTCTCAGCCATTTCATATTCCTCTGTTGTGAATTCTTGGTTTAGTTCTATCATCCATTTTTTTTTTTGGTGGTTAGCTTCTTGAATTCTTTATATATCTTGGATATTAGCTCTCTATTTGGTGTGAGGTTAGTGAAGATTTTTTTTTTCCAATCTGTAGGTTGCCCATTTGTCTTATTGTTTTATTGCCCTTTGTCTTACAGAAGCATTCCAGTTTCATGAGGTCCCATTTATCAATTCTTGATTTTAGAGTCTGAGCTACTGGAGTTCTGTTTAGAAAATTTCCCCATGTGCCAATGGGTTCAAGGCTCTTTCCTACTTTCTCTTCTATTAGATTCAGTGTATCTGGTTTTATGTTGAGGTCCTTGATTCACGTGGACTTGAGCTTTGTTTAAGGTGACAAATGTTGGTCTATTTTCATTTTTCTACGTACAGACAGCCAGTTAGACCAGCACCATTTATTGAAGATGCTTTCATTTTTCTATTGTATATTTTGGATTCTTTGTCAAAGATCAAGTGTCTGTAAGTGTGTGGTTTTATTTCTGGGTCTTCATTTCTATTCCACTGATCAACCTGTCTCTGTACCAATACCATGACATTTTTATCACTACTGCTCTGTAGTAAAGCTTGAGGTCAGAGATGGTGATTTCCCCAGCTGTTCTATTATTGTTAAGAGCTGGGTTTTTTTTTCTGTTTTTTTTTTGTTTGTTTTGTTTTTCCTTTCCAGATGAATTTGAGAATTGGTCTTTCCATGTCTTTGAAGAATTATGTTGGGATTTTGATGGGAATTGCATTAAATCTGTAGGTTACCTTTGGTAGGATGGCTATTTTTATTATATTAATTCTGCCAATCCATGAGAATGAGAGATCTCAAAGAAAAAAAATCACATGATCATCTCCTTAGATACAGAAAAAGCATTTGACCAAATACAGCACCCTTTCATCTTAAAGGTATTGGCGAGATCAGGAAATCAAGGCCCATACCTACACATAATAAAAGCAATTTATTTCAAACCAACAACCAATATCAAATTAAATGGAGGCATACTTGAAGTAATCCTATTGAAATCAGGGACAAGACAAGGATGCCCACTCTCCCCATATTTATTCAATATATTACTAAAAGGACTAGATAACACAACAAAATAAGACAACAAAAAGACATCAAGGAGATACAAATTGGCAAAGAGAAATAAAGGTATCACTATTTGCAGATGATAAGATAGTATACATAAGAGTCCCCCAAAATTCCACCAGAGAACTCCAGCTGATAAAGAACTTCAGAAAAGTGGCTGGATAGTGGCACTACTAGTAAGGTGACTAGAGAGTCTCAACTGCCCATCTCTTATAGCCAGGGGAGGCCTTGAGTGTCAGAACTGGGTAAAATTAATTTGAGTTGTTGGCCAAAGTGATCCCAGGCTGTTGCTAAGGCAAAAGGTGACAATATACACATAACTCATTGAACTTGGAGAAGTCCAGCTGGTTCCTACATGGAATTTTTACACCTCCATTCTAGTCTCTTTGGTTCAGGAAGGTGATCTAAGAGATACCAAAATAAAAATGTGGATACACCCTTAGCCACAAAATATTTGATCTAGAGTCTGTCTTGCCTGCAAAATATGCTAGAGCAATGATGGCACAGATCTGGTAGGAATAGCCAACCAATGTCTAATTTGACTTAAGGCCCATTCAATGATAATAAACCTATACTCAACATTGCTTTGGTAACTAAGAACCAGAGACCTAGGGTAAAACCAAATACTATGGGTCTTAAAACATAATAAAATGATTTGTAATGATATCCTTCTATACTCATAGATCTATGTCTTATGCAGCTTTGATCAGAGAGGCTTCCTCTAGCAGCAAATTGAACAGATTCAAAGCCAGACATCATGCAGAGAGGGTTTAGATTGGTGGTATCCATCAAATTGCTCCCCTCAGAGCTCAGGAAATATCATGGAAGAGGCAGAGAGATTGTAAACCAGAGGGGATGGAGGATGCCAGGAGAACTGGGCCCTCTGAATCAACTAAGCACAACAAAGTCTGTTGTGCTTAAAGTCTCTGTGATATGAGATCACAAAGACTGAAGCAGCAAACACAGGGCATGCATTGGTCTACACCAGGACCTCTATAGATAGAGTTATTGGCTTAGTAGTTTTATGGGAATCCTGTGAGAATGAGTGGATCAATGGTTCTTGTGCCAGCTCTTGGGACACTTATCCTACTGCTGGGTGGCCATATCCAACTTTCATATGATAGTTTTTGCTTGATCTTATTATAATTATTTTATCTCTTAGAAGTCTATTCATTTTTAATGAGAGACAAAAAAGAAACAGATCCATAGGGTAGGGCTGGTGAGAGGAACTGGAAGGGAGTAGAAGGAGGAGAAACCATAATTTATCAAAGTGGAAATTGTAATCAGGATATATTCCATGAGAAAAAAGTCTATTTTTTTTTTGGTAAGGGTTTTTATTTGTATGTATCCATTTCATTAAATTTTGCTTTGATCTTGATTTTTTTGGATATTTACTTTATTTACATTTCAAATGTTTACCCCTTTACAGGTCTCCTCTTTGGAAACCCCCTATCCCATCCCAAGAATCTATTTTCAACAAATACTTTAAAAAAGTGAGATTTAAAAGATAAATGGAGTTTCCAATTTTAGTGCCCTTTAATGCTGGTTAATTAACATCTGAAGTTTCCCAAGATATTAGGTGTTGAGGAAAATCTGTCAGGTCTTTCCAGATCTAAACAGAGCCATGTAATTGCCTTGTGCATCTCTGGAATGGGATTTGTGTGGTTCTCCTTGTGACACCCTCTGTACTCTAAGGAGTCACAGAAAAGTTTTTCTCCCAACTCCTCATAAATGTTTCTTTGGTTTTGCTGCCTTAATCTGGATGCTTTCATTACAGGCAATTATTCAAAGCTGTTGAAAAGTTCTTCTCAGTCCCCTATGTAGATGCTGTCATGTACCTAGAGATGAAAGTCACAGGTCCTGTGAGGAAGGAAACTGGGGAATTAATAAGCCTGTAAATCAAAGACCAGAGTCTCATCTCAACAACACAGAATGAGTCTACCCCTCTCTACAGCACTTTTCCACTGT
The DNA here is from genome assembly GCA_019843965.1 of Rhynchomys soricoides. Classification (NCBI taxonomy): domain Eukaryota; kingdom Metazoa; phylum Chordata; class Mammalia; order Rodentia; family Muridae; genus Rhynchomys; species Rhynchomys soricoides. The sequence goes on along the minus strand of JADRCH010000567.1, from coordinate 410,067 downwards.
AGTTTCATAGAGCACACAGTAAGTACATTTTCTCTTAATACCAAGTCACAGGTGACCAGAGCACCTACAGGTGGAAGGGAATAAGGAAGACTCACTATTACTAAGTATTGAAATAAGTTCCTGAAAAGGCTTTCACATGAAATGGGAGCTATTTCCTGCTGGCAAAGGATAGACTATCTTCTGCCTTTGTGCAAACCAATGCCTTCCACAAGTTCTAAACTTTCCCTTCCTATCTTGTGATACATTGCCTCAGGTCATTTTGACAAAATATGTACACACACACACACACACACACACACATATACACACACGCACACACACATACATATATATGAAAACACCCAGATAGGTAGACAGATAGAAAGACAGACAGATACACACACATGTTTATATGAAAACATCCAGATAGGTAGACAGAGAGAGAGAGAGAGAGAGAGAGAGAGAGAGAGAGAGAGAGAGAGAGAAAGAGAAAGAAAGACAATTTGTGTTGGTATGTACATGTGTCTGTATGCAGCCAGGTAATGGTTGGATGCCCTCCCATATATTATTTTTTAAAAGAGCTCTGTCTGTATCTAGTGTTTGTCTGTTTTTTCTAAGCTGAGTAAAGAATCACCAGCAATAAAGTACAGATTGTGTGATCTGAACTCAGATACTAATGCTTTTTGTAAACACTCTCATTCATTGAGCCTATTGAATAGCCCCCATGTCTCCTATTTTGGAGATTGAATTCTACTCTTACTATTCTCTGTTGGTTAAAAGTTATTAGTCTTTCTTATAAGATTTATTTTTATTATTTGAAGTGGTGTGTGTGTGTGTGTGTGTGTGTGTGTGTATGTGAATGTATTTGGGAACCAGCAGAGCCCAGAGGAGAGTTCCTGACTTGTGAGACACTCGGAATAAGTGCTGAGACCAGAACCTGCATCCTTTACAAGAGCAGCAAGTGTCCCTAAATATTGATATATCCTTCCAGGCCACAAATTTACTAATCTAAAATTACATGCAGGTAGATCAATGACAACTTACTAAAATCTTTAGGTAGCTAAAAATGATCTTTTTGTTAAAGAAATATAATTCTTTAAACCAGAAGCTATTGTGTGACTGAATGAATAGTTTGCATATTATGAAAGATGCCTCACACACAGTGATGTTAGTTGTTCCTTCTCATTGCATAATGAGTCAGAATTCCTGTGTGAAATAACATGGCAACAGAAAATTCTTTCAGTTATTTTTGCTAAAAGTTTGAGACAATAAATACCCTTCTGCATCACTTTGAGGGATGTCAGAGAAAACACAGTTACTCTTATGCTCAGCACCTCACTGTGAGAACTGTGAAAGCAAGTCTTGATTGAAATCCAAAGGAGAAAGCTCACTATTTACTGTTGTGGTTTTGACCATTTCTGGTATAGTCTGAAACTCAAGAGACTTTAGGGTTTGAATAATAATGAGAGAGATTGTCCTGTCAGTTCCAGAGCCTCAGGAATTACATTATGGATTGAAAAGAACCAGGGTCAAGCAAGGAGCACTGCAAATGGAGCAGGACAGCAAGGAATTCTGGGAACTACTGTTTCTTAGTGCTTCCCTCCATCTGTGAATTCACTATGACTGCAGATTCAGCTTCTCAATCCCCTTTGACACTCAAGCTCAGAGACACTACCTTGGTTTTGCTAAGTGAATGTTTATGGAGAATTCTTCTTTGAAGTATGGCAGGGATGAAAATAGCCTCATCTGGACCTTTTATCACATTCTTCCATATTGTTGTAATTTCATACTGAGCCATTTGTCTATAGATCGAGTCTTTTGTTTTAGATTTTAATTCTCTCTCTCTATCCCATTTCCCATTCGTTGGAATGCAGTGCTTATTGTTCATTACCAACTGATGATATAACTTAACCCAAAATTTTTTTATTCTTTAATCTTTTTTTTTATAGTCCAGACTTTATCCCACTCCCTGTCCACCCTCTGACTGTTCCATATCCATACCTCCCTCCTTCCATGTCCAAGAGGATGTCCCTATCCTCACCCTTACCCCACCGCACTCCCTGGGGCCTCAAGTCGATTGAGAGTTAGGTGCATCTTCTCTGACTGAGTCCAGACCCGGCAGTCCTCTGCTGTCTATTAACCCAAATGTTTTAATTATCACAAAATCTGATTCATTGGAGCTGTCTTGTTTGGATATAGTGTATATTGCCTTGTCTGCTTTCCCAGAATTGTTCAATAGCCTGACAGCTCTCTCTTGTTCTACACACTGTATTCAATTGCTCTATTCCTACCTTGTAAAAGCTCTTAACTACAGAAGTTTTATCAAACAGGTATGTGACTTAGTATACACTTAGATGAGTAGAAGAAAGGCAGAGACTGTGTCAGTTGGAGTGTCTTCTGATACCGGGGCCATCAGACTGTGTCAGTTGAAGTGTCTTCTGATACTGGGGCCATCAGGAACACCTTCCTACGCCGGAATCTTCTTCATGTGCATATATTGATAGCACCATGATGAGATGTCTTGAGCTCTAGACTGGTCCAAGACTTCACAGGAGCCCTGATGAAAGAGAAAAAGAACCTAGTTCTGTGCAGAAGAGTTGACTTCTTATCATTCCTGGGTTGGAATCAGGCCCTCAAAGAGTCAAGGTTGTGGTTCCTGGGAACTTGACTTATCCCCCTGAAAAAAATGGGAGTTATCAGATCAGGACAACTATGTGTTCAGTATGTGAAACTTTTGAGATATTCTGTGCTCTCCTCATGCAACTTTAATTTGTTTCCTGCTTCCTTAGTCCCATTTCTCCCCTGAAAATAGCATATAAGATGCTGTACTTCTTAATAAGTTTGCTTGGCATAAGACATAGCTTGTAGAAGACATCCTAAGTCCAGCTGTACCCCCCCTCTGTTTTATCTTTGATTTCCCTGGACTTTCCCTCTCAGACTCCTGTCAAGGAATAACACATGCTGACTGGCTCAGGACAGAGATGTTCCTTAGCTGGTTAAGGAGATGGTCTTGCTTTTTTCCAAAGATGTTAACATGACAAACATTAACTCTCATAATCTCTCTCTAGCCCTCTCCCTCCATCCTTTTATCTCCCCTTTCTCTATTATGTCTTCTTCCAACTTTATCAAAGTCAAAGTTGTACAAGCATCCACAGAGTTTGGACTCTAGCCATTGGAGTACAATTACTGACTCTGTCTCTTTAACTGATTGTTAGATCTGTCTTGGTTACATTTCATATATGATTTATATCAGCCTGTCTCTTGACATATCTATCCTTTCAATTCATCTTGGTCACAAGTCTCTGTGTCTCTGGGGACAGTTTTTCAACTCCTTTGTTTGAGTAGCTGGATTACAGGAAGGATTTAAGTCTTTTCTTGACATTATTGCACTCAATTCATTTAGAAAAGTTAGAAGTATCTATTGGAGAACAATTTAGAAAAAGGCATTAAAGAAACTGTGAAGACTGGGAATTCCTATCTACAACCTTTTCTTCCCCCCACAAGTGCTAACCCGTGAGATTATGGACCATGATATTTGTATCTTTTTTTTTTTTAAATTAATCATTCCATTTGTTTACATCTCAAATGATATCCCACTTCCCGATTACCCCTCTACAAACCCTACATCCTACAGCCCCCCTCTCCCACTTCCCCTTTGCCTCCATGAGGGTGCTCACCCATCCATCCTCTCCCACCCCACCACTCCGGTATCCCCCTAAGCTGGGGCATCAAACCTCCATAATACCAGGGGCCTCCCTCCCACTGCTGTCAGACAAGGCTATCCTCTGCTACATATGTATCTTTAGCCATGGATCCCTCCCTGTACGCTCCTTGGTTGGTGGTATAGTCTCTGGGAGCACTGGGTGGTCCGGCCAGAAGATGTTGTTCTTCCCATGGGGTTGAAAACCCCCTCAACTCCTCCAGTCATCCAGCCAGCTCCCCCACCAGGGTCCCTGAGCTCAGTGAGTGAGATCCAAGAATTCACATCTGCATTGGTCAGTTGCTTGCTGGATCTCCCAAGGAGCAGCCACACCAGGTTCTTGTCATCAAGCACCTCTTGACCACAACAACAGTGTAGGGTTTGGTGTCTGCAGACAGAATGGATCCCAAGGTGAGGCAGTACCCGGATGGCCCTTCCTTCAGTCTCTGATCCATTCTTTTGTCCCTTTTCTTCCTTTGAACAGGAACATTTCTGGGTTAAAAACTTTTAGATGGGTGGGTGCCCCCATTCCTCAAACAGGATAGTGCCTATCTACTGGAGGTAGTCCTCTAGGAGGTGGTCTCTACAGGATCTATCTCCCCTTTTCTCTGCGTATTTCAGCTAAAGTCATCCCCGTTGGGTCCTGGGAGCCTCTGGTTTCCCTCCAGTGGCTATCCCCAGTTCCTCATCACCCCCTGCTACATATTTTTATTCAGTTTCCTGATCCTCCGTACCTCTCTCCCATCCGCTCCAGTACCTGATATTGCCCCCTTATTTCCTCCCCTCCTCTCTCCCTCCCAGGTCCCCCTCTCCCTCCACCTAACTCAATGATCCTGCCCCCCCCACCCCCCAAGGCAGAACTGAAGCATCCACACCCCGGACTTCCTTTCTCCTAAGATCCATATGGTCTATGGGTTGAATTGTGGGCATTGTGAGCTTTTGGGCTAATATCCATTTATCAGTGAGTACATACCATGTGTGTTCTTTTGTTGGATTACCTCACTCAGGATGACATTTTCTAGTTCCATCTATTTGCCTGCGAATTTCATGAAGTCATTGTTTTTAATTGCTGCATAGTACTCCATTGTGTAAATGTAGCACATTTTCTGTATCCATTCTTTTGTTGAGGGACATCTGGGTTGTTTCCAGTTTCTTGCTATTGTAAATAAGGCTGCTATGAACATAGTGGAGCATATGTCCTTATTATATGTTGGAACATTTTTTGGGGTATATGCCCAGTAATGGTTTAGCTGGGTCTTCAGGTAAAACTCTGTCCAATTTTCTCAGGAACCGCAAGATTGATTTCCAAAGTGGTTTTACCAGCTTGCAGCCTTCCTGTCTCTGACTGGAGCCTGATCTTCCCATGAGTCTGTGATACTCTGGTCCTGGTCGTGTCAGAATACCTGGGGAGTGGAGTTACAACTGGGGTGTGGACTGTGTGGGTTTGGATCCACGCCAAGGCTCTGCTCCCGGCACAGGTGGAAACTAGAAGGTATGCAGATGTCTGGCTGGGCAAGGAATCTCTGTCCTGGGGTCACAGGGTTCCAAGCATGCCGAGTATTGTGGCAGTATTTGGGGGTCTCCTCTGTGCTCCTGGATGTGTCAGAATACCTGGGGAGTCAAGTTGCAACTGGGGTGTGGGCTGTATGGGTTTGTATCCAGAGTAGAGGCTCTGCTCCAGGCACTGGTGCAAACTGAAAGGTGTGCAGGTTTCTGGCTGGTCCGATATTTGTATTTTAATGGATTATATAACTTGAGATAAGGTGGTCTTTTGGAGTTATTGACTTGTTTCCTGTAAAAACACCACCTAGGCTTGCACAGATGTATTTCTTCACTTGTCATATGTGAGACAACAGTAGTAAATGCAAGTGAATATTTGTGTCCCCCATTTTTAAGGATACAGGAGTAAATTCAGAATTCTCCATCCCTATTGTCATTGACATAATACAAAGTTTAGACACTCTCAAAAGAAAATCTATCAGGAGCTGCTGTTACTATTATATCCTCAGACTACACACACACACACACACACACACACACACACACACATACACACACACACACACACACACCATCAGCACTACCCCAACCCCAACCTCCACTATCACCACTATAGTAAATTGTAGTATAATCTTTATGTATTTTTTTTTTTTACCCACAGGAAGAATTCTAGTTGATCACTTTGACTCTGATAAATTGACCACCAATTGCTTTAAGCCTGTGTCATTTCCACCTGTTGTCTGTAGCACTCCATTGATAATACAGCAGAGCAAGCCTCCTTCATGTACTCAGAAATGCAAACTACTTGCTTTGTCTTACAAACTGTAGTTAGTTATGGATGTTTCTCTTCTCCCTCTCTACACTCCCCCTTGCACCATTCTATCTCCAACAACTGCTTTTCTGCTTGCTCTTTACATGTGTGTTCTATTGGCCCATCTGCACTTCTCCAGTACTTTCTCTCTCTTGAGTTCATCTTTCTAATTTTAAGCCCTATATCTCATAAATATATATTAAAAGCTTAGAACTGCAAACGAGAGACATCTTGCTGTGTTTGTCTTCCTGAATCTGGGAAACTGTGTATAATATAATAAATTCCAGGTACAATGATTTTTTTAAACAAATTTTATAATATCATTTCTATTGAGTTCTCTGCAAGAGCAGCAGCAAATGCTCTTAACTGATGAGCTATTGCTCCAGTCCTGATATACCACATTTTCAAGATCCATTCAATTATTGATTGTCATCTAAGGTGGGGCTATCATGTTGATATTGTGATATACATGCAATTATTTCTTCAGAGAATAATCTTTTCAAGAATGAGACTCTCAAAGACAATATATATATATGAATAATACATTTTTATTTATGATGAGAAGTTTGAAAATCTGAGGCTACTCAAGGGCCTCTAACATTAAAGTTTGCTAACTAACAAAAGTATAACAGACCTCACTATCAGTACACACCAATGTAAAAATAAAAACTTTCTAGGAATTTTTTATTGTGGGAAATTTATAAAAACAATGATGAGATAATGATACTGTATAAGCTATGATGACTTAATACACGTTCGAATGTTTTCTTCCTAGGTGTACTGATGTGGTTAAATTTGTTTATCTCAGGTGAAAAGAACATGGCTCCTGAGAACTTGCCAATGGGGATTTTGTTCTTTTCTCAGACAGTTGTGGGGTTCCTTGGTAATTGGTCAATTCTTCTGCATTATGTCATGCCTGTAATCACTGGAAAAAGATTGATACCTAAAGACCAGATTTTAAAGCATCTGACTTTAGCCAATTCCCTGGTTATTATCTCAAGAGTAATCCCTCACATAATGGTACAGCTGGGGTTGCAGTATCTCTTGGATGACCTCTTATGTAAACTTACTCTATATAGTAACCGAGTGTCCCGGGGTGTTTCCCTGCACTGCACCTGCCTCTTGAGTTGCTTCCAAACAATCACAATCAGTTCCAGACACTCCAGGTGGATGCAACTTGCACATTCAATCTCCAAGTACATGGTTAGGTTATGCTCACTCAGCTGGCTTGTTCATCTGCTTCTAAACATCAGGACAGCTATACAAGTAATTGGCTCTCATAATAACAAAAACTTTACTAAGAAAATCAATTTGGGGTATTGTTCAACATTTGCTTTTAGCAATATTGTAACTCTAGTAAATCTTTTCTTTCTTTGTTTCACTGATAGTCTGTGTTTGAGCCTCATGGTTTGGGCCAGTGTCTCTATGGTCAGTATTCTCTATAGGCACAAGAATCAACTTCAGTACATTCACAGTGCCCAGAATTACCTAAGAGTCTCTCCTGAAGACAGAGCCACAAAAACCATTTTGATCCTTGTGTGCACCTTTGTCTTCTCCTACTCAATGTCTATCATATTGAGTATCTATACCACAAGATTTGATAATCCAAGGCTCTGGATAATCAACATACTTACATTCCTAGACACGTGCTTCCCCACATTTTGCCCATTCATTCTCATCACTAATAATAAATCTCCCAAGAACCATTTTCTCGGTTGTAGGAAAAGGTAATTTTACATGGTCATTTGTGTGTTATGATAAATTCACATACTCTTCATCCATTACTGAATATTAGACTCACTCATGACCAGGTGTTATTAAGCAAGTAGATGACTCTGTCAATTAAGCATCGTCAGTTGTTACAGCTATCATAATGCTGGCTAAACAATTCCATGATACTAAGATATCTCTACATTCATTCAAAATGCTCCTAATTTAGGGGTCATCATGCACTGAAGATTATATTTGCTTACAGGTATCCAATTAGGTGTTGAGATATGAATTTCTCTGTAGACATAGGCTGAACTCTTGTCCTACTGCTGCAACTGAATGAAAGAAGAAAAACACAAGGAAAATCCAAGGTCTCCAGCACATTGGGAATAAAATGTTATTGTGTCCAACCACACTGTATGTATTCATGTGTCAGCTTTACTGATAGCCTGCATCTTCTCTCATGGCCTGAGCTTCTGGCTCCACTCCAAAATTCCTCTATGGGAAGAAGAGTCAAGTAATGCCTGTTTGCAGTGCCCATTGTTTCCTCAGACTTCAACTTGATTCAAGAGATACTGCTACCTATATCCCTGTTGTGCACAATTGTCATCTCTTTTTCTCAGTTGATTGCACCTGGTGTTCTGTACAATAGAGAGTGACCTCTACACTTCTAAAAACCTGTCTCCATGTGTTGTGTCATTGCACTTGTCAGTGTTTCTGTGTCTCCTCAATCTCTTTTCCCTTCCATGGAAGAGGTATTGTTTTTAAAAAAATCTCTCAGTGTGTCTCAAGTTCTGTTGATACCTCTTCATGAATATAATCACATGTCCCTTTATTTGTGCAATTGTTTGCCTCATTGTTTCCCAAAGAGAATTAGGTAATGTGATGGTAAATACTGATGGTCAACTTGACAGGGTATAGAACCACCTAGGAGACCTACTTCTGTATATATCTTTGAGGGCTGTTATAAGTTAAGTTATTGGAGGTAAGAAGACACAATATAATTCTGTGTAGTGATCAATTCATTGGTTAGGGTCCTAAACTGAATAAAAAGGAAAAAGCAAGATGAGAACCAGCATTCATCTTTCTCTGCTTTCTGACTACAGATGCAATGTGATTATCTGCCTCAGTCTTTTCCTTGCATGATGGAATATACATTCAAACTGCAATATAAAATAAATAAACTCCTCTTACCTTAAGGTGATTTGGTCATTTATTCCAGAAGAATAAGAAAATTAACTAATACAAATAGTTCCATAGCTTCTAAATAACACTAATAAAATCATTTGGGCCATTACAGAGGTGATAACATATTTAAAAAGAGTTAAAGTTTGAAGATACATTTTGTCTTTTCATATCACTATGATATGAATATTTTAATGACTCATGAAAGATGATAGCAAATAATGAAATATTTTTCAGGCTTTTAACTCTGGATAATCCCACAGGTCTTACATTATTATGTAGCATTGGGTCAATATTTTTCTAACTTAGGTGGTTAAGACATGCTTAGAATCTCAACACTGTTTTTTTTCTCATTCCAAATGAATTTGCAAATTGTTCTTTCTAACTATTAAGAATTGAATTAGAATTTTGATGGGGATTGCATTGAATCTGTAGATTGCTTTGGGCAAGATGACCATTTTTACTATATTTGTCCTGCCAATGCATGAGCATGGGTGATCTTTCCATCTTCTGAGATCTTCTTCAATTTCTTTCTTCAGAGACTTGATGTTCTTGTCAAACAGAGCTTCCACTTGCATGGTTAGAGTCACATGAAGGTATGTAATATTGTTGTGACTATTGTGAAGGGTGTCGTTTCCCTAAATTCTTTCTCAGCCTGTTTATCCTTTGAGTGGATGATGGCTACTGATTTGAGTTAATTTTATATGCAGCCACTATGCTGAAGTTGTTAATCAGGTTTAGGAGTTCTTTGGTGGAATTTTTGGGGTCACTTAGTTTTGGGGTCATAGAGTTAGAAAGAGCAATTCTCAAATTAATTTGGAATAACAAAAAACCCAGGATAATGAAAATTATTGTCAACAATGAAAGGACTTCTGGGGAAATCACCATCCCTGACCTCAAGCTGTACTACAGAGCAATAGTGATAAAAACTGCATGGTAGTGGTACAGTGAAAGGCAGGTAGAAGAATGCAAATTGATCCATTCTTATCTCCCTGTACAAAGTTCAAGTCCAAGGACCTCAATATAAAACCAGATACACTGAGCCTAATAGAATAGAAAGTAGAGAAAAGCCTTGGACACATGGGCACAAGAGAAAAGTTCCCGAACAGAACACCAATGGCTTATGCTCTAAGATCAAGAGTTGACAAATGGGACCTCATAAAATTGCAGAGCTTCTGTAAGGCAAAGGACATGGTTGATAAGACAAAACGACAATCCACATATTAGGAAAAGATCTTTACCAATCCTACATCTGATAGAGGGATAATATCCAATATATACAAGAAAATGGGACCTCATAAAATTAAAAAGCTTCTGTAAGGCAAAGGACACTGTTAGTAGGACAACAAGCAAGTAACAGAGTGGGAAAAGATCTTTATGAATCCTGCATCAGATAGAGGGCTAATATTTAATATATACAAATAACTCAAGAAGTTAGACTACAGAGAATCAAATAACCCCCTTAAGAAATGGGGTACAGATCTAAACAAAGAATTTTCAGCTGTAGAATATCAAATGGTGTCCGGAGCCAGGCCCCAACACCCTCCCTGAGAATCTGCCTGGGCCTCCACACTGTCCTTGAGAATCTGAACACCCTTCCTGGGAGTCTTCTGGGGCCTCCACAATATCCTTGAGAATCTGAGACTTTCTGAGAGCCAACTGTGTTTGTACAAGATAAGCTAGAGACATCGGAGTCAGGCCCTTCACGCCTTCCCTGAAGATCTGAGAACTAGCTGTGTTTCTGTAAGATAAGCCATCCTTCCTACCTCCAGGAGATAGACTGACCATAAAACAATTGACGCCAGATGGTCTGACAATTGGGGAGGGCCATGAGCCTCCCCTCTACATTCCTTTTTCTTTAAAAGCAAACGTGTGTCAAGAACAAAGCTGAGACCTGAGACCTTGAAGGAACTTTGCTCGGCCTCCCTCCTTTCTCTCGCCCATTTTTCTTTTCAGGCTTAGTCCTCCTCGCTCCCCATGAATAACAAAGTCCTGCTGGACGGGACAAAATGGCTGAGAAGCACCTAAAGAAATGTCATCAGGGAAATGCAAATCAAAACAACCCTGAGATTCCACCTCACACTAGTCAGAATGGTTAAGATAAAAAACTCAGGTGACAGCAGATGCTGGTGAGGATGTGGAAAAAGAGGAACACTCTTCCATTGTTGGTGGGATTGCAAGCTGGAACAACCACTCTGGATATCAGTCTGGTGGTTCCTCAGAAAATTGGACATAGTACTACCTGAGGACCCAGCTATACCACTCCTGGGCATATACCCAGAAGATACTCCAACATGTAATAAGGACACATGCTCCACTATGTTCATAGCAGCCTTATTTATAACAGCCAGAAGCTGGAAAGAACCCAGATTTCCCTCAACAGAGGAATGGATACAGAAAATGTGCCACATTTACACAAGGAGTACTACTCAGCTATTAAAGACAATGGCTTCATGAAATTCTTGGGCAAATGGATGGAACTAGAAAATATCATCCTGAGTGAGGTAACCTAATCACAAAAGAATACACATGGTATGCACTCACTGATAAGTGGGTATTCCAAAAGCTCGAAATATCCAAGAAACAATTTACAGACCACATTAAGCTCAAGAAGAAGGAAAACCAAAGTTTGGGTGCTTTGGTCCTTTTTAGAAAGGGGAACAAAATACTCATGGGACCAAATATGGAGACAATGTATAGAGCAGAGACTCAAGGAAAGGCCATCCAAAGACTGCCCCACCTAGGGATCCATCCCATCTGCAGACACCAAACCTGGATGTCAAGAAGTACTTGTTGAAAGGAACCTGATATAGCTGTCTCCTGAGAGGCTCTGCCAGAGCCTGACAAATACAAATGGTTGCATTGGGCTGAGCATAGGGTCTCCAATGGAGGAATTAGAGAAAGGACTGAAGGAGCTGAAGGGGTTTGCAACCCTATAGGAAGAACATCAATATCAACCAACTAAACACCCCAGAGCTCCCAGGGACTAAACCACTAACCAAGGAGTACACATGGAGGGACCCATGGCTCCAGACATATATGTAGCATAGGATGGCCTTGTCAGGCATGAATGAGGAGAGGCCTGGAAAAGAGAATAAGTTTGAGGCTAGCTTGTGTTACCTTCTGAGACCCAAGAAACTCTAAATGTGTGTATGTATGTATGTTTATATATGTATATATGTATTTATGTATGTGTATACATATGTAATCTATATCTCACTACCACCACCAGCACAAAACCTTTGGGGAGTAAGAATCGAAACTAAAAAGACTGAACTTGAATACATATTGTGTCAAAGTCTTTGTGGGTGGGTTGATGTCCCTCTCTGTTCACTGGAAGTCCAGTCTGTCTACAGGAGGTGGCCACTTCAGTCTGCATATCCCCAGCTGCTAGGAGTTTCAGCTAAGGCCACCCCCATGGACTCCCAGGAGCCTTTTCCATCCCAGGTCTCCTGCTTGTCCCAGAGATGCTGCTACTGATTTCTGTTCTCACTCCTAGCTCTCACCAGTCTGGCCTCCCTCCATACCTGATCTCCATCTCTGTTTCCCTCCTCACGCCTTTTCCTACCTAGATTCCTCCTTACTTCTCTCCACCTCCAATGTCCATTTTATGTCCCCTTCTGAGTGACATTCACATATCCTCCTTTGTGCTCTTATTACATAGTTTTGGGGCTTGTGGATTGTGGCACGGTTATAGTGTACTTTATGGTTAATGACCACCTTTAAGTGAGTATATGCCTTGTGTCAGGGTCAGGAGTACTTCATTCACGATGATATTTTTTAGTTCCAGCTATTCTACAAGATGAGCAGAGATTGAGGGAATGGCCAACCAATGGCTAGCCCAAGTTGAGACCCATCCCATGGGAAAGAGTCAACCCTTGACACTAATATTGATACTCTGCTATACTTGGAGACAAGAGCCTAGCATAATTGCCTTCATCCAGGATCAGATGGAAACAGTTGCAGAGACCTGCATCCAAACAATAGGCAGAACTCAGGGAGTCTTGTAGAAGCTTAGGGGAAGCATTGGGGGAATCTAAGGGGTCAAGGGCACCACAAAAATACGTATAGAATCAACTAACCTGGGCCCATTGGGGCTCACAGAGACTGAGCCACCAACTAGAGAGCATGCAGGAGCTGGACCTTCGTTCCCCACACATAGCAGATGTGCAGCTTTTTCTTCATGTGGGTCCCCTAATAACTGGAGCAGGAGCTGTCTCTGATCTGTTGCCTCTCTCTGGATCCCCTAGGTGGACTGCCCAGGTTTAGCCTCAGTGGGAGAGGAGGAGCTTAGTTCTTCTGGGACTATATGTTCCAAGGTGGGGTGGTACCCAAGGGAGGCTTCTCCTTCACTGAGCAGAAGGGGAGGGCATAATGGATTTGTCAGGGTAGGACTGAGAAGAGAAGAGGGAGGGGCTGTGATCAGGATTAAAATAAATAAATAAATGAATTAATGAAAAAATAAAAGTTGGAATTGCCTTTGTTCTTGGTTATCTTTCAGAATGTGATACTGACCTGGAAGATTCATTCCTACTGGCTGACTTCCACAGTGCAGGTGGATTTTATTTACACTGCTGGAAAAGGAAAATAATGATCAATTATACCCATTTGTGACACTGGACAAAATAGCAACAACTGACCATGGCAAACCCATTTGTGTAATAATGACACAAACAATATGAGAATAACAAACCACTTTCTGATTGGATTTAAATCCTGCATAAAAACTGAAACCCATGCCTGGCACCATTATTAGTTCAAGAACCCAAGGCAAGACAGGTCATAGACCCTAAGAAAGAACTTGTTACTTTTCCTCTGCTAAATGGACATAGTATAAAACTGACTCTTAACAACTTGCTATATCTATGGATTACTATATCTCTCAGCACTCATCAGATTCTATGTTATAGCATATTTTTCACAGTGTGAACTCTGAGATTGTGTTATTTACTAAAAAACTTGTTTCTAGTTGTGGCTCATGCTTAGCACACACATTTAATTCCTCTGGCTTGAATACAGAGCTGCCCTTTAGTACACACTTTTAATCTCAAACCATAATGGAAATTTAGTTTGTAGAAGGATGCACTCATGTTTGAAAGTGCTTTCTAATTGAGTGGCTGACAAAGTGACAAATCAGAGAAAGAATTAACAGAATAAGGTATGGCCAACTCTTATAAGAAGAGAGAGGAAAGAAAAACTACTAAGACAGCAGCTCGGGCAAAGAGAAAGAGGGGGAGAGTTTTATAGGGACAGTTATAGAGAAACAGGTAGCAGATAGAGCACAAGCTGGGGACAGTTAAAGAATGAACAAGCCATCCAATGAGAAGCAGCTGGAAGACAAGAACAGATTGCTAGAGTTAGTTTGTGGCCAAGCAGAGCAAAAAGACAGAGGCTGAGAGAGAAGTCAGATTGGATCAGTCAGCATGGAGAGGAGTTTGAGCTAGAATACCTGAATAGAACCAGCCAGTCAGAAGTCAGAAAGAACTAGAAAGGGTGAGCTTATTCAGCAGTAAGTATCAGAGGCTTAAAACATCCCAGGCCTAGATAAGATTATACTGAGGCTAGAAGCTTCTAGGACTAGGCCTAGGTTAGCAGCTGAGATGACAGTTACATCAGGCAAATAAAAGTTTCATTTATACTTCTGCTTTTAGTGAATGGTGATTAACTTTTAGTGAATCATAACTGTTCAAATGCAGAAAAACGAATGCATGACAGTGCTTGTTCGTAAACACTATATATCTGTCATCCCCCCACCCTAAATGTTCAGGAATCAATGCAGAAAAGAATGGGGATGGAAATGATGTAAGAGCTAGAGGTGGTAGATGAGTATAAGGGAACAATGTTTTCTGTACACAGCAGGTCAGCTGCACATGTGAAGTCACCATGGTTGTGACAGCATGCCCAAGATCTGTACAAGTCCAAGCCAGACCAAAGCTCACCATACAAAATGGAGACTGACACTAAATTCTACCCTACCTATGGAGCTACTGGCAATTGCTACATCTTGGGAGAGGGAGAGACATGGTTTTCTCTAAGAGAATAGTCCGTGATAATCAGACAACACTCCTGGAACATTGTACATACAAGGATATTTGTGTAGTATGCATTGGTCTTGATAGATCTGTTTTCAAAGCACAGAAAATTAGGCAGGTAGTGAAGGTATGACGGCAACTGGAAGAACTGGGGAAACAGGTGAACATGGTTAAAACAGCTTACACCAAACTCTCAGAGAACTGATATAAAATTAAAAAAAAAATAGAACTTATATTCGATTTAACTATGACATTTTTTCTTAGCTAGTCTGAGGAACGGTAGTTATTTGATTTAACTTTACTGCACATTTTCACTGAAAATTTTGTCTTAGGTTTGTGGGAAGATCTCAATTTAGTTTTCATATACAAACTATACCCACACCCACACCCACACCCACACCCACACACGCACACCCACACACACACACACCCTACCGGTAGATAGAAAGTCCTGTTGCCTATGCTTCTCCCATGAATTTTAGACAATAGTTAAAAAATATTCCCACCTAGTTCTGAAGTGTGAGTATGAATTTACTTATTTGTTTCACTCCATGCTGCAGGGATTCAATAGCTCCTACATGATAGACGTACAAGTCCTTAGTCTTAGTCATTTGCTGAATAAGCCTAAACCCTAACAAGTATTGACTACCACTTTTCTAACTTTCCATCTACAGTTAGAAAAACACAAATACAACAGTTTGGCCACCAATTCTATGCCTTTACTCTATGTACCCAAGCCACTGACATTTCTAGTGGAATATTACCTTTGTTGCTCTCTCCTTATACAAAAGCATATAAGTACCTTTCTTTTATCAAACAAGGTGTGTGTGTGTGTGTGTGTGTGTGTGTGTGTGAGAGAGAGAGAGAGAGAGAGAGAGAGACAGAGACAGAGAGACAGAGAGAGACAGAGAACACCTTGGGTCTCACTCCTGAGAAACTAACTTGAATTTTGCTATAAGCTCTTCCATTGGTACCAATAAATCAAAGACTGGAGTGTCAGCCGTAGATATCAGCCATTCTCCATTTCACCATCTAGCTCTCTGGTCCCAATCTCTTAGGTAAAGTTAGAGAAGTCAAGTATACAGGTCATGAGTGACATGCCCCAGGAGTTAAGAGCATTTGCTATTTTTCCAAAAGACCAGTTTTCAGTTCCTAGTACCTACATCAGGTGGTCTACAAACACTCTACTTCAGCTCCAGGGTATCTGATGCTCTCTTCTGGCCTCTTCCCAAACTATATATGTGTGTGCAGCATCTACCCCCATATACATGTACATGTACATATGCATATGCATATACATATGGGGAAAGTTAGGGGGATAGGCGAGTTGGGGTAGATGGGTAAATAAAAATAAAAATATCTAAAATAAAATTTTGTTTCTTTTAGTTTTTTGAGTCAAAGTTTCTCTGTGTGGCTCTGGCTGTTCTGGAACTTGCTCTGTAGACTGATTTGGCCTCAAATTTAGAGATCTGCCTGTTTCTACCTCCTGAGGGCTGTTACAAAGGCATGTGCCACCATGCCCAGCTAAATACATCTTAAAAAGAGAATCTCTTTCCTCTCATCTAGTTACTCATACTTTTATGTAGTAGAATGCTATTAAAAACAGCCTGCAATCATTTTTACCATACACTTAGATAATTATCATTCAGCTTCTATTTCTGTGAATCTGCCTACTACGCTATGACAACTATCATTCTGTTTTCTGTGTCTATGAATCTGCCTACTGTGCTATGTCCTGTAGATTAGACTGTACAATACTTTCACTGGTCATATTTTACTTAATCCTCAGATTAACCCATCTCGTAGCTTATGTTAGAATTCCTTTCTTCTGTGAAGATAAAAAATAACTTTTGTACATTTAAACTACATTGTCTTTCTTTTCAATTTTCATTATTTTATTTATTTACAGTTCCGTCATTGCCCATCTCTCCTTCCCCTCTCCTGCAGTTTCTCATCCCGTTTCTCCTCCCTCTTTTCTCCAAGAGGGTGCTCTTTCCACACACACTATGCCTCCCCCTTCCCTTGGGCCTCAAGTATCTTGAGAATTAGGTGCATCTTCTCTCGCTAAGGCCTCACCAGGCAGACCTCTGCTATATTTGTCCCAGGGGCCTCATACTGATCCATGTATGCTCCTGGTTGGTGGCTTAGTCTCTGCAAGCTCCCTGGGGTCTGGGTAAGTTGAAACTGCTGGTCTTCCTATGGGGCTGCTCTCCCTTTCAGCTTCTTCAATCCTTTCCTCAATTCAACCATAGGGGTCCACGACTTCAGTTCAATGGTTGGATGTAAGTATCTGCATCTGTCTCAGTCAGCTGCTGGTAGGGCCTCTCAGGGAACAGCCATGCCAGGCTCCTATCTGTAAACACATCAGTAACAGTGTCAGGCCTTGGTGCCCTCCCATGAGATGGATCTCAAGTAGGGCTTGTCATTGGACTGTCTTTCCTTCAATCTCTTCTCCATTTTTATCCCTGCTGTTCTTTTAGACAGAAACAGTTCTGGGTCAGAAATTTTGACTGTGGGTTAGTAACCCTGTCCCTCTGCTTAAGGCCCTGTCTATCTACTGGAGGTGGGCGCTTTGAGTTCCCTCACCAATGTTGGGTATTTTGGCTAAGGTCACCCTCATTGAGTCTTTAAAGTTTCTGGTACTTTCTAGAAAATCCCCCCTCCTACCCATCCCATGCTGCTTGTCTCCATTCATTCTCTTGGCCCTCTGGGCTTCTCTGTTGTCCCCCTACCATACCTGATCCTGGTCTCCTTTTACCCTGCCCCTCCACTCTCCAACCCAGGTTCCTCCCCCCTTTGCCTTCTGTGATTATTTCCTTCCTCCTTCTAAGTGGAATTGAAACATCCATACTTGTGCTTTTCTACTTTTTACACTTCTTATCTGTGGGTTGTCTCCTAGGTATTCTGTATTTTTTGGCTAAAATATGAGTACATACCGTGTATGTCCTTTTGGGTCTGAGGTATCTCACTCAGGATGATATTTTCTAGTGCCATTCATTTGCCTGCATAATTCATTATGTCTTCATTTTCATTTTATTTTTTATTTTTTTACTGGTTATTTTATTTATTTACATTTCAAATGTTATCCCTTCTTCTTGGTTTCCCCTCTGAAACTGCTCTGTCCCATTCTCCCTCCCCCCTGCTTCTTTGAGGGAGCTCTGCCACCCACCCACCCTCTCTCACCTCACCACTCTAGCATTCCCCTACACTGGGGCATCGAACCTTCACAGGACCAAGGGACCCTCTTCCCATTCATGCCTGACAAGGCCATCCTATGCTACATATATGGCTGGAGCATGGGTCCCCTCCATGTGTACTCTTTTGTTGGTGGTTTAGTCCCTGGGAGCTCAGGGGTATGTGTGTCTGTTTGGTTGATATTGTTGTTCTTCCTATAGGGTTGCAAACCCCTTCAGCTCCTTCAGTCCTTCCCCTAACTCCTCCATTGGGATCCCCGTGCTCAATCTGATAGATGGCTATGAGCATGCATATCTGTATTGGTTAGGCTCTAGCAGAGGACAGTCATACCAGGCTCCTGCCAGCAAGGGCTTCTTGGCAACAGCAATAGTGTCTGGGTTTGGTGTCTGCAGATGGGATGGATCCCTAGGTGGGGCAGTATCTGGATGGCCTTTCCTGGAGGCCCTGTCCCTCAACCAGGGGCCATGCCTAACCTTTGGATATGGTCTCTACAGGTTCTCCTTCACCTTTGTTGGCTATTTCGGCTAATGTCATCCCCGTTGGGTCCTGGGAGCCTCTTGCTTTCTTGGCATCTGGGACTTTCTAGTAGCTACTCCCAGTTCCCCATCCTTCACTGCTACACACCTCTGTTCCATTTCCTGACCCTATGTACTTTTATCCAGCCTCCTCCCACACCTGATCCTGTGCCCCCTTTTCTCTCTGTCCCTCCTACCGCCCTGCCAGATTCATCCCTCCCTCTTCCTCCCTCCCTCTTCCTCCTATGATTATTTTGTTCCCCGTTCTAAGTAGGACTGAAGCATCCACACTTTGGTCTTCCTTCTTCTTGAGATTCATATGGTCTGTGAATTGTATTGTGGCTATTCCAAGCTTATTTCCTAATATCCACTTATCAGTGAGTACCTACCACGTGTGTTTTTTTGTGATTGGGTTACCTCACTCAGGATGATATTTTCTAATTCCATCCACTTGCCTGTAAATTTCATGAAGTCATTGTTTTTATGGGTGAGTAGTACTCTATTGTGTAAATGTATGGCCTGAGACTTTAATGACTTATTTTAACTCCCTAGAGGTTATAGGCATGTTTAAATTTCTTATTTGGTCTTGATTTAACTTTAGTAAGTGATACATATATACAATATTATCCATTTCTTCTACATTTTCCAATTTGGTGTAGTATTGGTTATTAAAATAGGCCATTTGGATTCTATGAATTTCCTAGATGTCTATTATTTTGTTCCTTTTTTCATTTCTGATTTTGTTAATTTGGATATTTTCTCTACTCCCTTTTAGTTAGTTTTGATAAGGATTTGTTGATCTCATTGATTTTTCCAAAAAACCCAATTCTTTGTTTCATTGATTCTTTTTATTGTTTGCTTGGTTCCTATTTTATTGATGACAGCCCTCAGTTTGGGAATTTCTTGCCATCTACTTGCCTTGGGTGTGCTTACTTTGCTTGCTAATCTAGATCTTTGAGGTTTGCTCTTAAGTAGCTGACTCAACTGTTCAAAACATAGTTTATTCTAGGTCTTAGATGAAAAACAGCAAAAATCACAGTCAGTTTCTGCAGTAATGGAGTTGTAACAATGGTTTCATTTGCATTGAAAGGTGTTCTCAAGTTGCTCACTATAATGTTGTGAATAGGAGACAAGACCCTCTACAACAGATGACTAAATTCAATTTTAGAGTAATTATTATTAGTCAGTGGGGTTTTTACTATGGTAAATTATCCACAATGAGATTGTAATACTTTGCCAATTTCATTCAAATTCAGTCATTTTAAGTTCATTCTTTTTACTGTGTGGCCATCATCGTCCTGCAGGCCTGCAAATTTACATCATGCAGAGAGGAACTATGTCCATTAAACACTGATGTCCTAATCCCTATTCTCCCCAGCTCTGGTGAACCATAGATTCATTTTTCAGTCTGTATGACTTTGTTTTAGGTACATGTATGCATAGAGTTATGTAGTTGTCTTTTGTCAGGTTCATTCCACTTAGCTTAATGCCAGTCCACGAATTCTATGTATATATCAATTTGTTACTCTATTCTTCCATCCTTTGGCATTTCTGTTAATTCCAACTCAAGGCTACTGGGACAACCTTATGAACTCTGATTCGAGCTTTCTTTCAATTCCTTGTGCAAGAGATGGATGGCTTGATATATTCATTGTTTTTATTTGTTTGCTTGCTTGTTTATTTGCTTTTTGAGACTGTGTTTCCTGCAGCCTAAATTGGGCTTGCATTCAAGATGTAGCTTAGAAAGACCTTAAATTCCTGATGCTCCTGTCTTCCTTTTGAGAGCTGGTATTAAAAATGCCTGTCTCCACAGCAAGGAATTAATGAATTGAATGGTAATTTTGTTGTCATTGTTCTTATTTGTTATTTGTTTTTACCTAGGGTAGATCCTTCCCCCTATTATTAAACATACATCCTTTGTTCATACAATTATAATTTGAATAAAGCTTCCCCTCCCTCTACTTCTTCTAGTTCCTCCCTACTTCTTCTCTTTCCACTCCATTTATTTCTCTCATTAGGGAAAAACAGGCTTGTAAATGACAAAAACAGGACCTAAAAACATGAGATATCATAAGACAAAAACCATTCTATCAAAATTGAACAGGACAAACAGTAAAGTAAAAGAGCTCCAAGAGAAGGCACAGATATCTGACAGCCACTTGTTCACACACTCAGCTGTTCCATAAAATTACTAAACAAAATGCTGATATGTGCAGTGTACTTGGTGTAGACCGTGTGATTGGTCCTGTGATTGGTACTTCAGTCTTTGTGTGCTTGGCACAGATGGTTTACAGATCCTTGTTCTCCTGATGTTCTCTATCCTCTTTATCTTCCCAACTTCATGAGCTTCCTCTTCCATGGGGTTCCTTGAGTTCTTGTTGGGAACCATTTTTCCTGCTTCTCTGAACTCTGCCTGCTAGGCAAAGTCAAGTCAGGACAGGGTCTGCAGCCAGGTTTCCTGGCCTGCTGACACATGGAATGATAAGATGAGATACATTTGAGGCTCAAGGCAAAGGGCTGAACATTCTATTAACGTTGGTGGAAGGAGCAGGGTGGCCTCCAGACAGGAACAGATATCCTTTGTATATATCAGGCATTGTTTCTGCTAGCTTGTAATTTTGTTTCCCATGACACTGTGGGGTATAAAAAGTTCATACAGATTAAACTTGCTTTAGCTCTCTTGTATCTATCTCTTGTCTCTGTGTTTTCTTTCTGTCTTTCCTATCATTTATATTCATTGTCACTCCCCACTCAGAGGACCATTTGACTCCTACCAGCTGGCTCTGGTACAAGTTCTCAGGGGACAGATTTGAGGGAGGGACATGAAGGAAGCATCTCATGTAGATCTGTGTGTTCTAAGCTTAGTCTCTCTCTCTCGCCCTCCCTCCCTCTCTCCCTATCTATGTTCTGTTTGTGAGGCTTTGTATTTTTACCTATCTGTTGCTGGAAAAAGTTTCTCTGAGGATGGCTAAATAAAGCACTGATACCAGTATTACACAATATCATTTGGGGTCATTTTATTGTTACTTTTTTTGATAAGTAGTATTTGGTTGTACTGTAGAGCTCTGGTCTATCTAATCTTTGGTTCTTAGTGAACAAAGAAGTGGTGTGTGTAGTTTCTATGTCATGGAGTGGTCCTTAAGTCAAATCAAGCATCAGTTGGTTCCTTACACATGGTTAGTGTCACTATTTCCCTATCATATATTTCATGCAGGAAAGATTGCTTGCATTGCTGTTCACATTTCATTTTTGGTGGTCTCCAGAGTACCCTTCAGTGTCCAAAATATTAGAACATAGGGGTGAAGGCTCTACATAGGTCTCAGCTCCACTTCAGGTCCAATGCATTGAGTTGGTGTTGTCTTCAACAATGGGACCTTGCCTTCAATTTGTGCAGAGCAACCTATTAATTGACAACAGCCTGGGTTTGGGTTGTTTGGGGGATTTCCATGGTATCCATTGGGCCAGCAACTCAATTGTATGAAACCTAGTCCTAGTAGTGGGAACTTTAGGCACATGAGATGGACAGTTGGGGTTCTGTCTTACTCATTATTTGGAGAGTTCATTAGGATTGCCTTAGGCATTATACGGGGTTTTCACTGCACTAGTTTCCACACAGCTGCTCAGCTTCCCTACAATTCTAGCCATGTCTTCTTTCATTCTATCCCTAAATCCCATGTCCCCTTCCACATCTTGTATGTCTTCCCATTCACATCCACTCATAAAACCTATTCTATTTTGTTCACATGGGAAAGTCCATATATACTCCCCCCCTCTCCGTCTTTCTCTACACCTAACAACTCTGTGTCTATGGGTTGTATCTTGATAACCATTGATTTAACACATAATATTCACTCTGCCTGAGCCATCAGGGCTCCATAGCCAAATAGTACCGGAAGAAAGCTAGCTACCCAGGAGTGTGGAAAAACAAGTGAGAGGGGATAAGAGGACTAAAACTGATCAGTGGGACTCCCCCGGAATCCTTGGTAGACCAGGACTGAGGAACAGCTGGGAGGAAAGAGCTATCTGGTTTCCATCTGTGGTGGAAGACCTCTGCCTGGGCCACCAGGGATCCATATCCAAATAGTGCTGGGAGAAAAATAGCCTCCCAGGTGGGTGAGCAAGCCTGTCTGCTCAGAGGGACCCACCTGGAATACTCAGGACACAGAGACTGAGGAGCAGGCTTCTGGTTTATTTCAGAGGCTGGAGAGCAGATCCTGTGACACAGGGCTCCGTACTCAAATAGTGCCAGGAGAGAGTTGGTATACCAGGAGTGCCAACACACCTTCAAGCAAGACAAGACCATCACTTCTTTTCAAATTCACTGGACCAAGAGGGAGCCTTTCACAGCCATCAGGACACAGGAAACAAGGGATAGCTGCGGATTAGATCCTTCTTGTTACTGTCTGCACCCCAGAGCTGACCCTGTACCGAAACTCTCCATACCCAAATTCCTCTCAGAGAGAATTGGTCTTCAAGGAGTGTTGACACCTGGGCTTACAGGAAAGACAAGCCACAGTCAGAGAGAGTAAGACCAGCTAACACCAGAGATAATCAGATGGCGAAAGGCAAGGGCAAGAACATAAGGAACAGAAAGCAAGGCTACTTGGCATCATCAGAACCTAGCTCTCCTACCACAGCAAGTCCTGGATACCCCAGCACACCAGAAAAGTAAGACTCAGACCTAAAATTACATCTCACGATGATGATAGAAAATTTTAAGAAGGAAATAAATAACTCCCTTAAAGAAATACAAGAGAACACAGGTAAACAACTAGAAGCCCTTAAAGAGGAAACACAAAAATCCTTTAAAGAATTACATGAAAACACAATCAAATGGGCAGAATTACAAGAAAACACAATCAAACAGATGAAGGAAATGAACAAAACCATCCAGGAACTAAAAACAGAAATAGAAACAATAAAGAAATCACAAAAGGAGACAACCCTGAAGCTAGAAAACCTAAGAAAGAAATCAGGAGTCATAGATGCAAACATTACCAACAGACTACAAGAGATGGAAGAGAGAATCTCAGGTGCAGAAGATACCATAGAAAACATTGACATAGCAGTCAAAGAAAATGCAAAAAGCAAAAAGCTCCTAACCCAAAACATCTAGGATATCCAGGATACAATGAGAAGACAGAACCTGAGGATAATAGGTATAGAATAGAGTGAAGATTCCCAACTTAAAAGACAACAAATGCCATCCCAGGCTGCTATACCCAGCAAAAGTCTCAATTATCACAGATGGTGAAACCAAAATATTC
The DNA here is from genome assembly GCA_019843965.1 of Rhynchomys soricoides. NCBI lineage: Eukaryota > Metazoa > Chordata > Mammalia > Rodentia > Muridae > Rhynchomys > Rhynchomys soricoides. The sequence continues at coordinate 386,173 of JADRCH010000567.1, read as the reverse complement.
TATGACAAATCCAAATTTGCACAGTATGTTTCCACAAACCCAGCCCTACAAAGAATAATAGACGGAAAACACCAACTCAAAGAGGGAAACTACACCCAAGAAAAAGCAAGAAAGTAATCTGTCAACAAACTCAAAAGAAGATAGCTACACAAACATAAAAACAATACTGAAAATAACAGGAAGCAAAAATCACTATTCTTTCATATCTCTTAACATCAGTGGACTCAATTCCCCAATAAAAAGAAATGGAGTGATGGACTGGATCCAGAAACAGGACCCAGCATTTTGTTGTATCCAGGAAAAGCACCTCCGTGTAAAAGATAAACACTACCTCAGAGTAAAGGGCTGGAAAACAATTTTCCAGGCAAGTGGTCCCAAGAAACAGGCTGGAGTAGCCATTCTAATATCAGATAAAATTGACTTTTCAATGAAAAGTCATCAAAAAAGATAAAGAAGGACACTTCATACTCATCAAAGGAACAATCTACCAAGAAGAACTCTCAATTCTGAACATCTATGCCCCGAATGCAAGGACTCCCACATTCATAAAAGAAACTTTACTAAAGTTCAAAGCACACATTGAACCTCTCACAATAATAGTGGGAGACTTCAATACCTCACTCTCATCTATGGACAGATCTTGGAAACACAAAGTAAACAAAAACACAGTGAAACTAACAGATGTTATGAACCGAACGGATTTAACAGATATCTATAGAACATTTCTTCCTAAATCAAAAGAATATACATTCTTCTCAACACTTCATGGTACCATCTCCAAAATTGACCATATAATTGGTCACAAAACTAACCTGAACAGATATAAGAAGATTGAGATAATCCCATGCCTCCTATCAAATCAGTACAGAATAAGGCTGGTCTTCAATGGCAACAAGAACAACAGAAAGCCGACATACACATGGAAGTTGAACAACGCTTTACTCAATGAAAACTTGGTCAAGGAAGAAATAAAGAAAGAAATTAAAGACTTCCTAGAATTTAATGAAAATGAAAGTATAACATACCTAAACCTATGGGACACAATGAAAGCAGTGTTAAGAGGAAAACTCATAGCTCTGAGTGCCTCCAAAAAGAAACTGGAGAGAGCATATACTAGCAGCTTAATAGTACACCTGAAAGCTCTAGAACAAAAAGGAGCTAATACACCCAAGAGGAGTAGAAGGCAGGAAATAATCAAATTAAGGGATGAAAACAACCAAGTAGAAACTAAAAGAACTATACAAAGAATCAACAAAACCAGAAGCTGGTTCTTTGAGAAAATCATCAAGATAGATAAACCCTTAACTAGATTAACCAGAGGGCACAGAGACAGTATCCAAAATAACAAAATTAGAAATGAAAAGGGAGATATAACAACAGATTCTGAGGAAATTTAAAAAATCATTAGATCCTACTACAAAAGCCTATATGCAACAAAATTGGAAAATCTGGACAAACTGGACAAGTTTCTAGACAGATGCCAAATAGCAAAGTTAAGTTAGGATCAGATAAACCATCTAAATAGTCCCATAACCCCTAAAGAAATAGAAGCATTCATTAAAGGTCTCCCAACCAAAAAAAGCCCAGGACCAGATGGGTTCAGTGCAGAATTCTACCAGACCTTCAAAGAAGACCTAGTACCAATACTCTTCAATCTATTCCACAAAATAGAAACAGAAGGAACACTACCCAATTCATTCTATGAGGCCACAGTTACACTGATAACCAAAACCTCACAAAGACCCAACAATAAAAGAAAATCAGATCAATTTCCCTTATGAATATCGATGCAAAAATATTCAATAAAATTCTCACAAACTGAATCCAAGAACAAATCAAAATGATCATTCACCATGATCAAGTAGGCTTCATCCAAGGGATGCAGGGATGGTTCAATACCCAGAAATCCATCAATGTAATCCACTACATAAACAAACTCAAGGAAAAACACCACATAGTCATCTCATTAGATGCTGAAAAAGCATTTGACAAAATTCAACATCCCTTCATGATAAAAGTCTTGGAAAGATCAGGAATTCAAGGAGCATACCTAATCATAGTAAAAACAATATACAGCAAACCAGTGGCCAACATCAAACTAAATGGAGAGAAACTTGAAGCATTCCCACTAAAACCAAGGACTAGACAAGGCTGTCCACTCTTCCCCTATATATTCAATATAGTACTTGAAGTTCTAGCTAGAGCAATTAGACAACAAAAGGAAGTCAAAGGGATACAAATTGGAAAGGAAGAAATCAAAATATCACTATTTGCAGATGATATGATGGTATACTTAAGTGACCCGAAAAACTCCACCAGAGATCAGCTACAGCTGATAAACACCTTTAGCAGCAAAGTGGCAGGATGCAAAATTAACTCAAACAAATCAATAGCCTTTCTATACTCGAAGGATAAACAGCCTGAGAAAGAAATTAGGGAAATGACACCCTTTACAATTGTCACAAACAATATATAGTATCTTGGTTTGACTCTAACCAAACAAGTGAAAGATCTGTATGACAAGAACTTCAAGTCTCTGAAAAAAGAAATCGAAGAAAACCTCAGAAGATGGATAGATCTCCCATGCTCATGGATTGGTAGTATTAATATAGTTAAAATGGCCATCCTGATGAATGCAATCTACAGAATCAATGCAATCCCCATCAAAATCCCAACTCAATTCTTCATAGACTTAGAAAGAGCAATTCTCAAATTCATATGGAATAACAAAAACCCAGGAGAGCAAAAACTATTCTCAACAATAAAAGGACTTCTGGGGGAATCAGCCTCCCTGACCTCAAGCTGTACCTCAGAGCATTAGTGATAAAAACTGCATGGTATTGGTACAGTGACAATCAAGTAGATCAATGGAATAGAATTGAAGACCCAGAAATGAACCTACACACATAAGGTCACTTGATCTTTTGACAAAGGAGTTAAAACCATACAGTGGAAAAAAAGACAGCATCTTCAACAAATGGTGCTGGTTCAACTGACTGTCTACATGTAGAAGAATACGAATTGATCTATTCCTATCTCCCTGTACAAAGCTCAAGTCCAAGTGGATCAAGGACCTTCACATCAAACCAGATACACTGAATCTAATAGAAGAGAAAGTGGGGAAAAATCTTGAACACATAGGCACAGGGGAAACGTTCCTGAACAGAACACCAATGACTTGTGCTCTAAGATCAAGAATTGACAAATGGGACCTCATGAAATTACAAAGCTTCTGTAACACAAAGGCCACTGACAATAGGACAAAACAGCAACCAACAGATTGGGAAAAGATCTTTACCAATCCTATGTCCGATAGAGGTCTAATATCCAATGTATACAAGGAACTCAAGAAGCTAGACTCCAGAGACCCACTAACCCTATCAAAAAATGGGGAACAGAGCTAAACAGGGAATTCTCTGAGGAAACTCAAATGGCCGAGAAGCACCTAAAGAAGTGTTCAATATTCTTAGTCATCAGGGAAATGCAAGTCAAAAGAACCCTGAGATTCCACCTCACACCAGTCAAAATGGCTTAGATCAAAAACTCAAGTGACAGCAGATGTTGTCGAGGATGTGGAGAAAGAGGAACATTCCTCCATTGCTGGTGGGAATGCAAGCTGATACAATCTCTCTAGAAATCAGTTTGGCTGACCCTCAGAAAAATGAACATAATACTACCTGAGGACCCAGCTATTCCACTCCTGGGCATATACCGAGAAGATGCTCCAACATGTAATAAAGACATATGTTCCACTATGTTCATAGTAGCCATATTTATAATAGCCGGAAACTAAAAACAACCCAGATGTCCCTCAACAGAGGAAAGGATACAGAAAATGTGGTTCATTTACACAATGGAATACTACTCAGCTATTAAAAACAATGACATCATGAAATTCGCAGGCAAATGGATGGAACTTGAAAATATCATCCTAAGTGAGGTAATGCAGTCACAAAAGAATGAACAAGGTGTGTACTCACTGATAAGTGATTATTAGCCCAAAAGTTCGGAATATCCAAGAGTAACTTCACAGCAACCATAGGGCTGAGTATGAGGTCCCAGATGGAGGACTTGGAGAAGGGACTGAAGGAGCTGAGGGAGTTGGCAGCCCCACCCAGGGAGCAATAGTTTCCACTGGCCTGACTTCCCGATGATCCTGGAGACTGGATCACCAACCAAAGAATGGAGGGACCCATGGTGTTGGCCACATATGTGGCAGAGGAGGGTCTTGTTAGCCTTCAGGGGGAAGAGAGGCCCTTGGGCCGGAGGGTGTTAGATTTCCCAGTTTAGGAGAATGCCAAGGAGGGAAGACAAAAGTGGGTGGGGGTGTGTGTGGGGAATACCCCCATAGAGTCAGGGGGAGGGAGGAGAGAATAGGGAGGTTCCAAGGGGGACATCTGGAAAGGGGCAAACATTTGAAATGTAAATATAATATAAAAAAACCCCATAATATTCAGATATAAGTGAATTTTTCTGGGTCTGGGTTATTTTTCTAGGGATAATTTTTTCTATTTTCATACATTTCCCTCAAATTTTATGATGCCATTTTAAAAAAGACTTTACTAACACTCTATTGTATAACTGTACTATGTTTTCATAGTCATCCTTTTCTTGAGGGACATCTAGGTTGTTTCCAGTTCCAGGTTCTTATAATTAGAGCAGCAGTAAACACAATTAAGCAGGTGACTCTGTGGTAGGATGAGCACCCTTTGAGTATATGCCCAAGGGTTGTATTCTGAGTCTTGAGGTAGATCAACTCCCATTGGTCTGGGGAACTACTCAACTGATTTCCATAGTGAGTTTACAGGTTCAAGCCCACCAACAACTGGGAAACATTCCTTTTGTTCCACATCCTCAGCAGCATGAGCTGTCACTTGTATTTTTGATATCAGCCATAATTAGAGATATAAGATAGAATCTCAAAGTAATTTGAGTTTTCCTTTTACGGATATTGCACATTTTTTTTCTTTTTTTTACTGTTTCTCAGCCATTTAAGAATGCTCTAGTTATAAATCTCTGTTTGGATTTGTACCTCATTTTAATAGAATTAATTTTATGTGAAATCTCTCGATTTTATTACATACTTTGTATATTAGCTATCTATCAATTATTGAGTCAATACAAATATTTTATCATTCTGCAGGATGCCACTTTGTATAAATGACAGTGTCCTTTGCTCTGCAGAAGCTTTTCAGTTTCATTACATCCCATTTATCAATTGTTGATATTAGTTCCTGCATTAACAGTGTTCTGTTCAGAAAGGCTTCTCCTGTGCCAGTGAGTTGATGGATATTCTGCCACTTTCTCCTCTCTATGCTTTAGTGTACTTGGTTTTAGGTGGCAGTCTTTGATGCATTTGGAATTGAGTTTTATGCACTGTGATAGGTATGGATCTGCTTGCATTCTTCTACACATCCAGGCATCCATTTTGACTAGCATCATGGTTTTGGGTATGATAGCTATTAATTTTTTCATTGAATTCTAGAAAGTTGTTAATTTGGTTGTTTACTCTTGCATTGACTCCTTTTCAGGAGAACTTTCAGGAGAAAGTTGTTTCATTTTCAGGAGTGTGTTAGCTTTCTGTTGTTTCTATTACTGAAATCTGGATTTAATCAATGATGAACTGAAATGATGCAGTGATTTATTTCAACAAAATCAAAATGTTTATATGTACCACTCTATTTATGCAAAATGATAGGAGAGGCAGATTGTTCAGTCCTTGCACATTTTCTCAAGAAGCACATTATCCCAAAGGAAGAACTACAGCTAAAAAAGAGGCATTTGTGTGCCATGTGTGTCTTTCACTTTCTTTAAAATCATTTTCCTCAATAAATTGTCTTCAATATGCATTATAGCATGAGAAGATAAACCTTTAGAATGGATTCATTTGCATCATATGGACCATAAAGTACTAACTTCTTACCTTACTCTTTTTGCTCAGTCAGTAACTGAGGGAAGGACCTGATGACAACATTTACATAGATTTGATCCTTGCTGTATCATTGTAATTTAAACAAATGATCAGTTTTTAAGAGTCTTCCATAACTCTATGGATATTCAAATTTCATTTGCAGATTAAATTGAAGAATAGAAAAATCAGAATCCAGATGGTGATCTAATGGGTTTTTTCATATACACTGAATTTCTTATTATGAAAAATTTCCAACCTTCTCACATTTTACATATAGATACTTATTTTATTGATGGCTACCCTAATTGCATAGGGAGATCCATGATCCTGATATTCATTTATCTATTAATACTTATTTTTCTTCAGTCCAACAGATGTTACCGTCTGTTTGATTCATCTGTAATGCTTACTTCACACTCCTTTAAATACAGTTTCATATTCTGCCCATGTTTTAGGACTATTTCCAACAATAGATGCATTAGCCTGCCCTATTTGTAGTTCTCCAGAAGAAAATTGGGGAAGGGTATGCATTTATCATTGCAAATAGATCTGCTGAAACATTATGGCTTCCTCTTAGGTTCTTTTAGCCCTCAACCATTGAGGACATATCTGGCAGGCATGGAGACACTAGAAAGTGAGGAAACTTCCAGATAAAAGGTAAAAGGAGATATCAACCATATCATGAAAAGTCAAGTCTGCCCACCTGGGGATAAATTAGGCTGTATGCATTGAGAGAGAAGTTACTTAATAAATGACTCTGTGATTATGGATGGACCAAGGGAATGTAACAGACTCATCTATGTGAAGAATATACTTCCTTTAATTTTTCCTTGGGTTAGAATTCCTTTCCTATTTGTATTCCTATTAGAAGGAAAACATGGGCTTATTTTTTTCCAGACCCAAGAACCACTAATAATATGAATCTATTCTCATGTTATTATTTAGATTTTTTCATTAATATAATCATGTATCTGATAGTACCAGACATAGTTTGGATCTCATTTTGGTGGTAGTATTACACACAATGCTTTCATGGATCTAATATTCTTTATAGGATATTCATGCATCAAACCCCAATTAGAATTAGATATAACATATTAAATCAAAACTACTATGGATATTCTGCTATTGCAAAATAAAAAATGAGGAGATGTCACAACACAGCCAAAGATTGGAGGTGTGCAAGTGGAAATCTGAGTGCTTATGAAAAACTCCAAGAAAACCACATGAGTCTTTTGACATCAATTTTTTGAAAATGTGGAATTGTTATTGGAATATGGTTTTATGCTCTTCCAAAGAGAATGAGATAGGAGTGGGCTTATTTCGGGTTTTGTTTTTTGTTTATTTATTTATTTTTTTGTTTTTTGCCTTTGCAGCTTGTCCTTGTCATTGAATACCTTACTCGTGTGATCCTCCTTAAGCTTCAGTATCGAAATGGCCTGATGCTCTGTATAAAATTGCCTATTTCATGAGTCTTTAGTCTACTTCATTTTTAGGCCCCACCGTCCCAGGATCATGGAGGTAACTGAAGCAGAAAACACTTCTCTATTTCTTCTGATTAGTTTTGGTTTGAAGTCTAATTTCTTAGATATTAGAATGGCTACACCAGCTTATTCCTTATATTCATTTACTTGAACTATCTTTTTCAACCTTTTGCCCTGTAGTAGTCTATCGTTCAAGTTGAGCTGTAACTCTTGGATGCAACAAAAGGATAGGTTATGTGTTCCTTTGTTCTGTCAGGCTATGTCTATTTATTGATGAATTGAGAAAGATGTTATTGAAAGATATCAAAAACTAATAATTGTTGATTCTTGTTATTTTCTTATTCTTATTTATGATGATGGGGGTGATAAGTATACACTTCCCTTCTTTTGATATTTCTAGCCTGAAATTATGTTTTCCCTGTGTTTTCATGGTTGTAGTTAACCTCTTCAGGTTAGAGTTTTTCTTCTAGCACTTTCTATAGGGTTAGTTTTATAGAGAGATACTGTTCAATTTTGACTTACTTTGGAATATCTTATTTTTCCCATCTATATTGATTAAAAATTTTACTAGGTATAGTCACTGCTCTAGCGTCTATTGTCCTTTAGAATCTACAAGACATCTGTCCTGGCATTTCTGGCTTTTATATGCTGTATTGAGAAGTCAGGTGTAATTTTAATAGATCTGTTTTAATAATTTACATCTTTTTCTCCTGAAGTTTTCGATATTTTTCTTCATTCTGTATATTTAGTGTCTTGATTATGTGGCAAGGATACTTTCTTTTCTGGTCCAATCTATTTGGTGTTCTGTAGTCTTCTTTCACCTTAATAAGCATATTCTTTCTTAGGACAGGAATTATTTCTATGATTTTGTTAAGAACATTTTCTATGCCTTTGACCTGGACTTCTCCTTCCTCTATTCCCATTACTTTTAGATTTCATCTCTTCATAGTGTCACAGATTTTCTGAATTTTCTCTGTCAGGAAATTTTTAGATTGAATATTATATTTGACCAGTTTTGTCCATAGGGTCTTCAATACCTGAGACTCTTTTTTCCATCTCTTGTAATGTGTTGGTGAAAAATTTCATTTATTGAATTCCCTCAGTTTGGGCCTTCTCCATTGATTCTACTTTCATCTTCTGGTCTTAAATAGATTTATTCATTTTCTATTTTTTAATTTAATTTTACTTTTTACTTATTCACTTTATATCTTACTCCCTACCTCAATCCCAACCACCCCATCCCATAATTATTCTACTGTTCCCCCTTTTCTTCTACTCTGAGCTGATGGGTATTTCCTCACCCTGGCACTTCAAGTCTCTGTGAGGATAGATACTTTCTCTCCCACTGAGGCTAGACAAGGCACTCCAGCTAGAAGAACATATCCCATGTGTGGGGATGTCTAGGTCTGGCCTGTGTATGTTCTTTAGTCAATGGTTCAGACTCTGAGAGCTCAAAGGGTCCAGGTTAGTTGACTCTGTTGGTCTTCATGTACAGTTCCTATCCCCTTCAAGACCACAATCCTTCCTCCTATTCTTCCATAAGTGTCCCCAAGCTCCATCTACTGTTTGACTGTGGGTACCTTTATCTGTCTGAGTCAGCTGCTGGATAGAGCCTCTCAGAGGACAACATGCTTCTGTCTGTAAGCACAGCAGAGCCTCATTAATTCTTTCAGGGATTGGTATTTACCATTGGAATGGGTCTCAGTTGTGCTGATTATTTGTTGGCCATTTCCTCAGTCTCTGCTCCATCCTTCATGCCTACATTTCATGAAGACAGAATGCATTTTGGATTGAGAGTTTTGTGGGTGGGTTGGTGTCTATTACTCCACTGGGATTTCTGCCTGGTTATAGGAAGTGGCCTCTTCAGATTCCATATGCCCAGTGTAGTGAGTCATAGCAAAGGTCACTTCCAATGATTCTTGGGTGTCCCCCTTTATCCCAGGTCTCTGTCCTATCCTGGAGATGCCCCCACCTCATCAGTCCCATCAGCTGCAGAATTCCATGGCCATCTGGCAATCTCTATTGTGGAGGGTTCTAAGACACTATTGGAGACATATAGAAGCTTAAAATGAAGAGACCATAGTTGGGCTTTGTGCTTTCTTTGTACAAGAAATGAAGCAACATTGAAAAGCATGGGAACCAGTGCAATTTAATACAAAGGGGCTGAGTGTTGGAAAGCCCAGTGACATCAGTACAGAGGTGTTCAGCAGCCAGTGGCTTGGGTTCACACTCTGGGTTATCCAAAGTGATAAGATGGAAGATAGAGAGTAAAAGGAGAGAAACATGGTCACTAGGATCAGGATGGTCCATGTGGCTCTGTCCTCATGGGCAGGCTTTGGGGACAAGCTGTGGCTATGAATGTACTGGACTCGCTGTTTGTGCTTATGTAGGACAAGGGCCATGGAGCCACTGGCCCAGGCCATGATGACCAGACACATAATATCACTTAGGGATAAAATCACTCCTGCTAGTAAGAAACCCAATCTCTCAGGCATGGTAGAGGAACAGTGTCTGTGGATTCCTTTGGCAACCAGGTTTTTACTATTCTGTGGTGCATTTGCAGTCTTGGCTACACGGATATTGAGCATGAGGTTCAGGATCCAGCAAAGGAAACAGCAGGCACCAATCCACTTTGAGGATCTAATTCTGAGGCTCAGCCACCCAGAAGTACTGGGATGAAGCTTAATGGCCTGAAAACCACTGAGGAGGGAGGTGGTGGTGAGGGAGACACCTCTGGCCACTCTGTACAAACTGAGGATAAGATTACATCCAGCATTCCCCAGGAAAGATGTCAACCCAAAAGTGGTCACTGTCTGAGGGATCCCTTTGGAGAGAAGAACCAGGTAGTTTGATATGATGAGCTGATTGAGAATCATGTTTGTGGGTCTCATCACTTGTGCAGTGAAAACTGGGAAGTTATACAGATGAAAAAGGAATGAATTGCCAAGGATTCCAGCAGTGGTCTAAAGAGTCTTATCTTGTTTTCTTGTTTTTTTCTTAGATGCACTCATATTTCTTTTTGTATACCCAAGGACACTTCATCCTACCACAGAGTCACTTGCTTAATTATTTTTCATTGCTGCTCTATTCATCATAGCCTGGAACTGGAAACAACCTAGATGTCCCTCAAGAGAAGAATCAATAATGGAAAATGGAATTAAAAATGTGGTAAATTTACACAATGGAGTATTACTCAGTTTTTAACAAACTGACATCCTGAAATTTGCAGGCAAATGTATGGAACTAGAAAAAATAATTCCAAGGGAAATAACCCAGACTCAGAAATATAAATATAGTATGTATTAATTTATATGTGGATATTATCTGTTAAGTAAATGATAGCCAAAATATAAGTCATAGACTCAAGTTGTTAGGTATAGAGGAAGAGACTAAGAGGAACATATGGACCTCCCTGTGTGAGCAAAATAGAGTAGATGTTTACGGGTGAACTTGAACATATTGAAGGGGATGCGGATCTTCTGGGAAGACTGGGGGAAGATAAGATTTAGGGACAGGATGAGGGGAGAGACAGCTAGAATTGAATAGCATATGAGCAACAGTGTGGAAACTAGTACAGTGGAAATTTAATATAATGCCTAAAGCAATTTTAATGAACTCTCCAAATAATGAGGAAGTCAGAACCCAAATGTCCATCTCATATGCCTAAATTAAACTTCCAGTACTAGGACTAGGCTTCATAGAATTGAGTTGCTGGCTCAAAGGATATCATGGAAATCCTCAAATAACCTGGCAATTGCTAAAAATATTGGTTGTTCTCCACAAACTGAAAGTGAGGACTCATTGCTAAAGACAACACCCACACTAACGATTGAACATAGAGAAGTGAATTGATGCCTACATAGAACCTTCACCACATGTTTTAATGTATTTGATACTGAAAGGTACCCTGCAGGCTACCAAAGGGAATCACCAACAGCAAGCCAAGGACAAAACCTTTCATTTACCATCTTTCTTACTTGAAAAATATGGTAGGGCTTTAGTGACACAAACCTTGTGTAAGAATCCAGCTGATGTCTGATTTGGCTTAAGGACCACTCCGTGATGTAGAATCCACACTCAGTACTGCTTTGCTGATCGAGAACAAGAGATTAGATAGACCAGAGTCCCAGGGTAGAACTAAATACTACTTATCTAAAAAAAGTAACAATAAAATTACTTTTAAAGATATTGTGCTACACTCAGCTATCATTAGAAAAGGTTCTTTTTGCAGATGGGAACAAATACAGATCCTCACAGGCATAACAAGAGAGAAAGAGAGAGAGAGAGAGAGAGAGAGAGAGAGAGATCTTAGAATTCACAGATCTCCTATAAATCCCTCCCTCAAATCTGTCCCTTCAGAGCTCAGAGAACTTGGTAGAAAAGAAGGCAGATGAAACTGGGAAGATATAGAAGATGCTGAACACCAGGAACACAAAGTCCTCTGAAACATGTGTGCCAAGTTCATACAAACTCACAGAGAATGTAGCAGCGATCACAGGTCCTACATGGCCTCTAACAAATATTCTGCATATATTACCATTTTGTTTAATAAAAGGGAAAAATGGACCTACTGTAGGTAAAAACAGGCAACAAATAATAACAAAAACAATTACAAAATTACCACTCAATTCATTAATTCCTGGCTGTGGAGGCAGGCATACATAATGCCAGCTCTCAAGACAAGACAGGGACATCAGGAATTCAAGGTCATTCTAAGCTACAGATTGAATTCAAGCCAAATTTAGGCTATAGGAAACACAGTCCCAACAAGCAAGCAAGCAAGCAAATAAGCAAGCAAGCAAACAAACAAAAAACAAAAACAAAAACAAAAACAAACAAACAAAAACAAAAAAACCCCAATGAATATATCAAGCCATTCCTCTTCAGTCCAAAGGATTGAAAGAAAGCCCCAAGCAAAGTTTCCCAGTAGCCGGAAGTTGGAATTAACAGAAATGCCAAAAGATAGAAGAATAGAGTAACAAATTGATATATACATATAATTAATGGACTGGCATTAAATTAAGTGGAATGAATCTGACAAAAGACAACTGCATAATTTTATGCATACATGTACCTAAAACAAAGTCATACAGACTGGAATATAAATCTGTAGTTCACCAGAGCTGGGGAGAATAAGGATTAGGACATCAGTGTTTAATGGACACAGTTCCTCTCTGAAAGATGTAAATTTGCAGGCCTGCAGGGCTATGATGTAAAAAGAATGAACTTAAAATGATTGAATTTGAATGAAATTGGCAAAGTATTACAATCTCATTGTGGATAATTTACCATAGTAAAAACCCCACTGACTAATAATAATTACTCTAAAGGTGAATTCAGTCATCTGTTGGAGAGGGTCTTGTCTCCTATTCACAACATTATAGTGAGCAACTTGAGAACACCTTTCAATGCAAATGAAACCATTGTTACAACTCCATTACTGCAGAATTGTTTTTTTCTAAGACCTAGAATATACTACGTTTTGAACAGTAAGTTAAGTGACCAAAAATCAGCAACTTAAAAGCAAACCTGAAAGCTCTAGATTAGCAAAACAAAGTAAGCACACACAAGAGAAATAGATGGCAAGAAATTCTCAAACTGAGGGCTGACATCAATAAAAGAGAAATAAAGTGAACAATATAAAGAATCAATGAAAGAAAGAATTAGTTCTTTGGAAAAATTAATCAGATGAACAAACTGAATTAATGATTATAAAAGATTATTCAACCTTCTCCCATTCTACATGCAAAAACATATTTTATTGATTACTCTCCTAATGGTATAGGCAGTGATTCATGATCCACCTATTCATCAATGTATTAATACTTGTGGAACTGGCTGTTTTGATTCATCTTTAATGGTTAATTCATATGCCCTTAAATATCATTTCAGATTCTGCTTATGTTGTAGGATTATTTTCAACAAGAGACTCAAACTCTTGCACACTCCAACCTTTGTTGCTTTATTTCAGAAGGAAATGAGCAAGCTGATGCAAGAACTTGCCCTATTTTTACTCCTTCAGAAGAAAATTGGGGAGGGGTATGCATCTGTTGTTACAGATGAACCCACTGAAACATTATGGATATCTCATAGGCTCTTTCATCACTCAGTAATCAAGGACATGGCTGGAGGCCAAGAATACAGTGGAAATCACTAGAAAGAAAGCAAAACTATAGCTAAAGGACAATAGGAGATGTGGATCATATCATCAGAAGTCAAATCTGCCCACCTGGGGCCAAATAAAGCCTCTATGTACCAAAGGAAAAGTTACTTTACTAATGACTCTATGCTTATGACTGTACCTTGGGACCATAATAGACTCATTTATCCATCTGAAGAAGGGACTGCATTTAATTTTTCCTTGGCATATACATCACTTTCTATTTTGCATAAGACATCATAAAGCTTGTATTTCTATTAGAAGGCAAATATGGGCTTCTGTTTTACCAGATACCAGAACTACTAATCATATAAGAATTTTTTCTTACTATTCTTTAGATTTTTCTTATTAATATAATAATTTAGCTAATAGTACCACACATAGTTTAGATCTCTGTTTTGGGTGACAAAATATAACACAGAATGCTTCCACAGTTCTAATATTATAGTTTTGTTCCTTATAAGACACTCACACATCAAATGACAAATAAATTTACTGAAAACATCTTAAATTAAGACCACTATTGAAAAATAAAAAGGAGGCAGACGTTGGAACACAGTCCAAGAATGGACTCATGCAAGGGGAACTGCTGACGCTTGTGAGAAAACCCCAAGAAAACAAGATGAGACTCTTTTGACCTCAATTTCTTCAAAAACATTCATTTATTCTTGCAATGTGGTTTCATGCTCCTCAGAGATGTATCAGATAGGTGTGAGCCTACTTCTGATGTTGTCATGCAGACGCCTCTTTGGAAAAACATACTTTTGCCACATGTGATTTGTCCCTATGACTGACCTCCATAAACAGGTCATCCTTATTAAACCTCAGAGTATAAATTGCCTGATGATCTGAATAAAATTGGCTATTGTGTGAAACTTTCGTTCTCTTCGTTTTTAGGCCATGCTATCCAATATCACTCAGGCAACTGAAGGAGCAAACAATTCTCTATCTCTTCTGATTTGTTTAAATTTGAAGTCTACTTTGATAGATATTAAGATGGCTACACCAGCTTGTTGCTTGAGTCCATTTGCTTAGACTATCTTATTACATTTTACCCAGTGGCAATATCTGCCTTTGATATTGAGATATGATTTCTCCATGCAACAAAAGGATGGGGACCTTGTGACATCAATTCTGTTAGTCTTTGTCTTTTTATTGAGGAATTGAGACCAATTATATTGAGAGATATCAATGACCAATAATTGCTAATTCCTGTTATTTTGTTATTCTTGGAAGGAGGTATATGTGCACTTCCCTTCTTTTGTTTTTTTCTGGTCTGAGATGAACTATTTTCTGTGTGTTCATGGTTGTAGTTAACCTCCTTAGGTTAGAAATTTTCTTCTAGCAGGTTCTAAAGGGTTAGTTTTATAGATTGATATTATTTAAATTTAACTATATCAGGGAATATCTTTTCCCTCCAACTCTGGTGATTGAAAATTTTGCTGGGTATAGCAATCTGTGCTGGCATCTATGGTCTTTGAGAAACTACAAGATATCTGTCCAGGTACTTCTGGCTTTTAAGGTCTATATTGAGAAGCCAAGTGTATTTCTAACAGGTCTGCCTTCATATGTTGCTTGTTAATTTCTCCTGAAGCTTTCAATATAATTTCTTTGTTTTATACATTTAGTTTCTTGATATCTGACAGGGGAACATTCTTTTTTAGTCCAATCTATTTTGCTTTCTGTATTATTCTTGCAACTTTATAAGCATCTCCTTTTTTAGGATAGGAAGTTTTTCTTCTATGGTTTTTGCTGAAAATATTTTCTGTGCTTTTTGACTCTAGTTCTTGCTCTTTAATTTAAAGTGATTTATTGAGTAAAGATGTCTACAGCTTATAGCTGGGCAGATGAGGGATGAAATGCCATCATTCCAGTTCTACAGAAGTCGTTAGAAGGAAAACTTCAGTCTGAAGAGAAGCTTAACTAAAGCCAAGAGGACATAAAGAACAAACAATCCAAGAAGTTAATCAAAAGAGGGGGGAAATCCCACACCTCAATTGAAAACAAGAATGAAACAACATTGTGCCCTGTAACTATCAATATTAACATTCTCATTTCTGGGACAAAGACAAATTTAACATACTGGATTAAAAAAAAAAACAAAAAACCAGAATCTGTCTTTCTGGTGCATCCAAGAAATACAGTTCTCCATCATGAATAGGAAAGATAGGAGGTAGAAATTTGCCAGCTTTCACAATTTTATTTAATTGAATATTTTATTTATTTATTTATTTATTTTACACTCTCTCCCCCTCCTCCCCCCTTTCTCTTTCTCTCTCTCTGAGACCCAGATAATGTGCAGAGGTCAAAGTACAACTTCTGTGGGTCTGTTTTCTCCTTTTCCCTTTGTCCCAAGGAGTCCAAGGGATCATGCTGGGGTTCAGCCTTGACACAGGATCGGGATTCTCAATTGGAAGCAAGGATATCTGGAAGGTGCATAATAAATACGCAGGCAAATTTTTTGGGTACAAGTTGACAGGCAAGTTTCAAGGCTTGAAATTGCTCTCTCCCTCTCCCTCTCCCTCTCCCTCTCCCTCTCCCTCTCCCTCTC
>JADRCH010000567.1:297016-370057 GCA_019843965.1 Rhynchomys soricoides | reverse complement strand
CTCTCCCTCTCCCTCTCCCTCTCCCTCTCCCTCTCCCTCTCCCTCTCCCTCTCCCTCTCCCTCTCCCTCTCCCTCCCCCTCTCCCTGCCCCTGCCTCTCCCCCTTCCCCTCCCCCTTCCCCTCCCCCTTCCCCTCTCCTCCCTCTCCTCCCTCTCCTCCCTCTCCTCCCTCTCCTCCCTCTCCCTCTCCCTTTCCCTTCCTCCTTCCTCCCACCCCTCTGGACCCTGGGCTTCTAAGATGACTCCATCTAGGCCTGCTGTGGGAAGTTCCTTATTTCTGATGGTGGGTCCCCTGGAGGAATGTGTCTCCTGCTTCTCAGGGTCCCAGACGCCATCCCTGTGTATGCTGTCCCCAGCATGATCAAACTCGGGTTATCATTCCTGGAGGCAAGTACCTTTACATGTTGAGCCATGTTCCTGGTGCCAGTCTTTTTCTTATGAATGAAAAGCACCAATAAGACACACAAGTCCTAATCCTGCATATAGAAACTGTTAATAAAGACTACTCCAAATTCATTTCTGAGAGTCTTGTCCTTTTTTCTGGGAACAAATGTTAGACCAAGCAAGTTACTCCTACCCACATCATCTCATCTGCCCACATCTAGGTAGGCACGGTGTAAATTTCTCTGGACTGACAAATAATCACACTGAGAAGTAAAGCCCGCAAGGTGGCAAGATACACAGCCAAGCTTATTTCTACTTCCTAGACCTCAGTGCCCTGTGTACCCCACCAATTCCACCTGGTGTTCTTTAGTCATTTGAGTTTGTGGTTTTTTCTGTATTTCCTACCCTGGCATGAATTGTCACTAATAACTCTAATTGATTTCAGGAATTTGAACATGGTGCAGGTGTTTCTCTGAGATGATTTCTAATCTTGCAGACACTGTCACTGCACTGAAAGGAGAAATGATAATCACCTCCCAGAAGGATGACCTCATGGAATGCCAACTCTTTATCTCAGGGATGAAATGCTCTTCTGTGCAGATGATCTGAGTATGACCAAAGTGGCTACTGCCTCACTGAATATGGCTTGGTAAGTTGCCTCTTTCTTTTTCATAGTTTTCTTTCTCTGGAAATGTCTTAAGGGATATGGGGTAGATATGCAAAATTTTGAGACAGGTTTTAGTAATGTTGTCCAGAGTTGATAAAGAACACATGGGTTCACATGATCCACTTATTTCAGCCTACATGCATGTGAGGCTAGCCAGGACAATTAACACATTTGTGGTCCATGTTGTGCTTAGTTGGGTCTGTGAGCATGCCTCTGAGTGTTTTCAGTAAGACCCAGACAACCATATATGCTCACTTTCCTACTTGAATTTCATTATCTTATTAATTTAATAGTCACAGAAAGTTCTAAGATCATGTGATGAAAATAAATACACCTTTTCATAAACGTAAGAAAAATAACACCCCAAATTGTCTAAGATCTTTTTAGGATTCTGGATAGGAGGAATTACAGTGGATTGATAGATGTGGCTCTGTCATTTGACCATAGTGACAGTGCCTTGTTAATCCTGCATACCCTGTACCAGTCTCAAGACTATCAGCGTTTCCCCCATCCTATCTTGAGGTAGTGAAAACACAACCTGTTCCTGATTGCACAAATGAGCTGCGTTTTCATGTCCTTATTATAGAAGTTGTATCCAGCTTATTCTTTACCCATTTCTCTGTAGGTAACCCTTTAATACAGAAAAAGAGGAGGGCGTTTGTGTTTGCACGAATGACTTCTGTTATTAAATTGCACAGGGATCTGGGATCTTAGCAGGTCAAGAGGTGAGATATTGTCTTGGTTCTGTGTGTGTCTCTAGTGTCCACACTTCATTGCCGAGGACACAGTGAGTCTATTTACTCAGAGATATATGAATGGCCTCCATTGCCTGTAACACTGCAATTTAATCTGCCTACTTTTAATTATGGAAAGATTTATTTTCCTAGTGCTAAGAATTGGACCTGGAGGTTTGTGCATTTTGGGCAAGCTCTGTAGCTACACACCTTGGCCATAGGGAAAATTAAGAATCCTATTTGAAATATTTCAATTTTAACATTTCCTTCTCTTAACCTACCTGTACTTTATCTAGATTTCAATATTTTCCAAAATTGAATGCCAGTTACATAAATTTTTGTAATGTAATAACGTTAATTTTGAACAAATGAAATTTTGTTACAAAAAGGACAATTATTGTTTTGGTGGATCTTAATTTTAATTTGAAAAATGTTGTATTTCCTGTGATATTTTCTCTATTACTTATTTGGGCTGGCATTGTTGGGTTTGAGGCAGGTTCTCATAATGTTTCTCTGACTGACCTGAAATTCCTTGTGTAGAAGAGACCAGCCTTGAGCTAGCAGATAACTGCTGCTTCTGCCTCAAGAATTCTAGAGTTAAATGTAGATTCCACTCACTCATCCAATTTTTCTATTTTAAGGTCACCATATATTTAATATTATATTAAATTATGAACATATTGCACATTAAATTTCATTGATTAATCTGGTTTTACTTTAAATAATGCCACTGAAGAAACCTAAATAAGTCCTAAAATTTTGTCTCATAGGTTAACAGAAAGATGAACTTATTATACAAAGTGGACCATAAACACTTGCTAGAGATAGAGTTCTGCTACCAAGAGAGATATATGGATTTCCTATTATTTGGCTCTTATCATTCCTTAAAGGTCAGAGTCTTGACTTTGCTTTTGTCATGCAATTTTTGTTGGTTTTTTGTGTGTATGTGTATGATAATGAGTATTGAACCCTGGGCCTTGTGCATTCTAAGCAAGTGCTTGATTACTTATGAATTATTCTAGACACAAGTTTTGGTATTATATATGCTTAAGTAAAATACAGTTTTATCCTTTATATTTTTTAATGATGTATTTCTTCTATTATCATTTGTGTATGTGTTGTGTGGACATGTGTTCATGAATACACATATTTGTACACTTGAGAGCAGTGTCAAGGGAGTCCAAAAGAGACAGACAAACTCCTGGAGCTGAAATTACAGAATGTTGTGAACTTGACAAGGTGTGTGCTGGGAACTAAACTTGGGTTTTCTGAGAAAGTCTGAAGTGATCTTAAACACCAAGCCATCTCTCCACTCCCCACCCCTATTTATAATGTACATGTTTGTGGGTACATATGTCATGTTGTTCATTTGGAGAACATGAGACAACTTGTAGCATTTTAGTTTGTTTTTCTACCAGGTACCTCCCAAGCTCCAACCCAGGTGATCAAGCATGGTGACAGCTTTATCTGCTGAGCCATAATCTTTTAAGGACATACAAGAAGGAAGATACATTTGTGGTAGCCTGGCTCCATACTCTCTTCTCTGCATTGCTTACTGACTCTCACAAGACTATTTCTAAAATTGGTGATTTTCTTTCACATTTAAAGATAAAAGATAAAAAACTGATCTCTGCATTATATTATTTTTGTCTTTGTAAACACTGATGTTTCCTCAAATGGACATGGTCAACAGGACTTGCTTATCAGGTACAGAGCTGCACATCACATTGTCAGAGCAATGCCAAGGCACTGAAACTTCCAGTGACTGAGTGGAGAGCTTTGAGTGTGTGGCTACAAACAATGCTGCTCTAAGTCCTTATACATCCAAAAAAGGTCTGCTCATAATGTTAATCTTCATGAAAAATACTAGTTTTGATAGAAAAGTCATTTCTAGATGAGAGAGGAGTAAACTGTGCTAGCTTTATCTGATGCTGTGATAAAATATTATAACCAAACATAAGGTAGAGAAGAGAGAAATTTGCTTTTTCTTATGGCTCCAGAAGGATAGTCTATTATGAAAGGAAAGATACCAAGACTGTCAGAAAAAGTGAAGAGGGAGGAGCAGGAGGCTGGATGATTAAACACACAAGAAAAACAACAGAATGTGGATCCAGGCTGTACACAAGCAAGGCTTCCTTCCTTCCTCCCAGTGATGGCTTTCCTCCAGCAAGGAATCATCTCCTAAAGAATCATAATGTCATAAACAGTACCTCCAACTATGAAGAAACTATTCAAATATAAGTCTCTGGGGGGTTTTCTCATTCAAACTACCATAAGTAACAACCCATCACTGTATTTTTCTGACTCAAATAAAGGAAGCTCACGGTCCTGTCCTAGAAATGGATGCATTAGTTTCCATTAACTTAAACTGGGGAATAATGTTCCTCATTCAGACCACTGCTGGAATCCTTGGCAATTCATTCCTCTTTCATCTGTATAACTTCCCAGTTTTCACTGCACAAGTGATGAGACCCACAAATGTGATTCTCAATCAGCTCATCATATCAAACTACCTAGTTCTTCTCTCCAAAGGGATCCCTCAGACAGTGGCCACTTTTGGGTTGACATCTTTCCTGGGGAATGCTGGATGTAAATTTATCCTCTGTTTGTACAGAGTGGCCAGAGGTGTCTCCCTCACCACCACCTCCCTCCTCAGTGGTTTTCAGGCCATTAAGCTTCATTCCAGTACTTCTGGGTGGCTGAGCCTCAGAATTAGATCCTCAAAGTGGATTGGTGCCTGCTGTTTCCTTTGCTGGATCCTGAACCTCATGCTCAATATCCATGTAGCCAAGACTGCAAATGCACCACAGAATAGTAAAAATCTGACTGCCAAAGGAATCCACAGATACTGTTCCTCCACCATGCCTGGGAGATTGGGTTTCTTACTAGCAGGAGTGATTTTATCCCTAAGTGATATTATGTGTCTGGTCATCATGGCCTGGGCCAGTGGCTCCATGGCCCTTGTCCTACATAAGCACAAACAGCGAGTCCAGTACATTCATAGCCACAGCCTGTCCCTAAAGCCTGCCCATGAGGACAGAGCCACATGGACCATCCTGATCCTAGTGACCATGTTTCTCTCCTTTTACTCTCTATCTTCCATCTTATCACTTTGGATAACCCAGAGTGTGAACCCAAGCCACTGGCTGCTGAACACCTCTGTACTGATGTCACTGGGCTTTCCAACACTCAGCCCCTTTGTATTAAATTGCACTGGTTCCCGTGCTTTTCAATGTTGCTTCATTTCTTGTATGAGAAAAGCACAAAGTCCAACTATGGCCTCTGCATTTTAAGCTTCCTAGAAGACATGTCCCTTTTTACATCGTCACCTCTTCCTAATATTTGTAGGCTTATATTTTTATTTTTATGCTTGCTTATCTATAAAAACTTTGTGATGTAATATTAAATAAAAATCATAAATTTTGCTTCTTGTTGCTTCTCAGTAAACATGTTTTAAAATGTAAACTAATGCATATTTATTTTCTAAAAATTCCATACAACTTCCATCTAAGCCTGTGATGTTCCCACTCTGGATCCTAAAGCACTGGACTTAGAGTAGAAGCATATCTTCAGCTTTTATTCCTTTAGATATCAGTGTAGGCTACAGGAGACCCTATCTTCAAAACACAATACCATTTACCATGTTTCCCTGTGTTGAATCTCTCAATTTCACCCACAGCTCTGCAGCAGAACATCTGTTGCAGTCATCCCTATCCTTCTCTTCCTGTATCCTGTCAATTCCACGAATCTCCCTAGTTCAACCTTTCCCTCCCCAGTTGCTCTTTTGTTGAAGCCCCGAACTGCAGCACACACTTTAAGCTAACATAAGGGTTGCTTATGCTTATGCAGGGCAATGAGTAAGCTGAAGGCAGATTCACACTTATGAATGAAAATGTCTCATATGCAGTAGCACTATTAGGAGATATGGCCTTCTTGGAGTAAGTCTGGCCTTGGAGGAAGTGTGTCACTGGAACAGGGCTTTGAGGTTTTACATACTCAAGCCAAGATCAGTGTAACTCTGCCCTCCTACTTCCTTCAGATCCATGTGTAGACCTCTCAGCTATGCTTTCAGCACCATGTCTGCCTGCATGCTTCCCAACATGATCTCAGTGGACTAAACCTCTAAACTGTAAGCCAGACCTCAGTGAAATGTTTTCCTTTATAAGAATTGCCATGGTTATGGTGTGTTTTCACAGCAATAGAAACTCTAAGAGAACACTTTCCCTCTGTTGTTGCAGGTCCAAGTGCCCTAGTCTCATCCCCAGTTCTGTAGCAGAAAATTTGCTGTAGTATTCCCTTCCACTCTTACCCCATCTCTGATAGGCAATTTTATTCAGAGCATCAGGCAATTTCTACCCTGAGGTTTAAGGAGGATCAC
Organism: Rhynchomys soricoides; assembly: GCA_019843965.1. Classification (NCBI taxonomy): domain Eukaryota; kingdom Metazoa; phylum Chordata; class Mammalia; order Rodentia; family Muridae; genus Rhynchomys; species Rhynchomys soricoides. The sequence goes on along the minus strand of JADRCH010000567.1, from coordinate 363,895 downwards.
ATGAGTGCAAGCTGCAAGAGGCAAAAGTATGTAACAAAATCTGAAGTAAGCTCACTCCTATCTCATATACCTCAGAAGAGCATGAAAACATATTCCAAGAACAATTCCATGCTTTCAAAGGAATTAAGGTCAAAAGACTCTTGTGTGGTTTTCTTGGAGTTTTTTCAAAAGCACTCAAAATTCACTTGCATATCTCCAATCTTTGACTGTGTTCTGACAGACCCAAACTTTTTATTTTTCAATAGCAGGATATCCATAGTAGTTTTGATTTAATATGTTGTATATAAATTTATTTGTGATTTGATGCATGAGTATCCTATAAGGAACCAAATTATAATGGTAGATCCATGAAAACATTGTGTGTAATACTGTCACCAAAAAGAGAGCCAAACTATGTTTGGTACTGTTAGGTACATGACTATATTAATGAGAAAAATCTAAATAATAGCAGGAGAATAGATTCATATCATTAGTAGTTCTTGTGTCTGGAAAAAAATAGGCCGATGTTTGCTTTCTAATAGGAATATAAATAGGAAGGGGTTTCTATCCCAAGGAAAAATGAAATGCAGTTTATTATTCACATAGATGATAAAATCAATTATGTTCCCAAGGTCCATCGATAATCAGAGAGTCATTTGTTAAGTAACTTTTCCCTCAATGTATACAGCCTAATTTGTCCCCAGGTGGGCAGACTTGACTTCTAATGATGTGCCCTATAGCTCCTTTTGCCATTTAGCTGGAAGTTTCCTCTCTTTCTAGTGAAGTTCATTGTCTCCTTGTCTGCCAGAGATGTCAATGGCTGAAGACCTAAGAGGAAGCCATAATGTTTTAGCAGGTTCTTTTGCAATGACAGATGCATACCCTCACAATTTTCCTCTTAGAAATAGTCCTAAAACATAAGCAGAATATGAAACTGTGTTTAAGGGTATATGAATTAAGCATTATAGATGAATCAAACAGATTGTTACATATATTAGACTGAAGAAAAAAGAATTAATAGATTAATAAATATCAAGATCATGGATTTCCCCCTATATGATTAGGGTAACCATTAATAAAATGAGTATCTGCATGTGAAGTATAAGAAGGTTGGACAATTATCATCATCATCAGAAATTCAGTGAGTATGAGAAAACCTGTTAGATCACCAGCTGGATTCTGATTTTCTATCCTTCAATTTAATCTGCAAATGAAATTTGACTATTCACAGAGTTATATAAGACTTTTAAAAACTGATCATTTGTTTAAATTAGAATGATATAGCAAAGATCAAATCCATGTAAATGTCATCAGGTCCTTCCCTGAGTTACTGATTGAGCAAGAAGAGTAAGGTAAGAAGTTAGTACTTTATGGTCCATATGAGGTAAATAAATCCATTTCAAAGGTTTATCCTCTTGTGCTATAATACATGAGGGAGACAATTTATTGAGGAAAATAAGTAATTTTAAAGACAGTGAAAGACCTACATGATACACAAATGCCTGTTTTATTTTGGATTCAAATAGCTATACTTTCCCCTTTGGGATAATGAGCTTCTTGAGACCATTGCAAAGACTGAATAACCTGCCTCTCCTTTTAGCATTTTACAGAAATAGGTTGGTGCATATAAACATGTGGATTTTGTTGATGTTGCACTGGAAATACCAAATAATCCTCATGCATTTGGGAGTACTTGGTAAACTCTCTTCTTGGTGTACCCTAGCTTGCTTAGATTGTAAAGTTTACGTTTGCATGAGTTTCTTAAATCCACATCAGGAAATTAAGGAAATATAAGGTTAGGTTGTTTTTCAAGTTCCTTAGTACATATTTCAAGGTTAGTTTCAGGCTGTGGAGGATACTTATGTAAAGGAAATTCCAGTATATGTGCTGAGATTGTCACTGTCATCATAGTTCTGCAAATTAATGCTCAAGGGACCCAAAAGTGAACAGGGATCTTTCCTACTTTTATTGTTGTCTCTTCAATATTTTTATGGACTATGTCTCATGCTTCATCTAAGTTATCTTCTTCTGGAAACCAAGGATTTAATGAGAAACAACTTGCAAGCAATCTAATAGTTGAGGATTTAATATCAGTGTTCCTCCTTTCTTTAAAAATGATGAACAAAGCCTTCCCTGTTTTCTGCTCTATTATCCTCACTAACATATGTATTTGAAAGTCCCTATTCTCTTATCTCATAAGCAACTTTAGGTCCCTGATTCTGGACATCACTAGTTTTACTACTCTAGAGCCTGAGAGACTTGGGAAGATGGGACTGATAAATGAAGCATACTAAAATTTCATGAAATAGCCAAGTTTATTAAGTGCATCAGGCAATTTACACACTGAAAGATAAGAAGACTTACATGAGTATGGTTATGAGTCACAAGCACAAAATATTTTTGGGAAAAATATTTTTCATAGATACATATGAATAACATTAGCTGAAGTAACTCCTATCCCCTACACTGGGGAGTATCATGAAACCACAATCTAAGAACAATTCCATGTTTTTGAAGAAACTGATCACAATCCATTTCTTGGACTGTTTTATGACAGGAGAGGACACTACATACTCATCAAAGACGTAATCGAACAGACAATGTTACAATTTTTAACGTCTATATACAAACATAAAGGCCCCCAAGTTTGTAAAAATAGCACTCTGACACCTTAAATGACATATTGACTCCTACCCAATCATAGTGGAAGAAATCAAAACCTGACCTGCATAAATGGACAGATCATCAATAGAAAAATTAACAGAAAAATACTGGAGTTAACAGACATTATAAACCAAAAAGACTCAACAGATATTTATAGAACATTTGACAAAACAAACAAACAAACAAACAACAAAACCACAAAGAATATGCTTTCGTCTCTTCACCTCATGGAATTTCTTCAAAGTGAACACATATTCAGGTATAAAGCAAGTCTCAATAGATATACGAATATTGAAATAACATCCTGCATCTTATCAGTCCATCATTGATTACATTTGGATTTCAATAATAGAAACAACAGAAAGCTAACGAACTCCTGGAAACTAATCAACTTTCTCCTGAATGAAAATGAGTCAAGGCACTGGTTTGAACCTGTGCACAGAGCAGACCTGGGGCACTGGTTCTGCACCCACACCCACAACATTAAGAGGAATCTCAACTTCCAGGTGCTCTGAAATGCCCAGGATCACAGATGAGGCCACAACTTCTGCTTCAACAAGCATCATAACTAGGACCCCCAGGATCCAGGGATGCAGGAATTCCTGCCCATCCAGAGGCACAGGTTCCTTTTGGTTTGAACCTGTGCCCAGAGTAGACCTGGGGCACTGGCTCTACACCCACTTCTACAACTCCCAGAGGAAGCTCAACTCCAGGAGATATGACACACCCAGGATCACTGGAGCTTTGACACACTCAGGACCACAGTTGAGGCCACAACACCTGCCCTAACACTGGGTATAACTGGGACCCCCACAGGAACCAGTAAAACATGAAACTTTGCCTATCCAGAGGCATGGGTTCCTTCTAGCTTGCACCTGTGCCCAGAGCAGACCTAGGGCTCTGGCTCTCTACCCATTTCTGCAACACACAGAGAAATCTTAACTCCCAAGAGCTCTGACACAGCCATGATCTCAGGATCCCAGAATCACAGGATCACAGAGACGGCTGGACTCTGAGGAGTTCGGACACAACCAGGATCACAGAGGGACAGACTCCAGTCAGAGACAGCAAGAGCAGTTAGCACTAGAGATAACCAGTTGGCAAGAGGCAAGCACAAGAATATAAGCAACAGAAACCAATGCTACTTGACAACATCAGAACCCAGTTTTTCCAACACACCAAGCCCTGGATACACTAACACACCTGAAAGGCAAGATTCAGATCTAAAATCCCATCTCATGAATATGATAGAGGAATTTAAGATGGACATAAATAACTCACTTAAAGAAATACAGGAGAACACAGGTAAACAAGTAGAAGCCCTTAAAGAGGAAACAAATCTCTGAAAGAAATACAGGAAAACACAACCAAACAGGTGAAGGAATTGAACACAACCATCCAGGATCTCAAAATGGAAATAGAATTTTTTTTGAAGAGGAAAGGGTTTATTTGGTTTATACATTCCAAACACATCCATCATCGAGGGAGGTCAGGACATTAACTCAAGTAGGAGCAGAAGCAGCAACCATGAACAAAAGTTCCTTACTGGCTTTCTCTCCATGCCTTTCCCAGATTTCATTTTTATATAACACAGGTCCTTGTCCCCACGGATAACACCACTGACAGTGGACTGAACCCTACTGCATCAATCATCTGTCAAGAAAATACCTGAAGCCAATCTGATGGAGGCAGTACCTCAGCTGCAGATCCCCTTAGGTTACACAGTTTGTGTTGAGTTGAAAAAGGATCCTTTTTCATCTTTTACATCCAATTGATTATGAAATCCAAGAAGACATTCTTTTTTTGTCATAGTATTTAATCAGAGCAATAGAAAATTACTAATAAGCATTATAGGAGAATACATTTGTGTTCTTTTAAACCACCAAAATTGTTCTCAATTGTTACCATAGCAATAGGAAGTAGTTGCAGTTGTTGACATTGTTAGAACTGAGGTAGACTGGAAGGAATTACAGTAGAATGAGTCAACGATTCAGAAAGTATCTCGTTTCTTTTTCTCATTCACTTTACATCCTGCTCACTGCACCCTTTCTTTCTCCTCTGTGCAGGTGAGGGTCCCCTGGTATCCCCCTACCCTGGCACTTCAAGTCTCTGCAAGTCTAGGTACTTCATCTCCCACTGAGGCCAGACAAAGCCCAGTTAGAAGAACATATCCCACATACAAGCAACAGCTTCTGGGATAGCCCCCCTCCAGTTCGGAACCCACATGAAGACCAAGTTGCATGACTGTTACATATGTGCAGAGAGGCTTAAGGTCCAGCCCTTGTATGTTCTTTGGTTGGTGATTCAACTCCAAGGCTCCAGGTTAGTTGGTCTTCCTGTGGAGTACTTTATCCCCTTAAGGGCTGTAATCCTTTCTGCTATTCTTCCATTAGAGACCTCAAGCTCCATCCACTGTTTTGCTGTGGGTGCATGTCTCTGTCTGAGTCAGTTGGTGGGTGGGGCCTCTTAGAGGACAGTCATACTAGACTCCTGTTTGCAAGTATAACAGAATATCTTGAATAGTATCAGGGATTGGTGCTTCCCCATGGGATGGTAGAAATAGAAATATTAAAGAAAACACAAAAGGAGAAAACCCTGGAAATGGAAAACCTAGGAAAGATATCAGAAGTCACAAATGCAAGCATCACCAACAGAATACAAGAGACAGAAGAGAGAATCTCAGACATAGAAGATACCCTAGAAGACATTGACACAACAGTCAAAGAAAATACAAGAAGCAAAATGCTCCTAACTCAAAACATTCAAGAAATACAGGACACAATGAAAAGACCACGCCACAGAATAATCTGTATAGAAGAGAATGAAGATTCCCAACTCAAAGGGCCAGCAAATATCTTTAACAAAATTATAGAAGAAAACTTCCCTAACCTAAAGAAAGAAATTCCCATAAACATACAAGAGGCCTACAGAACACCAAACAGACTGAACCAAAATAGAAATTCCTCCTGTCACATAATAATTAAAACACCAAATGCACAGAGCAAAGAAAGAATATTGAAAGTGGTAAGGGATAAAGGTCATGTAACATATGATGGGAGACCCATCAGAATTACACCAGACTTCTCAACAGAGACTGTAAAGGCCAGAATATCTTGGGCAGATGTCACACAGACCCTAAGAGAACAAATGCCAGCCCAGACTACAATATCCAGCAAAACTCACAATTACCATAGATGGTAGAACCACGATATTCCATGAGAAAACCAAATTTAAACAATACCTTTCCACAAATCCAGCCCTACAGAGGATAATAGAAGGAAAACTCCAACATAAAGAGGGAAACTACACCCAAGAAAGGGAAAGAAACTAATCTCACACAAACACAATTCGACCTCTCCCAACAAAAATAACAGGAAGCAACAATAATTGGTCTTTAATATCTCTGAACATCAATGGACTCAGATCCCAAATAAAATGACACAGACTAACAGACTGGATACATAAATGGGAACCAGCATTTTGCTGCATACAGGAAACACACCTCAGTGACAAAGACAGACACTACCTCAGAGCAAAAGACTGGAAAAAAATTTCCAGGCAAATGGTCCCAAGAAACAAACTGGAGTAGCAATTCTAATATCCAATAAAATAGACTTACAACCAAAAGTTATCAAAAACGATGGGGAAGGACATTACATACTGGTCAAAGGAAAAACCTACCAAGATGAACTCTCAGTTCTGAACATCTATGCCTTAAATGCATGGGCACCCGCATTTGTTAACAAAACATTACACAAAGTACACATTGAACCTCACACAATAGTAGGAGACTTTAATACCCAACTCTCACCAATGGACAGATTGCGGAAACAGAAACTAAACAGAGACACAGTGAAACTAATAGAAGTTATGAACCAAATTGACTTAACAGATATCTACAGAACATTTTACCCTAAAACAACAACAAAAAAATTTTCTTCTAAGCACCTTATGGTACCTTCTCCAAAATTGACCATATAATAGGAAACAAAACAAGCCTGAACCGATACAAAAAGATTGAAATAATCCCAAGTATCCTATCAGATCACCACAGATTAAGGCTGGTCTTCAACAAAAACAAAAACAACAGGAAGTCTACATACACATGGAAACTAAACAACTCTCTATAAATGATAACTTTGTCAGGGAAGAAATAAAGAAAGTAAAGACTTTTTAGAATTTAATGAAAATGAAAGCACAACATACCCAAACTTATGGGACAAAATGAAAGCAGTTCTAAGAGGAAAACTCATAGCTCTAAGTGCTCCTTAAAGAAATTGGAGAGAGCATACACTAGCAGCTTAAAAGCACACCTGAAAGCTCTAGAACAAAAAGAAGCAAATGCATTCAAGAGGAGTAAATAATCCTCTTAATGGCAGGAAATAATCAAACTCAGGGCTGAAATCAATCAAGTAGAAACAAAAAGAACTATACAAAGAATCAACAAAACTAGGAGCTAGTTCTTGAGAAAATCAACAAGATAGGTAAACCCTTAGCCAGACTAACCAGAGGACACAGAGACAGTATCCAAATTAACAAAATCAAAAATGAAAATGAAGATATAACATCAGAAACTGGAGAAATTAAAAAATTATCAGATCCTACTACAAAAGCCTATACTCAACTAAACTGGAAAATCTAGATGAAATAGATGATTTTCTAGACAGATACCAGGTACCAAAGTTAAATCAGGATTGGATAAACCATCTAAACAGTCCCATAACCCCTGAAGAAATAGAAGCAGTTATTAAAACCCTCCAAAAAAACCCCCCCTGGACCAGATGGTTTTAGTGCAGAATTTTATAATACCTTCAAAGAAGACCTAATACCAATATTTCTCAAACTATTTCATAAAATAGAAACAGAAGGAACACTACCCAATATATTCTATGAAGCCACAGTTACACTGATACCTAAACCACACAAAGACCCAACAAAGTAAGAGAACTTCAGACCAATTTCCCTCGAGTATTGATGCAAAAATACTCAATAAAATTCCTAAAAACTGAATCCAAGAACACATCAAAAAGTTCATTCACCATGATCAAGTAAGCTTCATCCCAAGGATGCAGGGATGTTTCAATATATGGAAATTCATCAACATAATCCACTCTATAAACAAATTTAAAGAAAAAAAAGCCACATGATCATCTCATTAGATCCTGAAAAGCCTTTGACAAAATACAACACCCTTTCATTCTAACAGTATTAGAGAGAATAGGAATTCAAGGTACATACCTAAATAGAATAAAAGCAACATACAGCCAGTCAATTGTCAACATCAAACTAAATGGAGAGAAACTTGAAGCAATACCACTAAAATCAGTAAAGACAAGGTTCCTCTCTCTCCCCTATCTATTCAATATAGTACTTTATGTTTTAGCCAGAGCAATTAGGCAACAATAAAAGATCAAATTGGAAAGGAGGAAGTTAATATATCACTATTTGCAGATGATATGATTGTATGCATAAGTGATCCAAAAAATCCATGAGAGAACTCTCGCAGCTGATAGACAACTTCAGGAAAGTGGCTGGATATGAAATTAACTCAAACAAATCAGTAGTCTTTCTCTACTCAAAGGATAAATGGCCTGAGAAAGAAATTAGGGAAATAACACCTTTTACAATAGTCACAAATAATATGATATATTGTGGTGTGATAGTAACAAAGCAAGTGAAAGATCTGTATGACAAAATCTTCAAGTCTCTAAAGAAATAAATTGAAGACGACATCAAAAGATGGAAAGATCTCTCTCCCATGCACATAGATCAGCAGGATTAACATAGTAAAAATGGCCATCTTACTAAAAGCAATCTAGAGATTCAATGCAATCACCATAAAAATTCCAACTCAATTCTTCACAGAAAAAATAATTCTTCATAGAAAGAGCAATTCTCAAATTTATCTGGAATAACAAAATACACAGAATACCAAAAACCATTCTTAACAATAAAAGAACTTCTGGGGGAATCACCATCCATGACCTCAAGCTCTACTACGTAGGAATAGTGATAAAAACTGCATGGTATTGGTACAGAGAAAGATAGGTAGATCAATGGAATAGAATTGAAGACTCAGAAACGAACCCACACACCATTGGTCACTTGATCTTTGACAAAGGAACCAAAACCATCCAGTGGAAAAAAACCCAGCATTTTCAACAAATGGTGCTGGTTCAACTGGCAGGCAGCATGTAGAAGAATGCAAATTGGCCCATTCTTATCTCCTTGTACAAAGCTCAAGTCCAGGTGGATCAAGAACCTCCACCTAAAACCAGATACAATGAATCTAGTAGGATAGAAAGTGGGAAGGAACCCAGAACACATTGGCACAGGGGAAATTTTCCTGAACAGAACACCAGTGGCTTATGCTCTAAGAACATAAATTGACAAATGGGACCTCATAAAATTGCAAAGCTTCTGTGAGGCAAAGGACACAGTCAATAGGGAAAAGATCTTAACCAAACCTACATTCAATAGAGGACTAATATCCAAAATATACAAAGAACTAAAGAAGTTAGGCTCCAGAGAACCAATTAACCGTATCAAAAAATGGGGAACAGAGCTAAACAGAGAATTCTCAACTGAGGAAACTCGAAAAGCTGAGAAGCACCTAAAGAAATGTTCAGCATCTTTAGTCATCAGGGAAATGCAAATCAAAACAACCCTGAGATTCCACCTCACACCAGTCAGAATGGCTAAGATCAAAAACTAAAATGACAACAGATCCTGGTGAGAATGTGGAGAAAGAGGAAAACTCCTCCATTGCTGGTGGGATTGCAAGCTGATACAACCACTCTGGAAATCATTTTGGAGTACCATCAGAAAAATGGACATAATACTACCTGAGGACCCAGCTATACTGCTCCTGGGCATATACCCAGAAGACGTTCCAACATGTAATAAGGCCACATGTTCCATTATGTTCATAGTAGCCATGTTTATAATAGCCAGAAGCTGGAAAGAACACAGATATCCCTCAACAGAGGAATGGATACAGAAAATGTGGTACATTTACACAATGGAATACTACTCAGCTATTAAAACCAATGATTTCATGAAATTCACAGGCAATTAATGGAACTTGAAAATATCATCCTGTGTAAGGTAACTCAGTCACAAAAGAATGAACACAGTATGTAATCACTAATAAGTGGATATTAGTCCAAGAGGTCGGTATATCCATGATTCAATTCACAGCAACCATTGAACTGAGTGTGAGGTCCCAGATGGAGGAGTTAGAGAAGGGACTGAAGGAGCTGAGGTGGCTTGCAGCACCACAGAGGGAGCAACAATGTCAACTGTCCAGACCCCCAGGAGCTCCCAGAGACTGGACTACCAACCAAAGAATACATATGAAGGGACCTATGGTGCTGGCCACATATGTGGCAGAGGAGGGCCTTGTTGGCCAACTGTGGGAGGAGAGACCCTTGGGCCAGAGGGTGTTGGATGTCCCAGTATAGGGGATTGCCAGGGAGGGAAGACAGGAGTGGGTGGGTGGGGGAAAACCCTCATAGAGGCAGGGGGAGGGGGAATGGGATAGGGGGTTTCCAAAGGGAAGGCCTGGATAGGGGAAAACATTTGAAATGTAAATAAAGTATCAAAAAATACAGTCTGGGATCTTCAACAAAATAATCTACAAGTGCTGACTATTTTATTCCCATGGCCCTTTCACGTTGGGTTAAGACCTTTAATTTATGCCAAAATGGATAACAAAGAACGTTTTAGGATCTAAACAAAACAAAACAAAACAAACAAACAAAACCTTAAAAGGCTGCTTTTTCTTTTCATAAAAACCTATGTTTTTTTTAACTACTTTGCTTTTCAGTCAGTATTTCCTCATGAAATAAAACACTGACCATGGTATGTTGGAGTCTCTATCCATCAGTTCACAAAGAGAAAACTTAAAATTTTCAGAAATTCTGGAAGCCAATTATTAAATAGCACTAATATTTACAATTGAGTTAAACTTGTAATTAAATGAATGAAATAAAATGTTCAATGTTAAAAACTCAAAAAAATTGATTTATTATTTAGATGGGAATAGTGGCACATGCCTTTAAAACAGCCCTCAGGAGGTAGTGGCAAGCAGATCTCTAAATTTGAGGCCAAATCAGTTCACAGAGCAAGTTCCAGGACAGCTGGAGCTCCACAGTGAAACTCTGACTCAAAAAACTAAGAACAAAAAGGATTTATTTTTACATTTTTTATTTTTTTTATATGTACACATACTCACCTTACCCCAGCTCCACTTTTCCTCTAACTTTCTCCATATGTATACATTATGCATATGTATATAATGTATATGTATATGCATGTGCATATGGGAGTAGGTGTTGCTCAAACATGTGTAGTTTTTTGGGGAGGCCAGAAGAGAGGGTCAGATGCCCTGAAGTTGAATTAGAGTGCTTGTAGGCCACCTGATATATATGGAACTGAAACTAGTCCTTTGGAAAAACAGCAAATGTTGTTACCTGCTAGGCCATTACTCATGACTTAACTTAGCTAACTTTACCTAGTAGATTGGGACTGGAAAGATAGATGGTGAGGTAGAGACAGGCTGATATCTATGGGTCCTAGTAGGGGAGCTTATATCAAAACAAGTTACTTTCTCAGGAATGACCCCCAAGGTCTTCCCTGCCTATACCCTGCCACATCCCTGACCACATATACACCTTGTTTGATAGAAGAAAGGTGCTTATATTCTTGTATAAGGAGAGAGCCCCAAAGGTAATAGTCCACTAGAAATATCAGAGGCTCGGGTACATGAAATAATGGCATATAATTGATGGCCAAAGTGCTGTGTTTGTATTTCTGTCTTTAGACTGAAAGTTAGAAAAGTGGTGGTCAATACTTGCTATGGTTTGCCCTTATTTAGTAAATGATGACTTGGTGTGAGACTGTCATGTGGGAGCTGTTGAATCCCTGCACCGTGCTCATTCTGTTAGGCGTGAAAAGAATGAGAATATTCATACATATACTTCAGAACTCAATGAGAATCACTTTTGAAACTACTGACTAAAACTACAGGGAGAAGCATAGGTAATATGACTTTCCATACTCATATTACCACATGCAGATGGTGTGTGTGTGTGTGTGTCTGTATGTGTGTGTGTGTGTGTGTGTGTACATTGTATATGAAAAGTAAATTAAGATCTTTCCACAAACCTAAGACAAAGTCTTCAGTGAATATGTGCTATAAAATGAAATCAGACTAGCTAAGGAAACTGTCATGGTTTAATCAAATAATAAGTTCTACTTTTTAAATTGTATATTAATTTTAAATTGTATATTAGTTCTCTGAGATTTTGGTATAAATGGTTTTTAATCATGTTTACCCACTTCCCCAATTCATCAGTCAAAATGCCATCTCCTTCACCACCCATCTATGTGTCTGTGCTTTAAATACAGACCTATCAAGACCAATGGGTGCTGCCCAAATATTCTTGCATGTATGATCTTCTATGATTGCTGTTTGATTACTAGGGACTATGCTCTCAGAGAAAACTGTGTATCTCCTTTTCCAACAGTTAACAATTTCCAATAGCTCAATTCCTATAGTAGAATTTAGTGAACACCTCCATTTTGTATGCTGGGATTTGGTCTTCTTTGGACTTGTACAGATCTTGGCCATGCTGTCACAACCACTGTGAGTTCACATGAGCAGCTGTTCTGTTGTGCACAGAAAATACTGTTTCTTTATACTCATCCAACACATTTGCACCATCTTTTCTACAATGATTTCTTAACATTGTGAGGAGGGGAAGTGACAGAGACATCCTGTTTAAGGATAAGCATTATCATGCAGTCTTTTATTCTCTGTATTTGGATGTTGTGGGTGGGTCTCTGAGTTAATTACCATTTACTGCAAGTAAAGGCTTAGTACAAGAGGAGAGATGCATTAATCCATGGATATAGCAGGTTGTTAGGAGCCAGTTTAATACTACGTTCATTTAGCACTAAAAAGGTAATATGTTCTCTCTTAGGGCCTATGACCTGTCTTGCAATGAGTTCTTGGCCCAATAATAGTGCCAGGCATGGGTTTCAGCTTGTGAAGCAGGGCTTAAACCCAATCAGAAAGTAGTTTGTTATTCCTATATTGTGTGTGTGTGTGTGTGTGTGTGTGTGTGTGTGTGTGTGTCACTATTACACCAAGGGGCATATCCTGGTCAGCTGCTATTCTACATAGTGTTGTTGCAGGGTATGATTGATGATGACTTTGCTTTTCCAGAAGTGTAAATAAAACGCCCCTTCCCTGTGGAAATCACCCAGTAGGGATGCATCTTTCAGATAAAGATCAGTTTAATTTCTCTGTCATGTTTTGGAGGATAACCAAGAGCAATGGCAATTCCAATTCTATTTTTTTTAAGACCATTACTACATTTTCATTCTTAGTCCTTAGAGTGTTCTGTAGTCAGTGGTGGTAGTGTTTTGTTTTTTAAAAATGTTTTATTCTTTTTGAGTGGGTTAGGTCTCAGAAGGTAGCCCAGGCTATTCTCAAGCTCACTATCTGGCTCAGGCTGGCCTCAGATTCACAGCAAACCTCTTTAAGCATGAGAGAGTGGTAGAATTATTGTTTTGCAACACTAAGACAGACAGTTCTCAAGTTCTCCACAAATTATCTAAATGATTCTCACCACATGTAGATTTGTGCTTTCTGCAAAACCATGGACCTGATTTATCTAAAAAAAAACCCACCTCATTCTTTTCTATAATCCAGTATTTAGACACAAATACAAGCTTTAATTTTTCCTTAGATACACATAAATTAGTGAATAGCAGAAGTGGAAGAAGGAAAAAGTAATTTAAAAAACTTAGATATGAATAGATGAGAACAACATAAATCTTAAAAATCATGGTACATAATGAATAAAATTGTTCATTGCCATTGATTTCAATGAACTTTGCCATTGTTGACACTCTTATTTCCTTCATTTCATAGGAAGACAAACAGTTTTTGTCTCCTGAAGGTTATGTACTTTTTTTCTCATGTATATACAATGTTGAGATTCTAAACATGTCTTAACCACCTAAGTTAGAAAAATATTGACCCCCATGCTACATAATGTTTTAAGACCTGGGAGATTTGCCCAAGTTGACATCCTCCCCCCAATTCCAGCTTTTGCAATCATGTACCAGGAATCATTGTAATATCCATGCCATAGGAATATGAAGAGAAAAAAAATATATTCAGAATTTAACTCTCTTTAAATGTATTGTTACCTATATGATGGCCTATGTGATTTCTATCCGTACAATTTAGAATGCTATTGAATTACTTGTCTTAGTTAATTTTCTATTTTGACAAAAAACAAATGAAAACACACACACACACACACACACACACACACACACATACACACGATCCAAAACCCAGACCAAATCACCTTAAAGTAGAAGGATTTATTTTCTCTTGGCGTTTGAGGATACAGTCCATCATGGCAAGGAAGAGATTGAAGCAGATAATCACATTGCATCTGTAGTCAGATAGCAGAGAAAGATGAATGCTGGTTCTCACCTTGCTTTTTCCTTTTTATTCAGTTCAGGACTCTAACTAATGGGTTGTCAGCTACAAAGAATTATATTGGGTCCTCTTACCTCCATTAAATTAACTTATAACAGCCCTCAAAGACATGTACAGAAGTAGGTCTCCTAGGTGGTTCTATGACATGTCAAGTTGACTATCAGTATTTACTATCACATTACCTAATACTGTTTGGTCAACAATGAGGCTAACAATTGCACAAATATGGGACATATGAATATATTCATGAACAGGAATCAACAGAACTTGTGACAAAGTGAGAGAGAAAAAATATGTTTTCCATGGAAGTGAAAAATGAATGTTGTTGTAAGTATTAAATATTAATTGGAAATTTCTACCCCTCCTTAGATCAGTTAGTTCCTAGATAAAAGACACAGAATTTTATATTTGTGATAAGTCTTTAAAACACTAGAGCTGGGCATACATGTACTCTCAATGCTATTAGTATATATTTCCCTGTCAATAATGGCCAAATATGACTTACCATCTTCTACCTTGGATACTCTTATTCCAATTGGCCATGTTTTCATAGTTCACCTACCCCTTGGAATTGTCTCCTCTCTCTACCTTTTCCATCTTCCTTGTGGTCCTCCTCCAACCCCAAGTCTGGGAACTGAAACCCTGACTATCTCTCTTCTGCCCAACTACTAGCTGTGGGCATCTTTATTTTACCAATAGTTTTGAATTTTAAGGAGCAAGATTACATAGCATCACTTGGTATATATGAGAATTTCCTTGTCTCTGGGGGCAGCCAGATTTGGGGGCAAATATTTAAGATTATAATACATAGCAACAGACCAAATCTCAGCAGAGTGTGGAGACAAAGTTGTCAACACTGACTAGTGCAATGAGACAGCACAACGTATGGAGACTGGTTTGTAGAAATGTAGAGGCTACCCTCTTTACAGATTGTTGTACAGAATACCAGGATACAAGCAACTGAGAGAGAGGTGACAGTGCAAGGGGGAGTGCAGAGAGGGAGAGGAGAATCATTGATAACTAACTACAGTTTGGAAAACAAAGGAAGTAGTGTACATTGGTTAGAACAGCTCTGTTGCAATATCAATGGAGTGCTACAGATAACATGTGGAAATTACACAGGTTTATGGCAATTGGTGGTAAATATATCAGAGTCACAGTGATCAACTAGTCTCCTTCCTGTAGGTGAAAAAACATAAAAATTATAGTACAGTTTATTATGGTGGCGGTGGTGGTGGTGGTCATGGTGTGTGTGTGTGTGTGTGTGTGTGTGTGTGTGTGTGTAGTCTGAGGATATAATAGTAATAGCAGCTCCTAATAGATTTTCTATTGAGCGTGTCTAGACATTTTATTATGGCAATGACAATAGGGATGGAGAATTCTGAATAAACCCCTATATCCTCAAAAATTATGGACACAAATGTTCACTTTCACTTACTATTGGTCTGTTTCATACATGGCAATTGAACAAATACATCTGTGTGAACCTACATGGAGTTTTTACTGGAAAAAGAAGTCAATAAGGCCAAAAAGACCATTTGATCTCAAGTTATGTAATCCATCAAGATTCAATATCATGGTCCAACATAACATGTGTTACCATTTGCGGGAGTGAGAAAAAGTTGTAGATACAAATTGTCAGTTTCTCTAATGCTTTTTTCTAAATTATTCTCCAATACATACTTCTAACTTTTCTGAATGAATGGAATGTATTAATGTCAACAAAAGACTTAATCCTTCCTATACTCCAGCTACTCAAAAAAACATACAAACAAGCAAAAAAGGAGATTAAAAAAAAAAAAACCTGTCCCAAGAGACACAAAAACTTGTGAGCAAGATGATGGAAAGGATAAAAATATCAAAAGACAGGCTGAAACAAATAATAAAAAAGATGCTTACTACCATTGCTTTAAAAAACACAGGCTTTTATGTTCATATTTTGTTAATTTAAAAAGAGTGAAAAAGGTTTTCTTGCTTTGGGTCTATGAAGTTTTTCCAGAAGACACACAATATGAAGTTTATAGGTATGTTGGGGCTACCCAGCTAGAAAACATTAGCCATATTCTACACAGCGTCATCAGATACCGAGTGTCAATCTGAATGCCGAGCCTCCCCTGTGACGAGTAATTATAATGACCTGATGTCATGCTCTATTATGTCAGATTCACTGCAATGTGAAGTAATGATATGAAATGTTAGCAAACAGATCTAACAGTCAGTCAAAGAGTCAGTAAATGTTCTCCAATGGTTAAGGTGCAGAACCGTGTAAATGCTTTCACAACTCCGACTTTGAGAAAGCAGCAACATAACATAAGGGAGAAAGAAGGGAATAAAGGGGTGGGGGACAGGACTAGGGAGAGACCAGGATGGTTTGCATGTCATGTTAACATCTTTTAAAGAAAGGCCAATCCAAGACCATTTCCCTAACCAGCTAAGGAACTTCTCTGCCCTGAGCTAGCAGGTGTTATTTCTTGACAAGGTGACAAGGTTCTGAGAAGGAAAGTCCAGGGGGTCAGAGATTAAAAAAAGGAGAGAGAGAGAGAGAGAGAGAGAGAGAGAGAGAGAGAGAGAGAGAGAGAGAGAGAACAGGTAGGCTTAAAAATGTCTTGCACAAGCTATGTCTTATGCCAAGCAAGTTTATTAAGAAATATGGCATCTTATGTACTAAGTGCAAAGGAGACATGGGATTGAGTAAGCAGGAAGCTAATCAAGCAAAGTTACCCAAGGGGAGCACAGAATATCTCAAAGACTTAACATACTGAGCACACAGTGGACCTAGACAGATAACTCCAGTTCCCCCCTTCTCCCCCTCCAGGGGGATAAGCCAAGTTCCCAGGAACCACAATCTTAACTCCAGCTACAGACTGGAACCAAGTCCCCCTTTTAAACATGGAATTAGTTTCTTTTTCTTTTTTATAAGGGTTTCTGAGAAGTCTTAGAAGAGTCTAGCACTAAGTATATCTCTTCATCATGGTGCCATGAGTACATGATTATTAAGAAGATTCCAATATAGGAAGGTGTTCCTGATGGCCCCAGTATCAGAAGACACTCCAACGGATACATTCTCTGCCTTTCTTTTACTCATATATGCGTATACTAAGTCATATGCCTGTTTGATAAACTTTCCTGGTCAAGAGCTGTTATGAGGTAGGAAGAGAACAGTCTAATACAATGTGATGACAAGAGACAACTGTCAGGCTATTGAGCAATGCTGGAAAATGAGATGTGATAGCAGACACTGTATTCAAACAAGACCGCTCCACTGAGTCAGATTTTGTGGTAAATAATATATTTGGGCTAAGCCATTTCGTTAGGTAGTAATAAACAATAAGCAATTCATCCAAAAGAATGGGAAATGAAAGATATAGAAAGAGAATTAAAATATAAAAACAAAAGACTCCATCGGTAGACAGATAGCTCAGTATGAAATTTCTTCAAGCATACGGAATAAAGTGATAAAAGGCCCAGATGAGTGTAGTAATCTCCCTGCCAAACGTCATAGAAGCATTCTCCATAAACATTCATTTAGCAAAACCAGAAAAATGTCTCTCTGCCTGGGTGCCAAAGGAGATTGAGAAGCTGTATCTGTGGTCATAGTGGATTTACAGATGGAGGGAAGCACTGAGAAACAGCAGTTCCCTGAATCCCTGCTGCCCTGCTCCATTTCCATTTTCATTTCCTCATCCTTTACAGCCCCTTATACTCTTTCTGAGGTGTTGCAATCGACAGGACTCTTCCTCACTTTTTTATTCAAACCCTAAAGTCTCTTGAGTTTAAGAATTTACCAGGAACGGTCAAAATCACACCAGTGAACAGTGGGCTTTCTCCCTTGGATTTCAATCGAGACTTGACTACACAGTTCTCACAGTGAGGTGCTGAGGATAAGAGTAACTGTGTTCCCCGCCATCCCTCAAAGTGATGCAGAAGGGTACTTATTGTCTAAAACTTCTTGCAAAAATACGTGAATGAATTTTCTGTTGCTCTTATTTCACACAGGAATTCTGACTCATTATGCAAAGAGAAGGAACAGCTAACCACACTATGTGTGAGGCATGTTTCGTAATATGCTCACTATTCATTCAGTCATACAATAGCTTCTGGTTTAAAATACCTTATTTATTTAACAAAAAGATCCTTTTTAGCTACCTAAAGATTTTAGGAAGTCATTATGATCTACCTGCCTGTGATTTTTTAGTAACTTTGATGTCTGGAAGGATGGGTCAGTTGTTAGGAGTACTTGCTGCTCTTGAAAAGGATGTGGGTTCTGATCATAGCTCTCATGCTGAGTGACTCACAACTCAGGAGAGAGTTCCAGGAAGAAATCTCAGATTGCTCCACAGAGAATCTGCTACCTCTTGGCTTGGCTGGCTCTTGAACACACAGTGAATACACATACATGTAAGAAAACACACACACATACATGTAATTTCAAATAATAAAAGTAATTTTTAAAATAAAGTGTAATAACTTTTAACCAATAGGAGAGAAGAATAAGAGCAGAATCCAACCCCCAATATGTGTGATATGGGGGCAGGTAGATGGTGCCATGAACAAGAGTGCTTTAAAAGGCATTAGAATCTGAGTTCACATCACATAATCTGCAAAATATTGCTGAGGCTTGTTGGCCTCCAGCTTAGTGAAAACCCTTAGTAAAAGCCCTTGTTACCTGTGACTTGATATAAAGAGAAAATGCACTTAATGTGTGCTCTGTGAAAGCACAGTGGAAGAGTGCTGTAGTTGGGGGGTGGTGGTAGATTTTGTCTTGTTGAAATGAGACTCTGATACCTTACTTACAGGTTTATTATTCCCTGGTCTCCTTCCTCACAGGACCTGTGACTATTAACTCTAGATTCGTGACAGGATCTGCATAGGGGTTGAAAATAATTTTTCAACAACTTTGCTTCAATTGCCTATAATGAAAACATCCAGACTAAGACAACAAATCCACAGAAGCAATTATGAGGAGTTGGGAGAAAAATCTTTTCTGTGAGTGCATAGAGTACCAAGGGTGTCACATGTCCCATTCCAGGGATACACAAGGCAGTTACATGGTTCTGTCTTGATTTGGGCAGACCTGCCAGCTTTTCCTTAACACCTAATATCTTGGGAGATTACAGTTGTTAATTAACAAGAGTTAAAATTGAAAAGTCCACAGATCTTTTATATCTCACTTTTTAAAAGTATTTTTATCCAAAATAGATTCTTTTCTCATACAATATATGCTGAATACAGTTTCCACCTTTATAGATTATAGTTTACCCTCCTCTACTTGTCCCAGTTCCTCCCACTTCCCCTCCCCTCTGGATCCACTCCCTTTCTATTCTCATTAGAATAGTCTTCTAAGAGATAAAATAAAATATAATAAGATGAAGCAAAAATCTATTATATTGAACTTGGACATGGCAAACCAACAGTAGGATAAAGTCTCAAGAATTGGCATAAGAGTCATAGACCCACTCATTCTCACAGTCACAAGTTCCATAAAAGTACTAAGCCAATTGCCCTATATGCCAGGGACCTTGTGTAGACTCATGTATGTCCCATGCTTGCTGCTTCAGTCTCTATGAGTTCATATATGCCTTTGCCTTGCTTAGTTGATTCAGAGGGCCATATTCACCTGGTGTTCACCATCCCTTCTGGCCCTTACAATCTCTCTGTTTTTTCTTTCATGATATTTCCTGAGCTCTGGGGAAGGGGGCAGAATTTGATGGAGATCTCCAATTTAAACTCTCTCTCTGCATGATGTCTAGCTCTGTATCTGTTCCAATCTCCTGTTGGAGGAAGCCTCTCTTATTATGACTGGGCAAAGTGTAGATCTATGAGTATAGCAGAATATCATTAGAAATCATTTTATTGATTTTTTTAGACCCACAGTGTTTGGCTTTACCCCAGGTTTCTGAGTTTTATAGTCTCTGTTTCTTGGTTACCCAAACAATGTTGGGTATAGTATTCTTCTCGTTGAGTAGGTCTTAAATGAAATCAGACATTGGTTGGTTATTTCTACCTGTCCTGTGACACTATTGCCCTGGCATATTTTGCAGGCAGGATAGGTCAAAGGTTTTGTCGCTTGATTAGTGTCCACATTTTTGTTTTAGTATTTTGCAAAGTAAATTCCTGTACCAAAGAGTCTAGAATGTAATAGTAAAAGCTTCATGTAAGCATCAGCTCAGTTTCTCCATGTTCAATGAGTTATGTTTGTATTGTCATTCTTTGTCTTTGAAACAGTCTGGGTTGTTTGGGGATTTCCATGGGACACCCTTGATCAACAACCCAATTAAATTTTACCTAATTCCACCACTGGAGGCCTCCCTTGGATATAAAAGATGTTCATTTGAGACTCTGCATTCCCCCATTACTAGGAGTCCTCATTAGGGTCACCTTCATACATTCCAGGAGTTTCCACTGCACTAGGCTTCCACACCCTCCAAGTGTCCCCCCCTTCTAGCCACTTTTCCTTATACTCCCTCCCTCCACTTTATCATCGGCACAATCAAATCCTTCCCCACTCCTGTTCCCATCTGCTCCCACTCCGAGAATAAAATCTATTCTATTTACCTTTCTCAGAAAGATTCATGTGTCCCCTAGACCCCTCCTCCTTTTTACCTAATCTCTCTGGGCCTACAGATTGTAGCTTGGTTATCATTTACCTAATGAATCATATCCACTTATTAGTGAACATATTCCATATTGGTAGGATAGCCAAATGTTAATGCTACTGACATATGAGCATGGGAGATCTTTCCATATTTTGATGTCTTCTTTAATTTTTCTTTAATGATGTGAAGTGTTTATCATACAAATCTTCTATCTACTTGGTTAGAATTACTCTAAGATATTTTATATTATTTGAGGTTATTGTGAAACATGCTGTTTCCTTAATTTTTTTCTCTGCCCATGGGTAATTTTTTATATAGGAGAGCTACATTATTTTGAGTTAATTTTGTATCCAACCACTTTGCTTTAAGTGTATATCAGCTCTAGTGGTTCCCTGGTGGGTTTTTTTAGGATCAGTTATAAACATTATCATATTATCTTCAAATAGAGATACTTTGACTTCTTTTTTCTAATTTGTATCCTCTTGGTCTCCTTCAAGTGGTCTTATTGCTCTGGCTAACACTTCAAGTGTATGGGGGGAATGGAAAACCTTGCCTTGTTCCTGATTTTTGTTGAATTGCTTTGAATTTTGGGAGCCATGCGAATTCTCCACTTTAAATTGATGTTGACTATAGGCTTGCTGTAAACTATCTTTATTATGTTGAGATAATCTCTCCATAACTTTTGAGCTTCTGGATTTTGTTGAAGGTATGTTTTGCATCTAGTGAGGTAATAGTCCTATTTTTTTCTTTCAGCTTGTGTATAAAGTGGATTACATTTATTCATTTTCATATATTGAATTATCTCTGCATCTCTGAGGTGAAGCCTACTTGATCATGGTGAATGACTTTTATGACTTTTTTTTCTTGGATTTGGTTTGAGAGTATTTTATTGAATATTGTTGTATCTTTATCTGTGAATTAAATTGGTCTATCATTCTTTGTTGGTTCTTTATAACTGTGACCTCATAAAATTAATTAGACAATGTTCCTACTGCTTCTATTTTGTGGAATATTGGCTTTAACTCTTTCTACAAGTTTGTAAGCTTTCTGTATTCTGCTTTGTTGATATTTAACTTTAATTTGTGGTTATCTGATAATAGAGGGTGTTATTTCAATTTTCTTTTATCTGTTGAGATTTTCTTTCTATTTGATATATGGTCAATTTCAAGAAAGTTCCATGAGGTGTACACAAAAAGTTATATTTTGTGAGTGTGTGCATTTGGGTGAAATGTCCTTTAAATATCTGTTATGTTCATTTAGCTTATATTATCTATAAGTTTCAATATTTATTTGTTTAGTTTTTGTCTGGATGATCTATCCATTGGTGAGAATGGGGTATTGAAGTCTCTCACAATCAGTTTGTGATGGTCAATATGTGATTTATGCTGTAGTAGTTTTGCTGTTACAAACATGGGTGCCCTTGTGTTTATGGCATAGATATTATGAATTGAAATGTCATCTTATTTGATGAGTGTGAAATATCCTTCCTTATCTGTCTTGATTTTCTTTGTTTTGAGGTACATTTTGTTAGATTGTTTATTCTTGTTTCTTTGTCCAATCCTTTACCTTGAGGTGATGTGTAACCTTGATAGTGAGGTATGCTTCTAGGATGAAGAATGATTTATCCTGTTTTTGCATCCATTGTGTTAATCTGTGTCTTTTTATTGGAGGGATTAATTTCATTGATATAAAAACAATCAATGATTGTTGATGTCTTTTATATTGTTGTGGCTGGTGTATATATAAGTCGGTTTGTGTATGTGTGCTTGCATGCTTCCTCTCTTTCATTTTTTTGTCTGATATTATTAATTCACTGTATTTTCATAGGTATAGCTAACCTCCTTTGGTTATAGTTTTCCTTCTAGCACCTTATATGGGGCTGTATTTGCAGATAAACATTGCCTAAATTTTGCTATATCATGAGATTTCTTCTTTGCTCCATCTATTGTGATTGAAAGTTTTTCTGGTTATATTAGTCTAGGCTTGTCTCTGTAGTGTCTTAGAGTATTCAGTACATTTGTCCAACCTCTTCTGGCTTTTACAGTCTCCATTGATAATTCTAAGGGGCCTGCTTTAAATGTTACTTGGTCTTTTCCTTCTGTAGCATTTAATATTCTTTTTTTGTTTTGTATGTTTAATATTTTGGTTAATATGTGGCATATGGTCTTTCTTTTTTGGACCATTCAAGTTGGTGTTTTGTATTCTTCTTGTAGGCATCTTTATAGGCATTTTTAGGTTAGGGACATTTTCTTCTATGGTTTTGTTGAACATACTTTCTGTGCCTTTGACCCAGGTTTCTTCTCTTTCCTCTATTCCTATTATTCTTAGCTTTGGTCTTTTCATAGCATCACAGATTTTCTAGATTTTTTTTTTTTTTTTGGTCAGGAGACTTTTAGGTTTAAAATTTTTCTAAACTTATATATCCATTTTTTTTCTATCATGTCTTCAAGGCCTGAGATTCTCTTTTCCATCTGTTGCAGTGTGTTGGTGAGCCAATGCCTCTGAGCTTCTTGTTGGAATTCCTAAATACTTTATTTCCACAATTGCCTCAGTTTGAGTTTTCTTTATGATTCTATTTTTATTTTCAGGTATTGAACATTTTTATTCATTTCCTTTCACTCTTTGTGTTTTCCTGGATTTCTTTAAGGCATTTATTCATTCCCCCTTAAGGACCTTTTATTAGACAGGGTTCTCTAGAGTCACAGAACTTATAGGTAGTATCTATATAGTAAGGGAATTTGTTAATGACTTACATTCTGTAGTCCAACTCCCCCAAAATGGTCAGCAGCAGCTGTGAATGAAAGTTCAAGGATCTAGCAGTTGCTCAGTCCCACAAGGCGAACCTTCCTTCTTTCAACATCTTAATGTAGTTCTCCAGCAGAACGTGTGGCCCAGATTAAAGATGTGTACCACCACACCTGGATCTGGGACTTGCTTTGTCCCAGGTTGACCTTGAACTCAGAGGTCTCCTTGCCTCAGCCTCCTGGGATTAAAGGTGTGCACTACTTTGCCTAGGCCTAAGATTTTCATGGATACTATGCCTCAAGATCTCCATGTCAAGTTCCAGGTCCTCTTGTATCTCCCAGCCTCAAGATCAGGATCACAGGTGAGCCTTCTAATTCCAAATTGTAGTTCACTCCAGATATAGTCAAGCTGACAATCAGGAATAGTCACTACAGACCTCTAGCATATTCATATGCTGTTTTAATTTTTTTCTTGTGCTTCAGCTACCTTCAGGGGCTGCCGTGATAGGGTTCTGAGTTCTAGTGGGGATCTATTGCCCTGGTTGTTGCTGATTGTATTTTTGTGCTAGCATCTAAGTGTTTGGGCCTTCGATTGGGAAGATTGCTGTTTTAGATTGTGATATCTGGTTTTGTCTTTGTCAGTTGGTGCTTTGTTCTTTGGTCTCATTTCCTCTGTGTTTCTTAGGAAAGTGGGGTGGCTGTGTGTTGAATAGTAGGAAATTTTCTGTGGATTTGATAGATGTGGATACTGGGGATTCCAGGTAAAATATATTTCTGTGTATTGGGAGCTGATAGTTTGGAATTGGGATAGGCTTGGTGTCTGAAGAGGTTTACAGGAGGGAAGAAAGTAGCTAGTTCCACCAGGATCTGGTTATTTAGTCTCCTTGGAATAGGAGCAGAGAGTGAAGGAAGTTTGTCCCAGCAGATCTACTAGAACTTTGATGAGACTTGGGGTTTGGATCTGGAGGAATGGAAGAAGAGAGGAACACTTGCAGTCAGCCTACCTGTTTTTGTGGAAGGAATGGCCTATGGGTTAGCAGGAGTGTCTGCTGGTGTTAGGGGCTGAGATAAAACAACAAGTAGGGGTATGGAGGGGAAGGTCCTTGGGAGCCACAGGATATATGGGTAAGGTCAGGGGCGGGAAGGCTGCAGCAAGTGTGCTGTTGCAAAGCAAGGGATGAGACTCAGGGATTGGTACAGAGGAGATGAGGGGAAGGTGAAGGTCTTTAGTCAGCTTACCTATTTCCCTGGCCTGGGAAACTGTTGTGTTCCCAGGAAATGCCTGCTACTATTGGAGGCTGGGATAATAGGATGGCATGGAGGAAGGAAGGCTGGAGAGGAAAATCTTCTTGATCTCTTGGGGATTGGGTCAGAGAGGAAAGAGAGACTGCAGCAGGTGTTCTGCTACAGTGTGAGGATGAGACTGAGGAATTTGATCTGGAGTAGCAGAAGGAGAGGTGAAGATCCTTATCAATGGATCTGCTTCCCAGGCAGGAGTGACCTTTTTATTATCAAGGAGGGCCTGTTGGAGTTGGGAGCTGGAACAAAGCAACAAGTGGAAGGAAGGGGATTCTGAATGGAATAGTTGTGGGATCTTAAAGAGGTGGGGGCATGGTCATACATGTTCTGCTGGTGAGCTGGGATGAGATCAGGGGACTGGATCTGGAAAAACAAATGAACAGGTAAAGATAAGCAGTTAGCCTACAAGGTTTTTTTGGCAGGAGATCCATGTTCATTTTTGGAAGTTTAATGTGAAGAAATAACTGCTATGTTTATTGAATACTAAATCCAGAAGTTTTACAAATTAACAATCATGACAACAAGCATGTAAGCCTACAAATATTGGGAGGAAATTATATAGAAGGGAACACATCCTGGGGAAACTCAAAACTCAGAGACCATGGTTGGACTGTTCATTTAAAAAAAAAAAAAAACCCGAAAGACAGAACAGAACCAAGGGGTACAAGTATTGGTGAAATTCAACACAAAGGGACTGAGTTTTGGAAAGGCCAACGACATCAGCACAGATGTGGTCAGGAGCCAGTGGCTTAGGCTCACACTCTGGGTTATCCAAAGAGATAAGATGGAAGATAGAGAGTAAAACGAGAGAAACATGGTCACTAGGATCAGGATGGTCCATGTGGCTCTGTCCTTATGGGCAGGCTTTGGGGACAGGCTGTGGCTATGGATGTAGTGGACTCACTGCTTGTGCTTATGTAGGACAAGGGACATGGAGCCACTGGCCCAGGCCATGATGACCAGACACATAATATCACTTAGGGATAAAATCACTCCTGCTAGTAAGAAACCCAATCTCCCAGGCATGGTGGAGGAACAGTATCTGTGGATTCCTTTGGCAGCCAGGTTTTTACTATTCTGTGGGGCATTTGAAATCTTGGTTATGTGGACAGTGAGCATGAGGTACAGGATCCAGCAAAGGAAACAGCAGGCACCAATCCACTTTGAGGTTATAATTCTGAGGCTCAGCCACCCAGAAGTACTGGGATGAAGCTTAATGGCCTGAAAGCCACTGAGGAGGGAGGTGGTGCTGAGGGAGACACCTCTGGCCACTCTGACTATGTTTCTGGAGCCATAAGCAAAACCAAAATCCTCTCTCCTCAAACTTGTTTTTGGTTATAATATTTTATCACAGCACCAGATAAAGCCTATGTTGTTTGCTCCTCTCACATCTAGAAATGTCTTTCTATCAAAACCAGATTCTATTGTGAATATAAGCACTATGACCAGAGATTTTTTGGGTGTACTGTGACTTTGATCAGCGTTGTTTGTAGTCACATACTCAAAGTGTTTCACTCTAATCACTGGAAGACTCATTGACTTGGCATTACCCAGACAGAGTGCTCTGCAGCTATGGACCTGATAAAGAAGTCGTGCTGAATGTGTTCCTTTGAGCAAACACCCGTGTTTACAAAGAGAAAAATAGTAGATGCCACAGGTGGACCTCTCTTCTTTTATCTTTAGAAAGTGAAAGTAAACCACAAATTCCAAAAATAGCATTTGTGAAGGTCAGTAAGCTATGCAAGAAGAGAGCATAAACCAGGCTGCCACAAATGTATCTTCTTTCTTGTCTGTGTTTAGAAGATTATGGCTCAGCAGATAAATCTGTTGCCAAGCCTGATGACCTGAGTTGGATCATTGGGATGTATGTGTTTAAGAAACAAAACAAAATGCTACAGTTTTCCCCTGTCCTCCAAATGAACAACATGACATATCTACATACAAGTATGTACATTATCAATGTAGAGGGAAGGCTGTGGAGATGGCTTGATATTCAAGAGCACTTCATTCTTTTCCAGAGGATTTAAATTTAATTCCTAGAACCCAGTTTGCCAAGTTCATAATTTCCTGCAATTCCAACTCTAGGGGTTTGTCTGTCTCTTTCAGCCTCCATGGGCACTGCATACAGGTGTACAAATATCTGTATATGCATGCACATGTATGCACACACACATACACAAATAAGAATACAAGAAATACATCTACTAAAAAAATAAAAGAAATGCATTTTTATTAAACATATATAATACCAAAATTTGTGTCAAAAATAATTCATAAGCCTAAGGATTAACCTTAAAAATTAAAGAACCATCCAGGCATAGTTCAATCCCAGCATGTGGGAGGCAGAGGCAGGAATAACTCCATGAGTTCAAGGCTAGCCTGATCAACATAAGGAGCCCAGTCCAGCCAGGACTACATAGTGAGACCCTGTTTCAAAAAGCAAAATAAAACAAAAACAACAAAACAACCAAAACGTACAATAAAGAAGCCTAACCTTATTGCAAAATTCAGCATTAATCTAGCAGTGAGGTATTGTTTACATTGAGTTTAAGCAGATTTGTTTAGCATAATTCTACAGAATTCAATAATAAAATAAAATACATGTAAAATGTTAGGTGATAGTATTGTAAACTATTTCACAAGTACGTGTTATATGTCCTATATGTGTAATATACATGCATAGCTTTTAAATACCTTTGTTTTGGTTTTTGGATTCTGAGATCAGGTCCTACTCTTGCCTAGGCTAGCACCAAGCTACTGAGAAATCTTTAGCTCTATCTCCTGAATGCTGAGAATACAGGTGTGGGTCACCTCACTCAGCTTAAAAACCAATCTTACCAAATAGATCCATTCTTATTTCCTTGTACAAAGCTCAAGTTCAAGTGGACCAAGGACTTTCACATAAAACCAGATATACTGAAACTAACAGAAGAGAAAGTAGGGAAGAGACTCAAACACATGGGCATAGGGGAAAATTTCCTGAACAGAACACCAATGGCTTAGGCTCTAAGATCAACAATAGACAAATGGGACCTAATAAAAGCTTCTGTAAGGCAAAGGACACTGTCACTAGGACAAAATGGCAACCAACAGTTTGGAAAAAGATCTTTACCAATTCTACATCCAATAGAGGACTAATATCCAATATATGCCAAGAACTCAAGAAGTTAGACTCTAGAGAATCAAATAACCCTATTAAAAAATGAGGTACAGAGCTGAACAAAGAATTCTCAACTGAGGAATATTGAAAGGTTGAGAAACACCTAAAGAAATGTTCAACATCCTCAGTCAGCAGGAAAATGCAAATCAAAACAACCCTGAGATTCCACCTCACACCAGTCAGAATGGCTAAGATCAAAAACTCAGGTGATAGCAGATGCTGGTGAGGATGTGGAGAAAGAAGAACACTCCTCCATTGCTGGTGGGTTTGCAAGCTGGTACAACCCCTGTGGAAATCAGTCTTGTGATTCCTCAGAAAACTGGACACAGTACTACCTTAGGACCCAGCTATGCTACTCCTGGGCATATACTCAGAAGATGCTCCAACATGTAATAAAGACACATGCTCCACTATGTTCCTAACAGCCTTATTTATAATAGCCAGAAGTTGAAAAGAACCCAGATGTCATTCAACAGAGGAATGGATACAGAAAATGTGGTACATTTACACAATGGAATACTACTCAGCTATTAAAAGAAATGACTTCATGAAATTCTTAGGCAAATGGATGGAACTAGAAAATACCGTGCTGAGTGAGGTAACCCCATCACAAAAGAACATACATGGTATGCACTCACTGATATTAAATTTAATATACCATAGGTATATGGTATAATATGATCTTACAGATGTATGTTATATTATTAAAATGGTCAGGTGGGAGGAATCCATCTTTTCTTCTAGCATTCCTGATGCAGAAGCAGAGGCAGAAGATATCCACCAGCTCACGGCTGGCCTGATCTACACAGGGTGTTTCAGGCCATGCAGAGTCACATTGTGAGAACCTGTCTCAAAACAAACTATTCCCACTCAAATCAGTAATAGAAGAACACTAATCTAAAATATAATGATTTTCCTGAAAATTGAAATTAGGATCCATCAAAACAAGAATTGTCTCTCTTTTTGTAACAAAAATTTATCTGTTTAAAAATTAATGGTATTGCGTTATAATAAATTACATAACTCATATTAAATTTCGGAAAACACTAAAATCTAGATAAAATTACAGGTGAGTTAAGAGAAGGAAATGCTAATAGTTGAAATGCTTCAAACAGATACACAAACCTTTTAAGACCGTTTCTATCAAGGCTCTATTAATTTGCTCCCATGATAGAGCCACAGGTAATGTATCTATGGATTGTAATTCTTCATGCCCCAGAATCCTGCAAATCTCTTAATGAATTTTCACTGTCATTTTTATTACATTTTTGAAAAGGTGCCTTTACCTGAATCATGTGGTTCCTTGGAAGTTTCTATTCTAATGGAATCAGTTGTGTCATAAGCTTCGTCTTGCTTACCAGAGCAGTAAGAAAGGAGCAGGGAATGTATGGATGTATGGTGTTACAGAACATGCTCAGCCCAGATCCAGCTAAGAACAGGATGCTCCCACAGGTTTAAAATCTCCTGCCAATCCTGGCACACGTTAAGGTTGAACAGAGTAGGTCATTTAAAACCAATTGAACAGAGTAGGTCATTTAAAACCAACAGTTCCTGGCTAATTCTGGGCAATGGTTAGAGCCTTTTTTTTTTTTTTTAAGTTTGTATATTCATGCTATAAAAATCATTTTACCCTTTAGTGCAGTGACAGTGTCTGCATGGAGATTAGAAATCATCTCAGAGAAACACCTGCACCACGTTCAAATTCCTGAAAGCAGTTAGAGTTGTTAGTGAGAGAGCAGGCCAAGCAAGGGGATACAGAGAAAACCACCATCTGAGATTGCGAAAATCACCAGGTGGCATTGGTGATTTGGGTCTAGGAAGTGGGAATAAGCTTGGCTGTGAATTTTGCCACCTTGTGGGCATCACTTCTCTGATTGTTTGTTAGTCCTGAAAAGTTTACACCATGCCTACCTAAAAGAGGGAACATGGGATAGGGCAGGTAGGAGTGAGCTGCTGGGTCTGACGTGTGTTCGTAGACAAAGGGATGTGATGATCTGACTCTCAGAAGTGAGAGTCATTCACAGATTTTAGTGTGTGCCGCATGTTATTTGTAGTAGCTGGGACGCATCAAGACAAGATGAGGGCCAGAGAAATGGCTTAGTAGGTAAAAGCATTGCTGCCACATCCTACAACTTGAGTTTTATCTCCCGTGACTCACAGGGTGGAAAGAAAAAATATGACTCCTCATGTTGTTCTTTGGCCATCACATACACACATACACACACATGTGCACCCACATGCACACAAGCACACACACACAGTAAATAAGTAAGGCAATCAATAAATGTAATTTTAGAATTAAAAGAAGATTGGCAAAGAGTTCCTCCTATCTTGCCAATATTATAGTCAAGAAAGATGGATGACAGCAAATAAAAACAACCATTTAATATGCTGTAGGATAGTAAGTGATTTACATGAGAGCTTGTGTCAGATTGTGGGGGATGAGGAGAAAATGAAGGAGGACTTCCTTAAAAACTGCATGGTAATGAGGCACCTCTTTGACCAGCAGATATTTCAGACAAAACCTAAACAGTATAAAGTTGTGTACAAAAAAGCTCACCCATGTGCATGAAAAGAGTCACATCATTTCTCACACCCCTCAACTCCCAGAAAACACTGTTCTGCTGTTAGTCTCTATGAATGCTTTTTATTTTGGGTACTTGGTTAAAATGGAATCATATATGTCTCTATGAATGCTTTTTATTTTGGGTACTTTATTAAAATGGAATCATATATGTGTCTACTTCTAGGTAATATAATATTCATGAGAGTCACACATATCTAGACACATAAGAATACTTAATGATTTGTCTCCCTCTAATTATTAGTTACAATGAGTAAAGCTGCTATTAACACACATACACACATTTATATGAAATAGCCATTTGATACTTTATGAATGTTTCTGTCCTCTCAAAATGCAGATGTTGAGATTGAATCCCCAATTTAATGATGAGGACATATTGTAAGAAATGCACCATTTGATAATTTCATAACTGTGAGAACATGGTAGTATGGTAAAAAAGCATGGGCTACTCATCCAATATGGTCTTTGGGTATGAAGACACAGTGAATTCATGCAGCTTCTGCTGGTGAAATGAAGCAGGTTGATTTACAGTAAACATCTTAGATAAATAGAAGTATTTACTCAAATAATAAGGTAAGTACAGTCAATGCATCAGCGAGCAAAATAGTCATTTGGTTATCATAAGCAAGTGTTATCTGTCACATACCAGAAGCATAACTGTACGTTTTTATGCACCTGTTAGTGAACTAGGTTTTGTACCAACATCACTCAAAGCCACAAACAATCTTTCCAATATGGAGTGCTTAGCACACACTAGGTGATAGTAATCTCTCAATATCTCTATAATCTTATGAGACTATTTCTGTGCCTTCAGTGTGTCAGCCCCAAGGAGTCATCAAGTGGCATAGAATTAATGCCCTCATAGAGGGACTATGACCTAGAATATGGATTTACCTCATGAGGACACATCCAGGAAGTGTTATCTATAAGCAATAGATTCCCACCTAGTATGGAACCTGCCAATCATTTGACTTGACTTTGTACATATATGAAATAACTATAAAAGAAATCATGAGTGAGAGAGGGGAGGAGGGAGGGAGGGAGGGAGGGAGAGAGAGAGAGAGAGAGAGAGAGAGAGAGAGAGAGATGAGGGAAGAACAGGCAGGAGTACAAATGATGTAAATATAGTACTCATATATGAAATTCTCCCAAAAAATAAAAATAAAAATTCTTAAATGAGAAGAAAATTTCATCTCCTTAGCAGAGACTAAGAGGCTAAGCATACATCATATCAAATCATCTATTTTCTCTGCTAACAGTTGTTGTGGGAAATCCCCCTCAGAGAGCACATGGTATAATGAATGTGCAGACATACCCACTAAAAGTGCATCTTATCCTAATCTTATTACAGGGCTATGAATCTGTCTTTTTTGGTTAAACTGTGTATATGTACATGTACATATATACTATATATATATATATACACATATGCATGTATAGGTATGTGTATATGTGTGTGTGTGTGTGTGTGTGTGTGTGTGTTTGAAAGGGTGCATGTAAGGATGTGCCTCACAAACATGTCTGGTGCTTGCAAAGGCTACTAGAGGACATTAATGCTCTGAACTGGAGTTATAGGTGGTTGCTGGTGCTGCAAATTGAACATTGGTCCTTACTAAAAGGTGAAAGTGCTCTTAACCACTGAGCCATTTCTCTGGCCCCTGAATTTGTCTTCTTTAGTACGGTTACTTATATCATAATTTGGTAATTTTTGAACAACAACTATGTGCCTGGTTTTGTTCAAAGACTTATACTTTCATATTTAATAAATGGAATAATATAGATCTAAAAGTCAAAACCGGGCACTAATTTAACAAAGATATTCTGATATACCTGTCATAGTTTCTTCTGTGGAGGTTCAGAAAAAGTTGTACCATGTAATGCAGAGACATTTCCAAGGCTGGAGACATCAGGTATGTATTTTATTTTCCTAAGAGTGTTTCTTAAGATTTTATGGCTCATAAGAATATTCTGAGCTGAAAGGTGGTGGTGCATGCCTTTAATCCCAGCACTCAGGAGGCTGAGATGGGTGGATCTCTGTGAGTTTGAGGCCAGTGTGGTCTACAGAGCTAGTTCCAAGACAGCCAAGGCTACACAGAGAGACTCTGTCTTGAAAACCCCAAAAAAGAAAAAAAATATTCCGGGCAGGTCAAGAGGAGAAAGATGAGGGAAAGGGGTCAGAAAAATTCTGTACAAATAATGTATTTTTGAAGCATGCATGCTTTCTCCATCTGCTCTTGACTGTGGATGTGATATATATATTTGTGTGTGTGTGTATGTATATGTATACGTATGTTTCTTTGTAGCCTCTTGATGCACAATGAACTTCATGGTGTCTGAAATATTGGAACAGCTTCTCTTAGCTCTCTTTCCCTCGCCACAAACTCACGTCAGTCTGCCTATTTTCTAAGTTCACAGGGGTCAGGCTTGGGGGCAGGGTACCTGCCTGGGGAGCGATGGAAACTACATTTCCCGGGATGCAATACCATGAGACGATGGGGGCGGAGTTGAGTCATTGAAAATTCAGCATTTATTTTTATTATTATTTTTGGCGTGTGTGCATGTCCGCGCGCGCGTATGATTCTTTTCTGGAGCTGGACTTCCAGTGTGATCTTCTTGGCGGCCGTTTTGGCGTTTCTGGTGTTTCTTTACCTAACTGGAAGCTCGGGGCGAGGTGGGCGGTTCAGATGACGGAGCGCAAAGAGCTGCTCTGCGGTACAGAGGCCGGGCGGAGGCCCAGTGACTTCGCCCACGTGCCCCGAGCCGGGCCTAGGGAAGAGACCTCGGTGACCTGGTCCTTGCTTCCTTGGCAGAATCCGAAAGCTGTGGCCACACACAGGAACCTGACCCAGGTAAGTGCTGCGTCCTGCGGCTCTCAACCGAGCTCTAGAGCACCAGAAGAGGCCCCATCATGACCCTGAAGCTCCTAGATGGTGCCCCTGGCAGGAGGACATCTGTGTGCTGGGGTTTGTGAGTGTTGCAGAGGGATGAAGGCTAGGTATGGAAGATCCGGAGTCTTAGTATCCAAGTGTGGGTTTTTTTTTTTTTTTTTGGTGAGGTCGATTTGCACCTGAGGATATTCAGTTTAATTCTTCGGACACCGGGAGCCAGTGAGAAATGTGAACAGAGATCCTGTTCGGAAATAGGATTCTAAATATTCCTGAAGTTACTCAGAAGAAGGACAAACAGGAGGAGACATTGGAGGCAGGAGAGAGTAGTGCCACAGGTGTGACAGCTCTCAGATGAGATTCAGAACTGTGAACCACCTCATAGACAGATTTGTAGTCATCCCAGGCCTTCTGACTCCACGGTGAGCAGGCTCACTGCCTGACTGAAGCCTGTGAAGACTGCCTGTGGCTGCTAGATTCTAACAACCTCTTCCTTTTTTCAGATTCCCGTGAAGTCAGAGCCAGTTATGGAGCTTGGCCTGGTAAGTGGATCCTGCCATTACCCTCATGCTACCCATAGAGTTTTTAGTTAGTGATGTTCTTGGTCTGTCATCTCAGTGTGCCCTAGTAGCCCTGGGACTTGCGGTCTTGAACAGGTTAGGTACATAACCCAGAGATGTGTAGACTGCAGGCTGTATGAAATTGTTGGCAAGCGTGAACAGAAGTGTAGAAGGTTGCTTCTCTCGTGGCATGTGTCAGGATGTGCCTGTGCCTGAAGGGGAGACTGAATTATTTAGGCATGTGCAGACAGATCTCCTTTCTCCTTGGAATAAGGATCAGTGAGGTGGAGGACTCAGACCCAGAATAGTTCTCTGAAAACCAGAATGTGTACTTTATATGTGGGAACTTCGATGGGAAATGCGGATGTGGAAGATGCTGGCAAGCCAACCTATTTTCCCAAGGCTCTTTGCTGTCAGCTGCTGCATGGGAAACCAATTGTGGAATAGGGAAATGGTGTTGTGTTGACATTAATCCTGTGGAGACGCGAACAAATGTATAGGAGTCCCAGATAGGGAATGGAGGACAGACCAAAGTACAGCTTGGTGAGCTAGTGAGTTTTATCGGGGTTACTTACAGGAATATGAGTGAGGGGTCACTAGATAACCATGTCAACACAAGCCCACCCCAGCATGGATTGATGACTCTGGGAAACTGGACCCTGGAGCACACGGTACAACTTGCCATAGTGTGACAGGTTTTAGTGTCTTTTCTAGGCATCATATCTGGTTTGATTTCTTTGGCTATCACTGCTGTTTATATTGGGCTGAAAGGGGCCTAGTGCATCACTATGTAGCCCAAGCTAGCTTTGAACTTGTGACAGTCTCCCAAGTACTGGAATTATAGGCATGAGTCAAAATACTTGGCTTCCACTGGTGATTGTTGGTGAGTGTCTTTGTTAGGGTTTTATCGCTGTGAAGAGACACCATGACCTTGGCAACTCTTAGAAAGGAAGCATTTATCTGGGGCTGGCTTATAGTTTCAGAGGTTTAGTCTGTTGTAGAAATATTTAATCTCAGTCAGGGGTTTTTGCCCTGCCTTTGATCATTCAGTTCCTGGACAAAAGATACACAACTTTTATTGTTATAATAAGCCCTAATCAGCACTAGAGCTGGGCAGATATCCATCTACCCTCTATGATTTTTAGAATCTACTTCTCCATTAATAACCCCAAGGTATGACTTGCCATGTTCCATATGGGCAGCTCTTAACTCCAATTGGCTAGCCCTCATGGCTATGTCTTCATGATTCACCTACCCTATGGTGGCTTCCTCTTCTCTCCACCCTCTTTTCTCTCTTCATGCTCTTGCTCAGACCTCAAGCCCAAGAACCCCAAACCAGGCCTATGTCTCTTCTGCCCAGCTATTGACTGTCAGTATCTTTATTTAATTAATAATTTTAAATTAAGTAGCAAGGTTGGGCTGGAGGGATGGCCCAGCGGTTAAAAGCACTGACTGCTCTTCCAGAGGTTCTGAGTTCAATTCCCAGCAACCACATGGTGGCTCACAACCATCTGTAATGGTATCTGATGCTCTCTTCTGGTGTGTTTGAAGACAGCTACAGTGTACTCATATACATAAAATAAATAAATAACATTTTTTTAAAGAAAGGAGCAAGGTCATGTTGTGTGTGTATGTGGATTCTCTGTGGGCAACCAGGCCTTGGGGGTCAGTATTTAGCATTACAATACATAGTAGAAGACCAAACCTCAACATTAGTTCATTATTGTCCTTGCGGGAAGCCTGGCAGTGTGCATGCAGATATGGAGCTGGTGGAGCTGAGAGTTCTACATCTTGATCTGCAGGCAGCAGGATACTGTGTCACTGTATGTAGCTTGAGCATCAGAGACCTCAAAGCCACCATGGTGACGTACTTCCTTCAACAAGGTTATACCTACTCCAATAAGGCCACACCTCCTAATAATGCCACTCCCTATGGGCCAAGTATTCAAACACATGAGTCTATGGGGATGAAACCTATTCAAAACACCACAGTGGGTGAGGTTGAACCAAAGAATAGCATCAGGTAGGATACCATCACAACAGGGTTGGTACTGCTTTGTAGTGGGGTCTGTGAGAGGTTGTGGTGGAGGTTGGGTGTTGGATTCTGATTGAATTCCCCACGGACTCTCTGGATCCTATGTATTGAGTGACGAGTGGGTAGCCCAAGGGGCTTCTTTCAGTGTGTAGCTATGGTTGTATGTGAGCAAGGATAGAGAGGTGTGTGGAACAACAAGGTCTATGGTTTTGAGGTGGAAGTGCAAACTGATGATCTCAAGGTCTTGACATATTAATGAAAGTTACAAATGCTTGTTTGATTGTTTATGGGATAAAGAATGTACAGGACTGCAGGCCAGTTCTATGGTAGTAAAGCATGCAGCTCTACATGTCAGGGCCAGAGTTAGATGTTGCCTATAGTCCTTCTACGTATTGGTGCATACATGAGTAGTCAATGAGACTGAGAGAGCTTGGAGTAAGCGATACTCAGACCTGATGTTTCCTCATGGGAAGATAGGATTAGATGTGTATTACATTAGAGCCTTCTGAAGGAAATGGATCATAAACTTCTTTTTAACCCCTATTATTCAGGGCCTTGTAATCTTGAGGATGTGGCTGTGGGAATGTAATTCTACAAGACAAGTATGATTCAGAGTGCTGTGTGTAGGACTAGAGAGATGGCTCAATGGGCAAAGTGCTTGCTTTTCACAGATGAGGACCTGAGTTCAGATTTCCAGCATGGGCCCTGTGGACCATGTTTATAACCTCAGTACTGGGATTGAGGGTGGGAAGCAGAGACAGGCAGATCCCTGGAGTTCACTGGCTAGCCAGTCAGGTTAAACTGGTGAGTTCCAGTTTTATTGAGAAGGCTTATCTCAACAAATAAGGGAGCAAACAAATGGACATGATACTCAACATTGACCTGCATGCACATATGTGCAGAAATAGTATGAACTAATTGCCCCAAGAGCAGTAAGGAGTCATAGGATAAAGAGGTGAGTCCATGTACCTTGGGTCTGGAATATATTTAAGGTCTTCATGGCTGTTGTCTGACAAGACAAAATTCAAGTTAGCATATCTTCTCTCTGACCAATTTTCTCCCTAACTAGTGTCTGTGAAAGCCACGGCATTGATAAGAGGGGATAGTAGCCTTCATCCTAGGCCTTGAGGTTAGATTTTATCTCTGTTTATCTCCCTGCGTTTCCATGGAAGGGTACAATATCATTGGGCAGAGAGTGGGCATCAATGGACGAGTGTCTCCTCTGATATGAAACAGAAAATATAGAAAACAAGAGATGTATATTGGGGCACCAGGGTTGGAGTACTTGTAATTCTGAAAAAGAAGCTTATTATAAGCTGAATTGTTTCCATTGTGATAGGATGTGTCCTTTGAGGATGTGGCCATTTACTTCTCCCAGGAAGAATGGGTGCTCCTTGATAAGGCCCAGAGGCTCCTGTACTGCAATGTGATGCTGGAAAACTTGGCACTTGTGGCATCTCTGGGTAAGGTCCTTGCATGGCTCCCAGTGTCCAGAGTGACATCTACCTTTATTTTTACCTGAGAGTGATTGCTATCTTAGGAGTCATAACAAGTCTCAAACTTTCTCTACAGTGTCTTATGCCTTGGTTTCTGCCTAGCTCCTGTAGTTGTCATTTCTTTCTTTTCTTTCTTTTTCTTTATTTCTCTCTTTCTCTCTTTTTTTTTTTCTTTTTGGAGACATAGCCCCAGATAAAAGTGTTTTGTTTTCTTTCTTATATACTATTTTATATTAAGTTGCTATGAGTTAGTGCAGGTTACTCACATGTTCTCTCTCTCTCTCTCTCTGTCTCTCTGTCTCTCTCTGTCTCTCAATATTTGCATTTCTCATGTCCCATTTGGTTGGGGATGCAGGAAAGGTCTTTATTGCCTCATAGAGTTGATAAGTCAAGATTGTCTTAAAGGAGACCCGACCTAGTGGTAGGCACCCAGGGAAGGGCATGTTTACATCGTATTCAGGAGGCAGCAGAGTGCTCACAGTGTTTTAGTAAAGGAGTCACCATATTTCACTTCTACCTTTACTCCATGTTTAATACTTTGGCATCTTGTGACTGCACCTGCATCTTTTGGCTCTTGGCTACCATGATGCTCTGTTGCACTCTTAGTTTTGATACAAGGTGTTGTGAGGCATTTATATAGCTTTAACTCGTCCTTGATCACTAGCTTCATTTGGGGACTTTTGCTCAGTGTAGACACATCCCCAATAGACACATCCTGGTGAAGGCTATTGGCTGAGGAATTGCTTGGGGCCTGCTTGTGTTTTCCTGCACCTTATTCCTGTGGGTTTTGTCTGGTGTGATATACCCCATTCTGTATTTGAAAGCAGCTCCCTCAGTATGTCTGCAGCTCTTTTGTTCTTAGAACATTCCAATGCTTTCATTGCCTCTTCTCTATTTTTTTCTGTGATAATCTCTTGTCTATGTAGCACAGGCTAACTTCAGACTTATAAGCCCTTTGCCTTAGATTCTCAAGTGTTTAGAGTAAGGTGTAATCTAGGTCCAGCTGCTGTTGCTTTTTGTGTCTAGCTTACCTTTGTTATGGGCTTTTCCCTCTCCAGCATCATTTCATTAGCATCTCAACATGTATTTCTCTGATTTCAGGTTCCTGTACTGGAATGGGGGGTGAAGACGTAACATGTGAGCATAATGTGTCTGCAGAAGTGTTGGTGTGTAACACAAGTCCATCTCCCCAGGAGACTCATCTCCTTGAGATACCTGTCCCAGGTTTGGAAGACGTTTTGCACCAGACTGAATTCCTGAGCCCACACCCGGTGCAGACATTGTGCTTGGGCAGAACAGGTTCCAGTTTGAATGAAGACAATAACTGGCATCGGAAGAGTTACAGTGGAGAAAAGTCCTGTGAAGGGGATCCTTACAGGGCTTCATCTATGTCAAGCTGCAGATCACCTGTGTCGACCAAGCCATTCACCTGTGGGAAGGATGGGGAGGAAGCCCTCACCTCCACAGGCTGTCTTCAGCAACAGGGTGCTTGTGGAAGTAAACAGCCTTCCACAGGCCATCTTCAGCAGCAGGCCACTGGTAGTAGTGAACAGCCCTCTGCAGGCTGCCTACAGCAGCAGGCCACTGATAGTAGTGAACAGCCTCACAGCAGAGGCAAGTGTGGGGAAGCACTTTTGAATGGAGAGAAACCTTTTAAGGACAGTGAATGCCAAAAAGATTCAAGCTGCAAACATGCACTTGTTCAGTGTCTGAGTGCCTCCTCTGAGAAAAGGCCATCTGAGTGTAGCAAGTATGAGAAAGCCTTCTCCTGCAATTACAAAGTTGCTCAGCACCAGGACTGTCACCCGGGACAAAGGACATATGAGCATAGTCAGCATGAGAAGTCCTTCAGCAAAAAGTGCCGCCTCAATAAACAAGACAGACTTCGTCCTCAAGAAAGGCCCTATAAATGTACGGAATGTGGAAAAGCCTTTGTCTATAAATCTGAACTCATTTACCATCAGCGACATCACAGTGGTAGAGTACATTATGAGTGCATGGAATGTAGAAAATCCTTCACTTACAAATCCAACCTCACTGAACACCAGAGAATCCATACTGGAGAAAGGCCTTATCAGTGTGAACAATGTGGGAAATCCTTCCGACAAAACTCTAGCCTCTTTAGACATCACAGAATTCATACTGGAGAAAGGCCATACAAGTGCTACGAATGTGGGAAATCCTTTAGACAGATCTTTAATCTCATCAGACACAGGCGAGTCCACACTGGAGAAATGCCTCACCAGTGTGGTGATTGTGGGAAAGCCTTTAGCTGCAAAGCTGAGCTCACGCAACACGAGCGAATTCACAGTGGGGAAAGGCCTTATGAGTGTAGCGAGTGTGGAAAATACTTCAGGCAGTTCTCCAACCTCATTCGACACCGGAGAGTGCACACTGGTGACAGGCCTTATAAGTGCAGCGAATGTGAGAAATCCTTTAGTCGCAAATTCATCCTCATCCAGCACCAAAGAGTTCACACTGGAGAAAGACCTTACAAATGTGGGGAGTGTAGCACATCCTTCACCCGGAAATCTGATCTCATCCAACACCAAAGAATTCACACTGGCACGAGACCTTATGAGTGTGAAGAGTGTGGGAAGTCATTCAGACAATGTTCTAGCCTCATCCAGCACCGGAGAGTTCATACTGGAGAGAAGCCTTATGAGTGTATCGAATGTGGGAAAGCCTTTAGTCAGAGTGCTAGCCTCATTCAACACCAGCGACTGCACACTGGAGAAAGACCTTATGAGTGTAGTGAATGTGGGAAGTCCTTTAGCCAGAGTGCTAGCCTGATTCAACACCAGAGAAGCCACAGTGGAGAAAAGCCTTATGAATGTAGTGAATGTGGCAAGCCCTTCACCCATAAGTCTGACCTGATTCAGCACCAAAGGGTTCACACCAGAGAAAGACCTTATGAGTGCCATGACTGTGAGAAATCCTTTAGCCGTAGATCGAATCTTGTCCGACACCAGCGAGTTCACACTTAAGA
This sequence comes from Rhynchomys soricoides, assembly GCA_019843965.1. Classification (NCBI taxonomy): domain Eukaryota; kingdom Metazoa; phylum Chordata; class Mammalia; order Rodentia; family Muridae; genus Rhynchomys; species Rhynchomys soricoides. The sequence continues at coordinate 323,377 of JADRCH010000567.1, read as the reverse complement.
AGAGTCTTTATCATGTAAGAAATGTGCTGCTTAGGATGTTCTTTATTACATCTATGTGAGAAGTACATAGGCAGAAAGTGCATAAAGATGTATGCCTGTCCCTAATTGGACAAAGGTGGGAAGTATGTAGCCTTGTGTGTTTTGCCTTTATAAGCGCCTGACTCACAGAATTTATGGCCATTCTTTGGGAATCCCAGGTGTGGACCTGGCCAGTGTCCACCATCCTGGCCAATTTCAAATTTGGCTCAAAAACCCAGTGCTGTTTAATAAGTATAGGTACCCTGGAGGAGACTCGCAGCCCTCTTTGAGTTCAGAGATGATTCAGCTGGGCTTCAGAAGTGGAGGTTATTTCGAATATGGGGAAACTTTGAGGAGACTCATTCCAGGTTTTAGTATCAGGGCCATGTCCTGATTTATGTCATTTGCAGTGTCTGTGGTAGAAACCCTGTCACTCTTACCACCTGGAAGATTAAGAGTCTGATTATCCGTGCCGAGTGCTTAGAGATTCAGACCTCTCTACTCCACTCCAGCTTTAGCCTTGGAGACCCCTCCTTTCATTTTAGGGTAGCAATCTTATTTAGAAAGTGTGGTCTGAGTTGTGCGTTCAACTTTGCTAGGAAACCTTGTTCAGGACAGGTTTTCTTCTTACACCATGCTCCTGATGAATATTTCCAGGCTGGAACTCACCAACTTGCAAAATGCTTGTTGCACATTACTCTGACTTAACTTTTGAAAAGGGAAATTGTTTATGCTCCTTTGATCTTGAAGGTTCTGTTCATTCTGTGGTGTTTCTTACCAGCTAACCTGTGATGTCATTTCCTCACTTTCTGTTTTAGAAGGTATGGTAGAGCAGCTCTGTGGAGTATTGGTCTAATTTTCATGGCTGCCCCTACCCTCACAGGAAAGGTTTTGTGTTCTTGATGTATTGAAGGTACTATGATTTTTGGGAGGTAAGAAGCCTTCATAAAGAGAAGTGTTATGACAATCCCAGGTTCTCCTATGCCACCTGAACAATTCCGTTCACTTGTTCACCGGGATGTCACATAATTCCCAGCATTGTGGAAGGTAATCTCTTCTGCAGGCTTTGCACTAGAGCCATTTGCTATGTGTTGAGTAGTGTGTAGGGTAGCAGTTTGTGATTGGGACAGGAACTGAGTTAATGGATACGAAAATAACCCTGCATTTCCTTATTGTGCGTATATATGGCTTGGTGCACATGGACTGTGGTACTGGTGTGGAAGTCAGAAGGCAGCTTTTGGAGTTGATTCTATTCTACCATGTGGCCTCCAGAGATTGACTTCAGGTCATTAGGCTTTTGGCAAACGCTTTTACCTGCTGAGCCATCTCTCTGACCCTGGAACATGCTTCTATTAAAACTTCAACCATAGATGATCCAGTGACTTTGTGAGTTGACACATTCTCAAGATCTTTATAACTATTTCTTGTGGCTATGGGTTTTTGTCAGAGAAAAGAGTGAAATGGTTTTTGTGGATTCTTCTATTCCTCCTGCTCTGTCTTTGGCCAAAGCTTTGCAGTCAGAAAAACAAAGGGAGGAAGATGATTCTGTGGGGTGGGGTATAATTCTGAATTTACTTGTGATTTGAGGGGCAGTAACTTTTGTTACTTACCAAGAGTGGCTGCCAGTGGAGCACAGCTGTGACTCAGATTCTGAGAAGAAAGATGATGGGATCCATATCATGTTGTGAAAATTTTTTGAGAACCGCAAAGCATCTAGGTTGTTTTGGGCTACGTTTCATGGTGTTATTTATGTATTATTTGTATGATTGATACTTAAAGGGCATAGCATGGCACTGTGGCATATGCTTGGAGTTCCAATTTCTAGAAAGGCTGAGCATTGAGGAGTCCCATGAGCCCAGGAGTGGCTCATGGGGGCAACATAGTCTGATTATCTCAAAAAACAAAACCTCAATTTGGTAAAGTCTTAACGTCATTACAGTTATGAAAACAAATTTACCTGTCATCTGTATATTTACAACATGCCCCTTTATTCACACTTCCTATCTCTGCTGGAAACCAGTGATTTTGTTTTTAATTTAAACTTTATTTTTTGATGTATGGGTGTTTTCTCTACATGTATGTATGTGTGTCTAGTGCCTGGGGAGGCCAGAAGAGGGATTAGGATCTCCTGGGACTGGAGTTACAGATAGTTGTGGGCCACCATGTGGATACTGGGAACTGAACCCAAGTTTCCTGGAAGAACATCTATTGATCTTAACTGCTGAGCCATCTCGTCAGACCCTGCTTTTTCCTAAGCAACAGATTAGTTTACATCATTTAGAATTTTAAATTATTGCCATCAAACATGTACGCTTCTATATGTGTATATATGTTGTATAATTACTTCAAGATTCAACAGTGATGCTCATATGAAAAGTTATGACTGTTGCTGAATAGTGATTTGTATGGATCAACTACTGTTTGTTTATCCATTAATTTATTTAGCATTTTTAAATAAATTTTTCATATGACAAAGCTGCTGTGAATATGTCAGTCTTTATGTAGCTATGCATTTTAAGCACCTTGTATTAAAAACTCAAATTGTATTACAGGAGTTATAGCTAAGTATTTTAAGAACAGTTTAGGAAACACCAACTGTGATGTCTTTGCTCCCTCTTGCATTCCCACCAGCAGAATGTGAAAGTGGCTGTCTCTCTCCATCCTGGTGTGTACGCCATATGGATAATCCTTTAAGATTTTACCCCATTTGGTGAGTATACAGTGACATTGCACTATGTATTTCATTGTATTTCCTCAAGTATTCTGAAATAAAACACTTTTCTTTGTGTGCTTAATTGCTGCTTATACATCTGTAATAAAATGACTGCTCATGTATTTTTTATTTTCCTTCAGTGAAATTATTACTTTATTATCATTAGTAATTATTTTGAGACCATGTCTCTCTATGTAGTCCTGGCTATGCTGGAGCTTGCTATGTAGACTGGGCTGACCTAGATCTTCCTGCCTCTGCCTCCCTGCTTTGCAAGTGCTGAAATTAAAGGCTCATGACACCATGCCAAGCCCAGATTTATTTTAACAGACAGGACAGAGTTTAACAACAAAGATACACAGGATTTTGCTCATGCTTTAGTGTTACGAATAATATTTTGTTGTGTAGAACAATTGCTTTTGAATACTGGAAGAAAAATTTTCTTAAGATTTTTATCATATACACAATGACATGCCTATGTTGACCATAGATGACTAAGTTTAACATACATTTTAAACGGGCCACTCATTGGTTTCTTAAGTTAAAACTTTCAGTACTATACTAAGACCAGGTTTGTGGCCTTTCCCAGTTTCCTCTGTTAGTACTGTTGAGATTAGTTTTCATCTGCTGAGATGTCACTGTTCATGGATTCTGGGAGATTATGTAGTGACAACCTTTTATGGATTTTGTTTCCAATATATGGATTGAATTGCTGCAAATGGCCCTGAGAACACAGGTATTAATTAAACAGTGATCATGAGTGGTAGATATTAAATACTTGTTTTTAAAACAACTGCAATATAATTTATTAGACCTGTGTATCTTTAAAACATATTTTGATGTCCTTACACATCTATCTCCCCAAAAGAGAGCGTTCTTCCTGCTCTTTTAGTATAGTTTTTTCAGTGCATACAATTACTGATAAAATGACTAATTCTTTTTAAAAATGAGAAATTGGGCAATTCCTCACTTGTATACAATGTACTATGGACAATTCCTCCCAATGATATTACCTTCTCTTCTTCCCACTCTTGCTGATCTCCTTCTTCCAAGCTAGTCCTCCAGGTTTGGAGTGTGTACATGCACGTGTGTATGTGTGTGTGTGTGTGTGTGTGTGTGTGTGTATGCATTCAGAGGCCACAGCATAAAGTGGAATGTCCTCTATTTTTCTTCACCTTAGTCTTTGACACAAGATCTCTCATTGAATATAATGTCCTTTGACTGTATTTGTTGGCCACTCCCCCTAATTCTGCACAGATCTACCCTCTACCTTTCTACCCTTTCCCGGTTTTCATTCCCTACCCCTCTCTCTGTCCCTGTCTCTGTCTCCTTATCCCCTCACCCCATATCCAATTAGAATTTCCCATATGTGCATGGGTTTGGGGCCACCCACAGGAGTATGAGCAACTTATCATGGTTCACATCTTTAAAGAAAATGGGCTCTTCCTCCTTATTTATTAACTGTCAATAGCTCCTCAGCCCATGAACCCTTCTGCTCTTCTTTTTTGGAAAATTCACTGGCTTGATACCCTGCATGCAGGTCTTGGGCATACCGCACTAGCTTCTGAGTGTTCAAGAGTGGAATAGTCTTGTCATGTACAGAAGACACTGAAAACTTATGAGCTCATAGGACTAGCACGATGGCTTAGCAGTTAAGAGTGCTTGCTGCTCTTGCAGAACAGGATGTCAGGCAGCTGCTCGCCTCCAGCTCTGGTGGGCTTTAACTCCCTCTTCTGGCTTTTGAGGAAACCCAGACACAGATACTCCCTCCCCACAACACACACATTTATGCACATAAAAATAAAATCAATTATAAATGTGAAGCTGAAAATACTGTCATCTGAACCACACACAATATTTAATCAACACAACAGAAAAAATGGACAATAATCAGACCATTTATGAAAATAAGTATTTTAGAGACAAAAATAATAGTTTTCAGAAAAAATGCAATCTATGACTGAAAAACATAAAAATGTTTATGAACAGTGTTCCAAATTTAGACAGTGAAGAGTTTCCAAGAATATGGCAGGAGGAAACCCGTAGCCGTCGCTGTTGGAAATGTAGATGTTACCATCTTGGAAAGTGGTTTGTGATTATTCTGAGAAAGAAAGACTGTGTTACCTCGCTCAGGATGATATTTTCAAGTTCCATCCATTTGCCTGCGAATTTCATGAAGTCATTGTTTTTAACAGCTGAGTAGTATTCCATTGTGTAAATGTACCACATTTTCTGTATCCATTCCTCTGTGGAGGGACATCTGGTAATGCAGTCACAAAAGAATGAACACGGTATGTACTCACTGATAAGTGGTTATTAGCCCAAATTTTGGAATACCTAAGAGTCACTTCACAGCAACTGTAGGGCCGCGTGTGAGGTCCCAGATGGAGGAGCTGGAGAAGGGACTGAAGGAGCTGAGGAAGTTTGCAGCCCCATGGAGGGAGCAACAGTGGCAACTGGCCTGATCCCTCAATGCTCCTGGAGACTGGATCATCAACCAAAGAATAAACATGGAGGGACCCATGGTGCTGGCCACATATGTGGCAGAGGAGGGTCTTGTTAGCCATCAGGGGGAGGAGAGGCCCTTAGGCTGGAGAGTGTTAGATGCCCCAATATAGGAGAATGCCAAGGAGGGAAGCCGAGAGTGGGTGGGTGGGTGGGTGGGTGGGTGGGTGAATACCCCTATAGAGGCAGAGGGAGGGGAGAGGGAATAGGGAGGTTCCAAGGGGGAGATCTGGAAAGGGGGAAACATTTGAAATGTAAATAAACTATAAAAAAATAAATAAAAAAAGAAAGAAAGAAAGACAGACACAGTCATTACCTGGAAATTCTGTCATGAAGTCTATATATTCAAAATGCAAGAGTGCACCAGGACTCATTTAGAAGAAGGTTCAGATCAGGGTCTTCATAATAGTTAAAAGAACATTAAGGACACCAAGTGCTCATATAAATTGCTACTTCTTTGACTTAATTGACATGTGATTTATTTTAGATTGAAAATTTAATCATAAGTTAAGCATTTTATCACATTTGAGATGGACCAACCTGAATTCTTCATCCCACAACATGAGCTTCCTAACACACGGAATTATGAGTTTTGAATTTTTATTGTATATTAATATTTATTAGCACATTTATAGTAGATTTCATATTTCATACACACACATATGCATCTTGATCATAGTGCCCCCTTACTACCTTTTCTCCTCTCTTGCTGTTTCTCACTCCTGCTCATCCCTGCCCTCTTGTTCAAATTGAGCTTTTCATTAGTGTTGCTTAGTAGGAGCATAACTGAGGGTTTATTGCAGAAGCATGCACCTTATAAATAGATTCATCACTGAAGAAAGACTCTCTTCTGTCCCAGTGACAACTGGGACCCTCATGAGCCCCTCCCTACTTGATTAATAGATGCTCCGGGAGAGGTGACATGGTGAGCTATTCCCTTCTACAGGCCAGGATGCTGATGTGCCCAGTTACGGCCAAGTCTTGGGCAGGTAATTAGAGTTGATTTGAGTTCCTGAATGTAAAGACCACTTAATACTTGGAAGCAGAGTTCCATAACACTCCATCCTTTCCTTTGATTCTACTTTGTCTCAGGCTCCTCCTTTTCTGTGATATCCCTTAAGCTCTAGGTAGTTTGTATACAGGGTTGATCATTCAATAGTCATTTTCCCCCCTCAGAACCATCAGTCTCAGCAATAACTTCCATTCACCACACAAAGAAACTTTTGGAACCAAAGCTGACAACAGTAGTAACCTATGGACATAGACATAAATGTTGAGAAGACACTTTGAGAGGCGTAAAATGTCCATTTAGCAAGATAACCATAAATACTTCCCCACTAGTTCCTGTGTCCACCTTCCTCACGGGCCCTCACTAGGGTTTATAGTTCCAGGCATGAATTGCATCCTGAGGAGTGGTCCTCAAATCTAAGTAGAAAGTGGCTCATTATCCCCATAACAGCCACTGTCCCTGCAGTGGGCTCATTTTGATTGGGAGGTTGAATGTAGGGTCCAAAGCTGAGTAAGACTGTTGATGGTGTCTTTTCTCACCAGCATCCTGCATAGCACCTTCTGACAGGAATAGAGGCTGGCTCAATTTCAGTTTGATCCCTGTGTTCTCCAACCAAAGTGTGTGGTGTCTTCAGCAATATACAAATAGTTTTAGATGCAAGAATGGATTTCTGTAGAGTGTAAAAGGGAACAAATTTTAACTCCCCATGAATCTTTTAGAAAATATTGTTGGAAAGAATGGAAACAAGATTTATACATCTCTATGTTTCTCAATGTTAGTATTCTTCAGAAAGTTTTTTTTTGGAGTCACTATGTATATCAGAGTGGCCTCATATTCAGAGATCCACTGGGCTCTGCCTCTGGCAGTGCTGGGATTAGAGACATGGTGGCACAAACCTGACTTTTTTTTTTTTTTAATAAAAGATTTCTGTGTGGGTATGTGTATCTGAGTGCAGATGCCAGAGGAGGATGGCATTGGATCCCACGGAGCTGGATCTACAGTTGTGAGCAGCTGACCTAGGTGCTGGAAATTGAACTCAGGTCCTCTGAAAGAGCAGCAGATTTTCTTTATTTATTCTCTTAACGACTGAGCCATTCATCTACCCCAAAGCTAATGTTCTTAACAACTGTTAAATGTCCCAGAATATTGGGTATTTGGAAATAGCACCTAGGCAGTCTCTAAACTGGTCAAATCTGGCTTCTACAATTTTTGTTGTTGTTACTGTTGTTGAAATTCTGTGCCTTCTGCACTAATCCCTATAATATTTGGTCTAGTCCAGGGATCAGAAAGTTTCCTTCCCAACTCCTCTTGACTGCTTCCTTGGATTTACTCATGTAATTTGCATATGTTTTTACTGACAGCTAATTGGGGCAACAATGTTTAAAAGTTTTTTTAGTCTCCTCTGTAGATGCTGTCATAAACCTAGAGTGTACATGAAAGTCTCTGGTGCGGTGAGGAGGAATCCAGAGAATAATAAAGCTATAAATTAGGGAGTAGAGTCTCCTCACCACCACAGGACAGACTAAACTCACAGCTCTGCTCACCCCCACAGCATCACAGGGCATACAGGTGGGTGTTTTTTGCTTTTTTTTCACGAGATGTGTGCAATCAGAAGTCTGAGATGCAGATGACATACAGGAAGGTGGCTTTTGATAATTTTCCTTTCCCCCCCCTCATCTATTCTCTGTTCTTCCTTCTTTGTATTTTTCTTTTCTGTCTCTTAAAAAGATCATCTGTTTTGTTTTGTTTTGTTTTGTTTTTTAATTATCTGTTTGTTGGTGGCTGTGAGCTGTGTGAGTGCAGGAACCTGCAGGGTCCAGGACAAGACATTGAATACCTGGAGCTAGAGTTACAGATGGCTGTGACTCACCTAATGTGAGTTCTGGGACTGAACTCAGTTCCTCTGCAAGAGCAGTACACACTCTTAACAGCTGAGGAATCGAAATGGGGCTCCAGCCCCTCTTTTCCTCTTTTTACTTAAAAATCATTGGTCTGAAAGTTATATGCTTTGAGATGTATATTTAGATGCCAACTTCTCAGCATAACTTCACTCGCTAAACATGACAAAATATTGTAGAGATTTCAAGGCTTTGTATCAAAAACTGACTCAATCTGAGGAAGATCCACCCATGCATAGATAGATGCAGCATACATGATGAATGTGTTTCTTCTCAAATTTAATATTTTTCTTATGAAGTCTAACTGCCCCACTTTGTCTTAAAGACCTGATATTTTATTTTCTACTTGATCCATTCTACTCATAGGGCTTTCTTCTGAGTTTGCAAATCAGGAGATAGAGTTTTTCAATTGCACATTCATTTCAGATTGAGCTCTCTTCAGTGTTCTTATTCCTTTATTGAATTCAGCTTCTAAATACTGGATTGTATTTATCATTTCATTTCACTTAAATGTTTGTATTTTGGGTGGCATCTCTGTATATTTATTCTCTTTATGTTTATTGAACTGTTTCTTTGTGTCTTCTTTAAATTCTCTGAATTCTTTAATCAAATTTATTATTGTCCTTTTAAGATCTGTGTCCTGAGAATAAACTAGGTCAGTGGTTCTCTACCTTCCTGATGCTGCGGCCCACCGATACAGTTTCTCATGTTGTGGTGACCTGAATCCATAAAATTATTTTCATTGTTATTTTATAAATGTAACTTTGCTTCTGTTATCAGTCACAATGTAAATATCTGTGTTTTCCAGTGGTCTTATGCAACCCTGTGTAAGGGTCATATGAATCCCAGTGGTTCATGACCCACAGGCTAAGAATCACTGAACAAGGTGATTCTCATTGGAGAACATTTTGATAGGACTGGTAGATACTGAAGGAGACATCCTGTTTTGTTTTTCATGATGTTTGTATTTTTTTCAGTGAGACCTTGTCATGTGCAGTTTTTGTTGTTGGGTGTGTGTCTAATGTGGACACATTAAACTAGGCTGCCTAGAGTCTGTGCCTCTTGAATTATGACTGGAATCTAGGAAGGGACTCACCAGATTGGTCTAGTGAATTAGGTGTGGGACTCAGGCTTGTCTGAGAGTTGGGGTGAGTGCTAGATGCTTAAGGATGAGACTGACCTGAAAGGCTGGGCTGAAGCACAGGTGTGGACCTGGAAAATGGTTAGGCCTTGGGAGAAGGGGATATAGTCCTTCCTGGAGGGGAGGAGGGAATTAAACAGAAGATGAGAGTGGGTGGGTGGGTGGGTGAATACCCCTATAGAGGCATGGGAGGGGGGAGGGAATAAGGAGGTTCCAAAGGGGAGATCTGGAAAGGGGAAAACATTTGAAATGTAAATACAGTAAAAAAGAAAAAAAAAAAAAGAAAAAAAAAAGAAGAAGAAGATAAGTTAATGATATGGAGACTGATGTAGTCCAGATTGGTCTAGAGCTCACTATGTAGGTGAGAGTCACACTGAACATCTGAAGTATCTGCCTCTACCTTCCAATGACTAGGATTACAGGTATGTTCCAATCCAGTCAACCTGTATTGTTCTTCAGTCAAGCTCCATGCTTGTATGCACTATACAAGCATTTTACCAACTGAAACTTGTCCTCATCACCACTTAATGGTCTTCCATTAATTCCAATTTTGATTTAGTCAATTGAATCATACAGCCACATTGCTTAACTAGCTTTGTTATTACTAGCAAAGCTATTTTGTGTTATTTTATATTTTCTATATCATTGGATACATGATAGCACCTTTATTCCCCCCTAAACCTCATGTTTATCTTTTCAAACATCACAGGAAAACACTGCCTTCTTACAGGCTCCAGGTCAGGGCATACCATCGGTGCACAGGCTCTACACTGATGTTTTTATGGAAGCCTTGGATCATTTTGGTGAATTATCTGTAGCTAGAACTGGAATGAAGCTAAACCTTCAACCTGGGCATGAGATTTGGTTTGATCTTTGATCTTAGTGTTTGACCCTCAGGAAAATCCATGGATTAAGTACAACCAGAAATATGCTTCTTGTAAGGGATGTTCAAGATTTCTTGGTGTCATTTCTATGGAATTTTCAGGCCTGGATGTGCGTAGTGTGATTCTTGTGCCAATAAGGAGAAATGGTAACTTCTTATGGAGGTGCCTGGGAGTAGATATGATAATAGTTTTTGCACAGTTGTGGTTTTGGTAACTACTGTGGTCTTGTTTCTGATGAATGGATAGTGAGCTTGTTTATATTCCCTGGAAAAAAATTGCATCATTATGTTAGAAGAAACGAGATGATGATAACAATAATTCTTTGAATTTAGAAAAGACTGTGAAATAAACACAGCAATCCTCAATGACTGAAATAAACTTGAGAAAGCAATTTAATAAGGGTGAGAATGTTAAAACTCATATTATTTAGGTGTCTCTATTACTAAATATCATGACATGTACATTATCTATTATCAAAATCTCCACAAAGTAACTGTTTATATGAATGAATGGAAGAGTTTTTATAAAACATTAACCTTTGAGAAAGTTTTATATACAGGACAAATTGAAGACCTTTTAAGTGACTATTGTGTTTGGTGGCAATGAAGTCCAGGGCCTTGGTAGGCAAGTTGTCTGCCAGAGTTAAGTCATCTGTTTTTATTTATGTACTTTAATAAAAGTAGTACATATTTGTAAGTTTCTCTCCCAGGTTAGTCTAACATAAGCAATATTTTTGACTGTGAGAAAACTACAGTCATAATGGTAAAAGAAGCCTGACATTGATACAAAACTAAATACATTATTCAGTGAGATATACTTAGTGTTAGCATTCTGTCTACACTCCACCCCACAGGTCCACAGTTACCTGGCAACAGCCAGGCTGGCCTGACCCACTATAAAAGGGGCTGCTCACCCCCTCCTCTCTCTTGCCTCTCTTGCCTCTCTTGCCCCCCCCTCTCCTTTTCCTTTCACTGCCACCTTGCCCCCCTCTCTTTCAATAAACCCCACGTGGAACTGTTTGGCCTGGTATGGTTTCTGGAGCCGCAAGATCATCACAACATTGGGGTCTTTTTGTTAACATATAAAATTTAAATAGTTTTTTCAACTTCTGTAAAGAATTATGTTGAAATTTTGATGCAGATTGCATTGAATCTGTATATTGTTTTTGATGGGATGGCCATTTTTACAATATTAATCCTAACAATCCATGAGCATGGTGGTGGGTCTTTCTAATTTTGATATTTACCCAATTTCTTGAAGTTTTCCTAATTCAAGTCTTTCTCTTCTTTATTGAGATTTATTACAAGATATTTTTGGAGCCTATTAGGTATGGTACTATTTTCCTGATTTCTTTCTTGGTATATTTGTTGTTTCTTATAAATGGACCCATCCCATGGGCAAACACATACCCCTGACACTATTAATGATACTCTCCTATGCTTGCAGACAGGAACCTAGCACAATCGTCCTCTGAGAGGCTCCACTTAGCACCTTACCGAAAACAGATACACATACCCACAGCCAAACATTGGATGGAGGTTGGGGACTTTTATGGAAATGTTAGGGGAAGGGTTGAAGCCCTGAAGGGGATAGGAACTCAACAGGAAGAACAACACAGCCAAATAACCTGGACTCTTGGGAGCTCTCAGAGACTGAGCCACCAACCAAAGAGCATACACAGGCTGGTCAGAGACCCCTGGCACGTATATAGCAGACATGCAGCTCAGTTGTGGATTCCCCAACAACTGGATCAGAGGCTATTCCTAAAGCTCTAGCCTGACTGTGGAATCCATTCCTCAACAGGGATGCCTTGTCTCACCCCAGTGGGAGAGGATGCACCTAATCCAGCAAAACAATGTACCAGGGTAGGGGGATGGGGAGAGCACCCTCTCAGAGGAGAAAGAGAGGGGGCATGGAGGAGAGATTTTGTGTGAGCAGAAGACCAATCAGGAGGGGTGGTAGTGTTTGGGATGTAATAAATAAATAAATAAATAAATAAATAAATAAATAAAGATAGGCCACTGGTTTTTGATGATAAATTTGTATCTTGCTTTTTGCTGAATGTATTTATCAGCTGTAGGAGTTTTCTGGTAGGTAGTCTTCAGGTGTTTTAAGTATAGCCTCATATCATCTACAAATAAGATGCATTGACTTATTTTTTCCTATTTATAACCCTTTAATCTCCTTCATTTGTGTTCCACTAGCTAAGATTTCACACACTTACTATGTTAAATAAGCATGGGGAGAATGGATATCCTTTAAACAGGAGTGGTGAGAATGGATATTTTTGTCTTGTTTCTAATTTTCTTGGACATGTTTCAATTTGTATTTATTAAGCATAAAGTTGTGCCTTTATTATATTGCTATGTCTTCCATATTCCCAGATTCTCTAGGACTTTTATTTATGAAGAGACAGATTTTTTTCGAAGGCCTTTTGTGATTCTAATGATCATATGGTTCTCTCCGTGAGTCTGTATATGTAATGTATTACATTTATTGTTTTTTTTTCCACCCCTGCATCTCTGGGGTAAAGCTGATTGAATAACAGTGGATGATCTTTTTAATTTGGTAAAAAAAAAAAAAAAAAAAAAAAGGGATGAGTGAAATGGGAGAAAGAATCCCAAGATATGAAAGTAATGGCAGAAATGATAGACACCCAACCTGAAATGATATTGTAAATGAAAAACTTAATTAGCCAAATAAAATCCTTAGTAGAAAGCTTCAATAGAATCGATTAAGGCAGAAAACAGAGAGTGAAGTATGAAAGACCGATTTGAATTTAGTTTACAACAATTTTACTGAACCTTTTTACATCTATATTCATCAAGAAGATTTGACTATAATTCTGTTTTGATATTGAGAATTTGTCTTGTGGCATCAAGAGAACAGTGACTTTGTAAAAAGAATTTGGAAGCATTCTTTCCTTCCTACTCACTGAAACAATTTGAGAAGTGTTAGTATTCTTTATTCTTTGAGGGTCTCGTAGGCCCACATGCTTGGCCTTATATTTTCATATTTTGAAGGGTTTATACATTTTTAGTTTAAATATAATTACTTAATTACTCATTCTTTATTATTTGTTTTTAATATTTTAACCTTATATGGCACAGAGGGTTTCTTTTCTGGTTCTATATATTTGGAATTCTGCAGAATCACCACAGTTTTCCCCTTTTCCTATGCCTATAATCTGAAGGTCAGATATTTTCATGGTGTTTTAGAGCTCCTGCAGTCTTTGTTCATATTTTCTTTTCAATTTATTATTGATACTTACTACATTACCTAATTCCTCAATCTTGTCTTCTGTACCTCACTATTTGTTTTCTGCCTGTTCCCAATTATTGATAAGGCTCTCTACTGAGGATTTTATTTGGCTTATTAATATTTTTATTTGCAATATCATTTCAGGTCATGTGTTCCCCAGTATTTCTACTATTATTTTCATATCTTATCATTCCCTTTCTCATTTCATTATTTTTTTGTTTTCTTAGAGTTTATTCATGTCTTTGAATTATTTGAACACACTTCATATCATTTTTGAATTCTTTGGTAGTTCTTCTAGGTAATTTTCATTTGGTGTCATTATAATGGGGTCAATGATTTGTGAGAGAAACTTATTGTCTTTGCTTGTGTTTCTGAGCTGGGACTGTACAGCTGGAGTTAGTTTTTCTTTTTTGATGTTTTCTTTTTTTTTCTATTTTTTAATCATTTCTGCTTTGTTGTTGTCTTTCTTTCTTTCTTTCTTTTTTTTTTTTTTTTTGGTGATTCCAATGTTCAGTGAAGAACTAAGTCCTAGTAGGTTTGGTGTATCCTATCCCTCTGGTGGACTGGCATTTAAAGTCAATCCCTCTGTCTTCGGTCTTCCTTTGAGGGTAAGGCTTTATTTTGTGTCAGCTAGGACCTTATACTTGGTATTATAACTTGTCCTCTGATTTGAGGATTTTTTTCACTACCTGTGATCCTTAAGCAAGGTCAGATCTGGTCCTTACTCTGATTCCTCATCTAGTTCTGGAGCTTATTTGAAATGTTTAGCTTCCCACACACTTGTGGATTTGAAATAAACTCTGCTTCCCCACCTGGATCTGCAGCTTTCTAAAGCCATTGCAAGATGTTGAAATCCCTAAGTCCAGTAAGTCTTATATTAGCTCAGAATTGCTACCTAAAAGGAACATTTTGATGAATGGACAGAAGTTTTAAAACTCAAGATTCTTTCAATCCTTTCTGTGGTAGTTTGAATAGGTATGGCCCCCAAAGACTCATGTGCCCATAGGGAGTGGCAGTATTAGGAAGTATGGTCTTGTTGGAGTAGGCGTGGCCTTGGAGGAAGTGTTTCACTGTGGAGGCAGGCTTTGAAGTCTCATATCTATGCTCAAGCTATGCCCATTGTTTAGACAGTCTCCTTCTGATGCCTTTGAATCAAGATGTAGAACGTTTGGCTTCTCCAGCACCCTGTCTGCCTGCACATTGCCATGCATGATTCCTGCAATGATGATTTTGGTCTGAACCTCTGAAACTGTAAGCCAACCTCAATTAAATGTTTTCCTAGAATCCAGAGACAGGTGAGAACAAACACATAGGTAATCCCTGCTAAAATATTTTATTTTTATGTCTCTTGATACGAATACATTTGCCTTAGATGACAAGAGGATGGTTCTTGAGAATTTGCCAATGGTGATAATTTCCCCAGACAGTTGTTGGAATCCTAGGCAACAAGTCACTTCTGGTTTATTAAAGATGTGATTTTAAAGCATGTGACTTTTGCCAACTTCATGTCTGTGATCTTAAGAGGCATTCCTCAAACAATGACAGAGATGGGGTTGAAATATTTCCTGATGACAATGAGTTTAAATTTGTTATATGCCTGCATTGTATAGCTGGAGGGGCTTCCCATCATTCCACATGTCTCCTGAGTTGCTTCCAAGTCAGCCCCAGAAACTCTAGGAGGATAAAGCTTAAACAGAGAGCCACCAAGTACATTGTTCCCTCCTGTTCTTTCAACTGGCTTGTGCATCTGCTTCTAAACAGCAGAATTACTATGAGAGAGACTGCCCTTGACACCAACAGACATTTCACTAAGAAATTAAATGTGGCCTATTGCTCATCAGTTGTTTCTGGAGGCTCTGTAGCCCCACTATATTTATTCTTGACCTGCTTCATTGTTCTCTATCTGTGTATCATGGCCAGGACCACTGTCTCCATGGTGAGCTTCTGCTACAGGCACAAGAAGCAGGTATAGTATATCCACAGTGATCAGCATTTCTCAAGTGTCACCTGAAGCTAGAGCCAGTTAAGCCATCCTGATCCTGGTGTGCACCTATGTCACTTTCTACTCGATGTGACAAGTAACAAGGCAGGCTTAAGGGAGAACCTGTGAATCTCACTAAGAAAGGGAATTAGAATAGACATTGTGAGTATATGGGTATGGGAAGGGTATTGAGTGGGCTTGTGTGTGGGGATGGGGAGAGGGAGGATCAGGTGGAGAGAGGAGGGAGGGAGAGAGTACTGGGAGAGACAACTGGAATCTGGGCAGGGACTGGGGTGGATGGGTTGCAGGATCTCTGGGACAAGCTAGAAACCTAGAACAAAGGAAATTCCCAGAAATCTATGAGGGGGATTGAAAAGTATCAAAAATAGTCTATAAAATTTATTGAATAACTAATAAAATGAAAAAAATAAAAATTGAGAAAAAACACCATGTGTTCTCTCTCATAAGAATTGACAGGATGATGCAGGCCAGTAGAAGATCAAATTCTAGGTACAAAGCATCAGAGGATGAGTGGAGATGAGATAATAATGGGGTATGAATATGATGAAAGAATACAGTATACATGTATGAAATATTATAACAAACCCGTTACTTTGTATAGTTAATACATGCTTAAAAAAAGAATAAACAACATTTCCTCATTTTCTCACACATATGGACATATGTGTCCACGTATGTTGCACATATGAAGCAATAGTAGTATGACAGCATGCCCAAGACCTGTACAAGGTAAAACCAGACAAAATCCAGCATGGGACAGGGAGGTGGGTGTGATGTCCCACCCCTAGGTGAGGAGCTCTTGACCATTGATGACTGCTGGGGGAGGGAGATTTGGTTTTCTTCAGGCATTCAGAACGTAGGGGACTACCCATGTTCTGGTAGGTGATCCTATGCCCGTGCACCTGTAGAAAGCACTAAGTGGGTTCAAAGTGTTTAAAGTGGTAGGGAGGATAGGATAGGAATTTTAGGGAGGGGATCGAAGGTGATTTCATCAAAACATATTATATGCAGATCTGAAAGTCTCAAACAATAAAAATCAAGAGAGAAGAGAAAATGTGTTACCACAATTCTGTGATGGAAGTTAGCTTGTAACTATTTACTAATTTATTTCTGGATCTCCAGCTCCTATATGCAATGTTCTGTAACACTGAGTTCTCAGAATGCTGGTATTGCTTGTAATTTTAGTTACTCCAAGCATTCATTTTACCAGGCAATATTTATCTTTCTTCTCCTTTATTGAATAATTACTAATATCTAATTTATCATGTTTCTTTGTAATTTTTTTGAAGGGGAGCAAGAGATACAGTTTAGAATCCTACAATTAATTCAATATTCTCATGAATCTAACGACTTCCCAGAAGGCCCTACTTCCTATAGGTTCTACCTCCTTCCTTGGGCCACACAGAGGATGTTGGGGGTGGGGGGATATTCAAAATATATTCTTCTTTCTTTTCAAAGAAGAATAGTGTATGAGCATTGTGCCTGCATGTATGCCTATGCACAATGTGTGTGAAATGCCCATGAAGGCCAGAAGTGGGTCTCAGACTTTCTAGGACTAGAGTTATAGATGGTTATGAGCACAGTGTAAGTATGGGAGACAAATATGGATCCTCTAAAAGAACAGCAAGTACATCTAATCGTCGAACTTTCTCTCCAGCCACTCCCTCTCTTTCTCTTTCCTATTCAGATAGGATCTCAGGCCTGGAACTGAGTACCTAGATTAGGCTGTGCTTGAACTCATGGAGGTCTATTTGTCTTTCCCTCCTTAGTGTAGGGATAAAAAGGTGCACTCTTCCACACATGGTGATTTAGCATTCTACTTTATTGCTGTTTTTGTTTTTCCAACAGGTTTTCTATGTTGTCCTGACTGTCCTAGAACTTCATATGTAGACCAGGTTAACCTTAAACACTCAGAGTGCTGGGTTTTAAAGCAGGTTCCAACAAGCCTCAATAAACATTATGCTTAATATTTTATTGATTCATGGAAATGGAACAACTCTCTAGTCAATAATCACTTGGTCAGGGAAGAGATAAAGAAAGAAATTAAAGTAAATGAAGGCACAACATACCCAAATTTATGGGACACAATGAAAATAATGCTAAGAGGAAAATTCAAAGCACTGAGTGCCTTCCTAAAGAAATTGGAGAGATCTCATACTAGCAACTTAACAGCACACCTGAGAGCTCTACAACAAAAAGAAGCAAACACACCCAAGAAGAGTAAATGGCAGGAAATAGTCAAACTCAGGGCTGAAATCAATCCATTAGAAACAAAGAGAACAATACAAATAATCAGCAAAACCGAGTTGGTTCTTTGAGAACAAATGGTTCTGTGTAGAGAGATGACATGAGGTGACTGCTCCCAGCCTGCTAGTTGCAAGGTGACTTAAGGATATCTGAGAATCCCAGCATACTGGCACAAGAAGGAAGCATACTTTCTCTTCAGAGAATCCTGATGTTCTGTCAAGTGAGCTGCATGGCTGAGGAATTGGCCTTCATGATCTTTCTCTCAAGAGAAAAATCTTTGGTTTTTTATAAACTGAGCAACACTTATAAAAAAGTTGGACTGCAGACAGATTTCTTGGTCTGCAAGAGGGTTTAGGTTACCTTGAAACCAGATAAACCACTGCTTGAGACTTAAGAGCTGTTGTGAATTAGAAGCTATTAGGAATCTTTATTCAGATTACCTATAAAAGAAGCTGGAGAATTCAATAAAGTATGCAGTTTTTCACTTTACTCTGCATCCTTTGTGCCCTGATTATTGCATAACCCTTACCCAGGGATCCCAAAGCACTAGACATTGACAGTGCTGGTCTAACTGGATATCTGCATGTAGAAGTATACAAATAGATCCATATTTATCCTGCACAAAACTCATGTCCAAGTAGATCAAGGATCTCAACATAGAACCGGATAAACTAAATCTATCTAATAAAAAAGAATGTGAAAATAGCCTTGAATGCATTGGTACAGGAGACAATTTTCTGAATAGAACACCAATGGCTCAGGCTCTACTGAAAAGCTTCTTTAAGGCAAAGGACACTGTCAACAGGACAAAACGGCTGCCTACAGATTGGCAAAAGACATTCACTAACCTTATATCTAACAGAGGGCTAATATCCAAAATATCTAAAGAACTCAAGAGGATAGAGTCCAACAAACCAAATAACTCAATTAAAAAATGGGGTACAGAGCTAAACAAAGAATTCTTAAGAGGAATCTTGAATGGTCCAGAAACAATTAAAGAAACATTCAACATCCTTAGTCATCAGGGAAATGCAAATCAAAACAACCCTGAGATTCCACCTCATACCAATCAGAATGGCTAAGTTAAAAAAAAAAAACAAAACCCAAAACCAAACAAACAAAGAAACCTCGAGGGACACCAGATGGTGAGGATGTGGTGAAAGGGGAACATGCCTGTGTTGCTGGTATGATTGCAAACTCATACAACCACTCACATAATTAATCTGGTATTTTCTCAGAAAATCGGAAATACTTCTACCTGAAGACCCAGCACTCCTGGGCGTATATCCAAAAGATGTTCCACAGTGCCACAAGGACAATTGCTCCACTATGTTCATAACCACCTCATTCTTAATAGCCAGAAACTGGAGACAACTCAGATATCACACAATGGAAGAATAGATGCGGAAAATGTGGTTTATTTACTCAATGGAATACTATTCATCTATTAAAAACAAGGATATCATGAATGTTGCAGATAATTGAATGGAAATAAAAAATATCATCCTCAATGAGGTAACCCAGACTCAAAAAGTCATGCATGATATGTAATCACTAGTAAGTAAATATTAGTCATAAAGTACAGAATACCCAGGATACACCTCACAGACTCAAAGAAGTTAAACAAGAAGAAAGGCCCAAATGAAGATGCTTGAATCCCTCTTATAAGGGGGGACAAAATAGTCATGGGAAGCAGAGGTAGGAGGAATCTTCGTGGGAGGTGTGGAGTGGAAAAGGGGGGCAGGATCAGGTATGGAAAGAGACAGGAGAGAGGCCCAGAGGGCCAGTAGAATGAATAGAAATACGCAATTGCCAGGGGTAGGGTGAAGAGAATCTCTAGGAAGTCCCAGAGACTTGGGATGGGTCATGTTGCCAGGAGTCAATGCCAGTGACCTTATCTGAGATATTTAACAGTAGGGGCAGGGAACCTGAAGAGGACACCTCCTGTAGCTAGGCAGGATCTTCAGTGGAGGGATAAGGACACTAACCCACCTACAAAACCTTCCACCCAAAAATTGTCATGTCTAAAAGAAATGCAGGGACAAAGATAGAATAGAGACTGAAAAAAACGGCCAACCAATAAATGGCCCAACTTGAGACACATCCCATGGGTAAGCAAAAATCTGTGACACTATTAACAATACTCTGTTATTCTTACAGAGAGGAGCCTAGCATAACTGTCCTATGAGAGGCTTTACCCAGCAGCTGACTGAAACAGAAGCAGATACTCACAGCCATACTGGATGGAGGTCAGGGGAACCTTATGGAAGAATTGGGGGAAAGATTGAAGGCCTTGAAGAGGATATGAACTCCATAGGAAGACCAACAGTGTCAACTAACCTGGATTCCTGGGAGTCCTCAGAGACTGAGCCACCAACCAAAGAGCATAAACAGGCTAGAACCAGGTCCCCAGGACATATGTAGCAGAGAGCTGCCTTGTCTTTCCTCAGTTGGAAAGGATGTACCTAATCCTGCAGAGACTTGATGCATCAGGGTGGAGTGATACCCCACCCTCTCAGAGACAAAGGAGAGTGGAGATGGGGGTTAGGATTCAGTGATGAACCACTGGGAGGGGAAGCAGCATTTTGCATATACATAAAAAATATTTATTCATCTCTTTCTAAATAACTAACAACCTGAAACCATAATCAATACTTTCTGGCCTATTTAGGAAATCTATCTATCTATCTAAATGTATACATACTATTTATAAATATATATACATATTATGTATATGTGTTCGTTTTTATTCAGATATCTCATTATTAGTTTTATTTACATTTTCATGTGATGAAAATTTCTATGATTTTTGTTTGTAATACAGTTATACTACCTTCTCTGTATTAATTGTATCTCTAATGTTGTCTAGTTTGTGAGCTCTTTCTGCATATCACAAAAATAGCTTCTTGATAATACAGCTTCAAAATATCAGGGATTTTGCTTCAACTGTATTGTTTCCCCCATAGTAAATATTTATCTTCTCTTTTTCTGTTTTGTTTTTGAAATTTTTTTAAAAATTTATTTTATGGTTTACTTATTCACTTTACAACGTGCTCACTGCCCCCCTCTTGGTTACCCTTTGTACAACACTTCCCTCAGCTCCCTCCCCTTCTCCTCTGGAGAGAATAGCTAGAGTAGTCATTCTAATATATAATAAAATAGACTTTCAACCAAAATTAATCAAAAGACACAGAGAAGGATACTTCAGACTCATCAAAGGAAAAATCTACCAAGATAAAATCTCAATTCTGAACATATATGCCCCAAACACAAGGTCACAGACATTTGTAAAAGAAACATTGATAAAGCTTAAATCTCACATCAAACCACACACATTAATAGTAGGATACTTCAACATTCCACTCTCACCAATTGACAGGATATCCAAACAAAATCTAAACAGAGAAATAATGAAACTAACAGACATTATGAATCAAATGGACCTAACAGACATCTATAGAATATTCCACCAAAACACGAAAGAATATACTTTCTTCTCAGTACATCATGGATTCTTCTCCAAAATTGACTGTATTCTAGGTCACAAAGCAAGCCTCAACAGATACAAGAGAGTTGAAATAACGCTTTGTATCTTATCAGACCACCATGGATTAAAGCTGGACTTAAAAAAAAAGAAACACCAGAAAGCCTACATATTCAGTGAAATTGAACAACTCTCTACTCAACAATCTCTGAGTCAGGGAAGAAATAAGAAAGAAATTAATGACTTTCTAGAATTCAATGAAAATCAAGGCACAACATACCCAAATTTTTGCAACACAATGAAAGCAGTGCTAAGAGGAAAGTTTGTAGCACTAAGTACCCCTGTAAAGAAATTAAAAAGTGACTTGTACCCAAGATACAGTTCACAGACCACACGAAGCTCAAGAAGAAGGAAAACCAAAGTGTGGGTGCTTTGGTCCTTCTTAGAAAGGGGAACAAAATACTCACAGGAGCAAATACAGAGACAAAGTGTAGAGCAGAGACTGAAGAAAAGGCCATCCAGAGACTGCCCCACCTGGGGATCTAGCCCATATCCAGTCACCAAACCTAGACACTGCTGTGGATGCCAGTGTGAAGTGCTTGCTGAAGGGAGCCTGATATAACTGTCTCCTGAGAGGCTCTGCCAGAGCCTGACAAATACAGAGGCAGATGTTTGCAGCCAACCATTGAACTAAGCATGGGGTCCCCAATGGAAGAATAGAGAAAGGGCTGAAGAAGCTGAAGGGGTTTGCAACCCCATAGGAAGAACAACAATGTCAACCTACCAACCCTCCCCCCCACCCCCCCAGCTCCCAGGGACTAAACCACCAATCAAGGAGTACACATGGAGGGACCCATGGCTCCAGCTGCATATGTAGCAGAGGATGGCCTTGTCAGGCATCAATGGAAGAAGAGGCCCTTGGTCCTGTGAAGGCTCAATGCCCCAATGTAGGGGAATTTGAGGGTGAGAGGCAGGAGTGGAGACACCCTCCTGGAGGAGGGGGTGGGGGAAGGGAGTGGAGAGGAGGTTTGGGAGGGCAGGAAAGGGGATAGCCTTTGAAATGTGGATAAAAGAAATATCCAATAAAAAAAAAAGAAATTAAAAATTCTCAGACCAGCAATGTAAAGGTACATCTGAAAGCTCCAGAAAATAAAAGAAGCAAACACGCCAAAGAGGGGTAGAAGGCAGGAAATAATAAAAATCAGGGATGAAATCAATCATTTAGAAACAAAGAAAACAATACAAAGAATCAATGAAATCAAGAGCTGGTTCTTTGAGAAAATCAACACGATAGACAAACCTTCAGTGAAACCAATGAAAAAACAGAGAGAGAGAGAGAGAGAGAGAGAGAGAGAGAGAGAGAGAGAGAATATCCAAATGAACATAATCAGAAATGAAAAGGAAGACATAATAACAGACACTGAGAAAATTCAAAGTAGCATTAGGTCTTACTTCAAAAGCCTGTACCTAACAAAATTGGAAAATCTAAATGAAATGGACAATTTTCTAGATAGATACCACTTACCAAAGTAATTAACTTCAAGAAAACCATTTAAACAGCCCTATGACCCCTAAAAATATAAAAGCAGTCATAAAAGTCCTCCAACAATAAAAGCCCAGGGCCAGATGGTTTTAGTGCAGAATTCTATCAGATTTTCAAAGAAGAGCTAATACTAATAATCCCAAACTAGTACACAAAATAGAAAGAGAAGGAATACTGCCAAACTCATTCTATGCATCCACAGTCACCCTGATACCTTAACCACACAAAGACTCAACAAAGAAAGAGTACCTCAGACTGATTTCTCTTATTAACATTTGATGCAAAAATACTCAATAAAATACTTGCAAACTGAATCCAGGAACACATCAAAGACATCATCCATTGAGATCAAGTAGGATTCATCCCAGGGTTGCAGGGATGGTTCAGTATATGAAAATTCATTAATGTAATCTACCATATAAACAACCTGAAAGAAAACAAAACACGTGATCATCTCATTAGATGCTGAAATAGCCTTTGATATAATCTAACACCCCTTAATGTTAAAAGTATTAGATATATTGACAATATAAGACACATACCTAAACATAATCAAAACAATATACAGCAAGTCCAATAGCCAACATCAAGCTAAAAGGAGAAAAACTTAAAGCAATTCCACTAAAATCAGGGACAAAACAAGGCTGCCCTCTCTCTCCATATCTATTCAAAATGGTATATGAAATTATAACCATAGAAAACATTGAAATTCTAACCATAGACAACTAAAAGAGATCAAGGGAACAGATATTAGAAAGAAAGAAGTCAAAGTATCTCTATTTGCAGATGATATGATAGTATACATAAGCAACCCCAAAAATTCTACCAGAGAACTCCTATAGCTGATAAACTACTTCAGCCAAGTAGTTGGATATAAAATTAACTCAAAGAAATCAGTAGCTTTTATTTATATAAATGATAATCAGGTTGAGAAAGAAATTAGATAAACAACATCCTTCAGTATAGCCACAAATAATATAAAATATCTTGGGGTAACCCTAACCAAGCAAGTGAAAGTTCTGTTGATATTCGGCTTTGATCAATGGTTGTCAGGATTCAGAATATTATTTCAGTTTTCTTGTATCTACTGAGGCAAGCATTGTTTCCTTATATGTGGTCAATGTTAAAGAAAGTTTTAAAAGGTGCTGAAAAGACAATATTCTTTTGTGTTTGGGTGAAATGTTCAATTAATAGGTCCACTTGGTTTATAACATCAGTTAGCTCTGGCAGTTTTTTCTGATTATTTTATGTCTGGATAACCTGTCTATTTGTGAGAGTGGAGTATTAAAGTCTTCTACTATCAGTGTGTTAGTGTTTCAAATATGTGATTTAAGTGGTTGTGGTGTTTCTTTTATGAATTTTAGTGAAACTTCTGCTTGATTAAATAGTCCCTTGGCAGATATTTTCTCTGATGACTATGTAATGTCTTTTCATATCTCTTCTGACTAGTTTTGGTTTGAAGTCTGTTTTGTTAGACATTAAAATGGCTACATCAGCTTGCTTCTTAGGTTCATTTACTTGGAGTAACTTTTTCCTTACTTTTACACTGAGGTGATATCTATCCTTCATGTTAAGGTATGTTTTTGGAAGCAACAGAAGTGTGGATCCTGTTTTCACATCTATTCTGTTAGTTTTTTACTGGGAAATTATGACCATTGATATCAATGAGCAGTGTTTGTTGATTTTAGTAATTTCTTGATACTGTATGTGAATCTGTGTGTGTCCTCACTTGATATTATGCTCTGGGATAGGTGGGATAGTTTATTGCCTGTGTTGACTTAGGTGTAGTCAACCTCTTTTGATTGGTGTTTTCCTTCTAGCAACTTCTGTAGGCCCTGCTTTTTTTTTTTAATTTATTTTTAAAATTTTATTTATGTTTTTTATTGGTTATTTTATTTATTTACATTTGGAATGTTATCCCCTTTCCCGATTTCCCCTCCACAATCCCCCTATCCTGTTCCCCCCTCCTCCTACTTCTGTGAAGGTGCTTCCCCACCCACACCCACCTCACTGCCCCAGCATCCCTTATACTGGGTCATAGACCTCTACAGGACCAAGGGCTTCTCCTCCCATTCATGCCAGATAAGGCAATCCTCTGCTTCATATGCAGCTGGAGCCATGGGTCCCTCCTTGTGTACTCTTTGGTTGGTGGTTTAGTCCCTGGGAGCTCGTGGCGGGGGGTCTAGTTGTTGATATTGTTGTTCTTCCTATGGGGTTGCAAAACTCCTCAGCTCCTTCAGTCTTTGCCCTAACTCCTCCATTGGGGTCCTTGTGCTCAGTCCGATGTTTGGCTGTGTGCATCCGCATCTGTATTAGTCAAGTTCTGGCAGAGCCTCTCAGAGGACAGCCATACCAGTCTCCTGTCACCAAGGACTTCTTGGTATCAGCAAATAGTGTTTGAGTTTGATGTCTGCAGGTAGGATGGATCCCTAGGTGGGGTAGTCTCTGGATGGCCTTTCCTTCAGTCTCTGCTCCACTCTTTGTCCCTGCACTTCCTTTAAACAGGAACAAGTCTGGGTTATTATTTTTGAAATGGGTGGGTGACTCCATCCCTCAACTGGAGGCCATGCCTAACCTCTGGATATGGTCTCTACAGGTTCTCTCTCCTCTTTGTTGTTGGGTCCTGGGAACTGTTTTTTTTTTTTTTAAAACCATGGAGTGTCCTAATTTCTCCATATATTGTGATTGAAAGTTTTGCTAGGTATAGTAGTCTAGAGTGGATCTGTGATTTCTTAGCATCTATAACACACCTGTTCAGGTCTCTGTGTATTAGAATCTATTCAGTGATCAGATATAATTCTAGTCAGTCTGACTTTACATATTAATTTATTTTACTTGAAGTTTTTAATATTCTTTGTTTTGTATGTTTAGTGTGGTCATTATTATGTGGGGATTGGACTTTCTTTTCTGATCCTTTGGTGTACTTTGAGAGGTATCTCCTTCTTTAAGATAAGTACATTTTCTTATATTATTTTGTGTTTTTGATGTGAGTTTCTTCTCCTTCATTTATTCCTATTATTCTGAGATTTGGTCTTTTCACAGTCTCTCTGTGTCAGCAGGTTTTAGATTTAACATTTAACATTTTCATTGTCTAATATAATATCCATTTCATCTCAGTGCCTGAGATTCTCACTTCCATTTCTTTTATTGTGTGGGTGAAGTTTACCTCTGAGTTTCTTCTTCAAATTAAAAATTTTCATTTCCAGATTTCTCCCAGTTCGGGTTTTCTTGTTTGATTCTATTTCTACTTTCAGGTCTTATTTCCATCCATGATTTGTGCTTTTATAGATTTCTTTAAGGATTTATTTATTTCCTCTTTAAAGACATCTATAATGTCCATAAAAGCTGTTTAAAAGTCTTTTCTTCGAGTTTTAACTATGTTGGAATACTCAGGAGGACCTGCTTTAGTAGGATTGCTCTGCTCTAATGGAGCCATATTGTCTTGGCTGTTATTGTGTTTTAGGCATCTGGGATTGGGGAAATTATAAGGGTGGATACTGATATCAGGACTTTTTTTGTTGGTTGAATGTTTTGTTATTTGGGTTTTGTTGTCTTCCCAGGTTCTTAGGAGCATACGCTACTGTATGTTTTCTGGTAGAAAGTTCTTCTTGGGTCCTGATATGTATGGCTACTTGTTGTTCCAGGTAAAATGTGTTTCT